>OZ024865.1:6114511-6247011 GCA_964017155.1 Oasisia sp. SBJ-2009 | reverse complement strand
TGGTGTCACGTGTGTTGGCTCAGATCTTGGTGGGATAATTTGGTTGTAGATGGCAGGCAGATGGTATCCCTGGTCTCTGTTCATGGTAGGGGCTCTTTGTTTTATGTATATACAGCCTCCTTCACTTTTCTCTTGTGCCAGTTGGATTCATGGGTCAGTACTTAGTGTTCTTCATGGACACTGAGTGTCCTGTGGCCCGACAATGATCTCCAGTGACAGGCCTATAGCTGACGGGTCGAAATGTCGTAGTCATCATCAACAATTATGCTCCAACGTAAGTTAAATCATACTACAATAAACCATTCGTGGAGCCATGGACAAGGTAGATGTTTGTTTATTGTTGCGCTGCGTGTTCTAGCTATGTAGCATTGGTACATTACGGGCATAGGCTGTTTTATACACACTCCTTCAGCTGTCCTGGTGGTTATCTCGGGATGTTGACAGTTTCAGTTAGTGACACTGAGTGGGTAGAACTGAGCTGGTTCTCTCTCTAACCACAACATTTCCTTCTCGCAGTTTGAGCAGAATGAATCTGCTCACAACCAGCAGGCGGGCGGGGACCAGTGCGTCGCCATGGAAACGGAGGCGACAAAATCTGCCCAAACTAAGGATGAGTTGGACGAGGATCGTGTAAGTTGAGCAGTCATATTCTTGGACATTCAATAATTATATACGTTACAGAAGGAATAAATAAAGCTTGCTGGGTTGGTTGTTGATAGTTTCATCCACTGACTCATCACCACTGCATTTTGTCTCTAAAAATCAGTTGCCTCAGTGGTGCCACCTATTGAGTAGAATTGACATTAATGCACATTGACGTGATTGGGAATAGCAGAAGCAGCCAGTCTTTTCCCATGAAACCTGTTAAACTTTGCATGCACGGAGTGTCATAAAAGTGTAGAAACTTGACAGTAACTTGATTTATGGTATCAGTTGTAATAAGAACCAGTATTAAACACTACCTTATTTTAAGAACTTGTGACATCATCCCTTAATGTGGGGTCAGTAAGTGCAGCTGTGATAAGATGCTCTTGAGGCCGGGATTTAAAACATACTCTAGAGCGACAGAATCCAAATTCCTGTCACGTGTAGTTCTTTTATCCTTGTATATTGGGTGTGCCACTTTGCTAAGGCCATGACATGGATTAGCCTGACACAGAGATCTTGTTATCCCGCAAATGTTTCCCATTTATAGGTAGTGACAGAAACCACTTGATCAGTCACCACAGCAGTGTCGTTCAAAAGTTACAGACCAGCCAGAGGAAATGTTGATTTGTTGTTTAGCACCAGAACATGGGGCCAAAGTGTTTGTAATAGAACAACACAAATACAACACAAATACAGCAAAAATACAACACAAATATAACACAAATACAACACAAAAACAACACAAATACAGCACAAATACAGCACAAATACAATCACAAATACAACACAAATACAACACAAATACAGCACAAATACAGCACAAATACAGCACAAATACAACACAAATACAGCACAAATACAGCAAAAATACAACACAAATACAACACAAATACAGCACAAATACAACACAAATACAGCACAAATACAGCACAAATACAACACAAATACAACACAGCAACAACACAAATACAGCACAAATACAACACAAATACAACACAAATACAGCACAAATACAACACAAATATAACACAAATACAGCACAAATACTACACAAATGCAGCACAAATGCAACACAAATGCAGCACAAATACAACACAAATGCAGCACAAATACAACACAAATATGTTTAGTAAGGCAGTATTTTATTATAAAACTGGTAACAATGGGGCAGTCTGGTTGCAATTTCCAGGAGCCAGTTGTAACACTGAGAAGCCTGAATGTGGGGCCAGAATATGGTCACATGACCAAGCTTGGTCTGGGGCCAGCTACCGCAGTATTCCACGAGATAACCTTTTTCCGAAATGGAGAAATTTTAGACAAATATTTATTGAGAAAATGGCAGTCAAAGGTTGCATTGTGGACTTGATTGCTTGAGCCACGACTGTGAATCATTTGGAGTTGTGCAGTTGTTATGAAAGTGAAAATGAAAGTGAACTATATGGGTAGTAAATATGAAAAGTGGTCGGGTGCAGTTAGTGGTACTGGATCATTCAGTTTGTTGAAATTTGGGCAATTACATTCGCCCTCAGTGGCCCTGCCCTGTTGGTCCTGTTTATCTGGTGCTCCGGCCCAGGAAAAGCAGAGGGAAATGGAAAATATTTGTGGTGAACACACTGAGCAATGATCTGGGTTTTTATCAGTGATAAAAAAGAGTGGAAGAAGTAATGTGTCATAATTGTTGTAATACTCTATAATTAGGCTACAGGACCTTCCAGCAAACAAGGAGCCATTTCTGAACCAGTTGGTACGTGTCATACTGGTTCATAATTGGTACCACTCCACCAGTACGTGTTTTCATGTGTATTCACGTGAATACACGTGTTCTACCTGTTGTCACGAGTTTTGAATGAGTTTTACACAAGTAGTACTGGGTCACAACTGGTACAGTTTCACTGGTAGGTGTCATTATGTGAAAAACTCGTGATTTCACGGTAAACACGTGTCGACACACCACATTTTTTCACAGAATCCGGTGAATTCACATACAGAAACACGTGAATTGAGCCAGTGGAACTCGTGAATTCACTTACAGAACATGTAAAATCACCGGTCGTTGTTTGCTGGGCTATGTTTTGTAGAGCAACTATGATTGAGTTGGCTGGTCTGTCAAAGTGTATGCTATGTACGAGTGCTTAAATGACTGAATTCATCCTGTGTTCACAAACTATCATTACAATAGCATGTCAGAAAAACACTGGTCTGGTGTTGGGCTCTTACAAGATACAAGATACAAGATACAAGATACAAGAAGCTTTATTTAACGTCGGTTGACATGATAATTTGATAACATTAGCTCATCCGAGCTATTTTCTGACAAACGAGTGTAAAGCAACGAGACATAAAACCATAACAAGCATACAGAGTATTTAAAATGACAGCAATAATACATATAAAATACTTAATAGGGTAATGAGTAAAAAATAAATATAATAATACATGCATGTATAATATATTTTTTTTTTATGGATACATAAAACATGCAAAGTATATTGGTTAAAATAGATTGAAATAATATATCATTTAAGACATTAGCATAAATATAAATTAAAATGTAGAGAGATATATGTAGAGAGTATATTGAGTAAACATAATAAATACTTTAAAACATTAAAATAAATAGATCCTAAAGAATAAATTAAGGATTAACAATATTTTACACATATCCATATTAACAATATGTTACACATATCCATATTAACAATATGTTACACATATCCTCTTGTAGTGGACATTGTGAGTGTGTTTGTAGGGGGAGGAGGGGAAGGTCCACTCCAACAGACTCGGCGGCTCTGGGGATTGTCCAGAAGTAGGCAGAGACACTGATGAGTCGGATAATGTGAATCTCGACTTCTCCCTTGTAGAGGTTAGTGTGTAACGACTTCTCCCTTGTAGAGGTTAGTGTGTAACGTTGCAGTGACACGTGTTGTTGCTCATCAAATTGTTTGTTTATCTTGTCTAGTGCCCCCCCCTAACCAACCCCATCCCCACTTTACTTCTGACAATGCCAGTGTTCGGTTCGTGAACAATTTGATTTTAGAATATACATAAACAATGTAGATTTAAAAATATCTCATATCTGTGTAGAAAATAAATTGTGATTGAGAATTTACTTTATCATTTATATATGTGATGATTAACCATGAAATAATTGTGTGTAACTGAAAATCATCAGACATTTACAATATATAATGCAATACAATTAAACTTTATTTATCCATGTAAGGGCAATTACAAAAAAGTTAGAAACAATTAAATTACGAAATTAAAATTTCCAGAAATATATTAATGTTTCTAATGTTCCAGAAATCGAACTCGGAGTTGAACATTTCCGCAAGCAAACAGCGGGTGGTGTTGCGAAAGAAGGGATCACTGGCGAAACGGAGAAAACCTTCTCGATTGAGCATCCGGGCCAGTTACTGCTCCCCAAACTCCAGCATGTACATAGACTCCACAGGTAAATGTACCACTTGGACTTCAGTATCGCTCTGTTTCACATTTTGTGGTGCAAAATCTTTGAATTTTAAAGGTATTGTTTAAGAATGTTAAACTCTTTGTAATGTGTGCAGTTTGTCATTAATCCTGTTAATATAGCTGTTTCATGTACCGGTAATTCTAGGTCTTTGTTTAATATTGCAAATGTGTTTTAACAATCACCTATAACCCTGACAACATATAAAAAATGAAGTTGTAGAAATGTGCCGTCAGTTTCCATTGTTGTAGAAGAAGAAGAATACAGACTTCGCTTCTTTCCCTCTTATCCTCATCGCCATTTGTCCTATCTAGGCGGTGTTGTCACCGTTGTACCTCTGTGGTCACTGATGTGTTTAAAAGCTGAATAGTGTAGATTTTAGAAACAATACTTCCGATAATTATCATTAGTAACAAACTGTGTGCTGTGGAATATGCTGAACCAACTTCATATGCAGAGATATGTCAGTATATATATTATATATATATATATACATATATGTATATATATATATATGTATATATACATATATATATATATATATATATATATATATACAAACATATACATATACATATACATACACATACACATACACATACACATACACATACACATACACATACACATACACATACACATACACATACACATACACATACACATACACATACACATACACATACACATACACATACACATACACATACACATACACATACACATACACATACACATACACATACACATACACATACACATACATATATATATATATATATATATATATATATATAATTAACACTGTATGTTTAATGCATTACTTCTTAATGACATAAATTACATACACAGCAAAACATTGTATGTTAACACTTGCAACAAAGATTTTCACAAATTGAAACATTATTTAATTTCCATTAGTTTGAAATAAATCTTAAAAGTCTATTTAGCTGTGTTACCAACAATTTCCAAATATGAATATACAAAATCTGGGATCTGCCTGTATTATCTGTATAAAGCATGGTCATGAATAGTTCGTTCAGTTCGCTAGACTTCAATTTTATCCAACAAGTTTAAAGTCATTAGTCATTGTATAGTTCACTGTGCGTGCATGAATAGTCATTATAATCAGGTTGCAAGCTTAGTTAATCACCCCCCTGGCAGCAAACTCAAAGTGAGTTGTATACACATAACTATCTATTGGCTTGTTGCACACGTCATATGCAAGTTGTGCCTAGAGTTGCGAGACAAAAGTAACTGATAAAGTACTTATGGGGTAAATGTTTTTATACAGTACATCTCAAATGTAAAAAATAAAAAAAATAAAAAATAAAAAAAAATCCATTTACAGGAAAGTCTGTTAGTTTTCTGTAAGATTGTGTTATACGTTGTCAACTCTCTGTATGCCAATACATACATATCACCTAGATACATTTTGACAAAGCAGAAACAGCTTTTGAAATAAATTCAGTCTATAATTTAATTTTAAAGTTTTATTATCTACGTAGAGGTGTTTCAACAACTTGGGCAAGAATGGTGGAACAGTGGCGCCACCAAATGGCTGTTACACGCAACCATCTGTAACAATCTATTTGAGTCGGTTATTATAAAATATTTGTATACACTAATAATTTTTAGATACTAACATTTATAGATATACCGTACCAATATTCAGTCAGATTGTCAAAAAGAAGATGGAAGGAAATATTATTACTGCTACATGCAATGCTTACTAATTAATATATTATTCTAACTATGCCAATTTGATGCATAAGTGTTTTATTGTAATAATTTTGTGCGTAAAAAACCCTAACATTATAAAAGAAACATTGCAAGACTAGGTTTATTTACATTAAGGAGTTATAAATAACTGTGTTATTGGATATGGACATCAATAAGCACTGTGGTTGGAAGAGCGTTTCATTTTAACTGTAGGCGTGTCTGCCACGAGAACGACCAAAATGGTCTTAGTCTCCTCGACTCGGTTATTTTACCTACAGTAACAATTCATAATCACTTATAATTACATTTCTGTTATTTCTTACACAATTATTTGGCAGTTTGCTGCACAGCGATACTAATGTAATATTAGTTTATAATTTTAGGTGTAGGTAACATTGCTTTATGTGTATTTTTATTGGGTCAATAAACACTTCCGATTCCGATAGATCCGCCCGTAGAACCAAATGACACGACAGACTATTCCCCACCACCAGATGGCACTGTGTTGAATCCCGCTCATGTGTCTGACGTCCATGTGAATGGTGACAAGTGTGAATTGGCGGCGGTTCATTCGTCTGTGTTGTTGCCTGGGCTGTCTGAGGCAAGTAGGTTGCAGGTAGGTGATGCCAAGTAGACCATGTGTGAATTATACTGAATATAATTGTTCTTCGTGGCTCCAAGAATGGTTTATTGTATGATTTGACTTGCTTTTGAGCAAATATGTGTTGATGAGTGTGCGAATTATCTAATCACACTGTGCATTCTCTCTGTCAGATGTTCTGGCTCCCTGCGGTGGGCGGGCGGGCGGGCGGGCGGGCGGGCGGGCGGGCGGGCGGGCGGGCGGGCGGGCGGGCGGGCGGGCGGGCGGATGGATGTTTTATTCACAATTATCCAAATAGGCAAAACATAAATGTGAGAGACAGTCTGTGTCATCCCACATATAGACATGGGGTAACACAAGCTATCTTTTGTAGCCTATGGCACTCTGTGTTTATCTTTTTTTACAGCTAAGAGGTAAACCCTCAGTGCCCGTGCCTCACCCTCATCCCATCTCCAAGACAGATGCCTCAGGGCCAACGAACACTGCCTCGCCTTGGCTCTCGGAGGTACTGCGGCCACCTAGGGGTGAAGTGGATAAGTTGAAGTCAGACCTAGAGAAGCCATCTTGGATGAAGAATGCTCTAGCGCGACGAAAAAGACGCTCAGAGATATTTATGCTGCATGGTAATGTTTATATCTGTTTTTTTCAACATTTCTTTATCAATAAAACACACATCAAAATGGTACATACATATATATAATAATAATAATAATTCCGTTGCTTGATATAGCGCTTTATAGCTAACTAAATATCAATCAAAGCGCTTCATTTATATATATGTTATATATATATATATTATATATATATATATATATATATAATACATATATATGTGTGTGTATATGTGTGTGTATATATATATACACGTATATATGTATATATATATATATATATATATATAAAACTATATATATATATTATAAAACAGTCAACATACATATTAGATACACTTACACGTATATCTAATATGCACATGTATACATCAGCACCTGATTACAATAATAACAAAAGTTTATTTTTCAACGTAGAAGAAAGCAGCAACCAAACAGAAAAGGACGTTGACATGTCAGCATCTCACTGGTCAAAGGATCCTGTCGTTTTCCGCCCCAAGTGTCCGACCTTGGCAAAGGTCACGCCTAGCGACTCGGACATAAGTAAAACAGGAAATGACGTAACAGATGCAAGTGAACTCCCAAAGACGAATGGTTCTATGCATCAGATGAAGGCTCAGAGGGAAACGTTGACGCCGATTAGAAAACGCTCCACAGATGGCGCTCTGGTGCCCAGCGAACTTGCCAAGTTGGCTCCCGATTTCATTGTGGGTTCTTCTGATGATAGACCCTCCAGGAACACTCTCCCTCCACTGAAGTAAGTGACTCAGATGAAATTTTTAATTTCAACCAAAATCTTAAGAAAGCACAACAATTTCCGTGCCATTGACACAGCAAATTAGGTCAGATTTCTTTTCCAAGTTGCTCAACGGCTTACCTAAATTTAATACACTAACAAATTACAGCTGTAGTTTTAAGTCAGATACAGTGTAGATAAACAATTTTTATTGGGAATTAATTTGAAATTATATAGCTTTTTATTCATTAAATATATACAGTACAGTGTATGTGTTTTTAGGATAAGGGAAACCTTGCATTTCCTAAAGTAGTGGTTTTATTTGAAAAAAATTAACACATCCTAATTAAGAGTTATAAAACTAAGCTCTTTCTGGAAAGATAGTATGATATGAATATTGCAAACTGTGAATAGTGAACATGTGTGATTAATAGCTGATGTATTCTATATTATTGTTTTTATTACAAACCCGACACAGTAGAAATAATTATTAATTGTTTCAGTTTTATTTTTATTTTGTTTCAGACGTGCGTCTATTCCACCAATTGTGACAGAAATTGACGGTAAGAAGAGAATAAAGCAAGAAAATACATACAAAGAGACACACAGACACACACAGACACACACAGACACACACAGACACACACAGACACACACAGACACACACACACACACACACACACCACACACACACACACACACACACACACACACACACACACACACACACACACACCTTATAATATTTGCATGTCTGCATTTCTGTAAAGCTCTTGCTTCAATCTCATGGAACAACATACATACTGCTACAAAATGCAGAACAATAATTACGACCTAATTAAATTACATGGCTGTTAAATAACCAAATGCAGGATTTCACACAAATACATGGCGCTTAGTAACTGCATAAATTTGAGTCTGATTCATACAACCAGCCATGGTCCATTGCAAAACGGTACTTTTGAACACTACTCCATGTAGCATTACATTCAGTAAAGCCTAGCAGTTTTGATTAGACAACAGTCCTGCATGCAGTCTAAAAATGACCAACAGAATGCAGCTTATGTAACCAAATTGCTAATCCTTGAGTCTACAATATAAATATAGATCAGTAGCTCCATGTCATCAGTATACCTAATAATTACCTACTGGTGTATTTTCAAAAATATCAGCTTGGAATCTAGTTCTACTTGGACTTAACATGGCCTCAAGTCGATTTATTAGTTCCTTTCTACTCTAGCAGTGTGCTTGCTTTATCAAAAATATCTGTTAAGCGTTCTGTAATTAACAATATAATAATAATATTTTATTTCACTCTCGGCAATCATAGAGATTGAAATGGGTACATAAAACGTGCAAAGTATATTTGTTAAAATAAATTCAAATAATATCTAATTTAAGACATTAGCGTAAATATAAATTATAGTGTAGAGAATATATCATATGTATCTATAAAACTAATTTATGACAGAACAACGCAACAACTCGTGTAATACATAATTGAATTTATTATGGCAAAAATGGGACAGTCCGGCCAGATCTCTTTGGGGCCAGCTGTGACAGCCTGAGAATGGGATGCGAGACTGGGATGTTTGACTGGTGGACTTGGTCCGGGCCAGCTAGTTCACCAATCATGTGACTGCGATCACATGACCAGAATCCCGGGTCTGCATTCCCCTGGACCATGCCTATCAAACCAGGATATTTATCGATGGAGATGTGATTGCGATCGCATAACCAGAATCCCAGGTTTGAACTCATCAGAGTATCACACCAACCCTTTGAGATACTAGCCGTCCTATCATTTACACTGGTGGAGAAATGGGGCTGGTCGGTGGGTGACGTGCTTCTTGGTTCGTGTTCAATAGAAAGATGGCGTTGAGCAGGGAAGATGTCAATTTTATAACGCAGGGTAAATGTGGTTGATTGGGTAGATTCACTTCCCCTGCCCTAGGGAATATGTTACGATTGGAGAGCTACCCCCTGCAGAGATGGGTGTAGAGGGTGAGTGGAAGAGGGTCTTGATGGTGACTTATTTGTGATTGGTTAGTCTGTGCTGCATGGGGGAATGCCCTGAAGGCACGCTCCGACCCTGCTTTGAGTTGACCGTGCTGTGAACTTGTTGTTGTGTGAACTTGTTGCTGTTGTATCTGGCATAAACATGCACAGTGTTAAACACTATGCTTTCATTAAAATAATTTAAGACATTAAAACATTTTATGTGGATATTTGGCTATTCTTATTAAACAATAATAAATAGTTTAAAACCTGAAAATAAATAGATCTAAAAATAAATTACGGCTTTATAATATTTTACACATATCCGTATCAGCATGCACAGAAGTGTGTTAAGAAGTCACTGTGTGTTCTCTTGATATATGAGAACTAAGCAGTTAGCTGAGTAGTGTGATTAACAGTATGAACATTATGTTTGGTTTGTCTACCCAGTGTCATAACAATTCTGACTTTCATGACGTCATCACTTGCATACCTCCAGGGCACGCGGATCGTTGGGGATCGGACGCAGTCCCGTTACGGATGAAGACCCGAGGTCACATCCAGCCTCTCCACACTGACCACCAGGTGACACCAGGGTTTGTGCCACCGTGGAAACAAGAATTACTCGAGAAGAAACGAAAGCGTGAATCATTGCCGCCTCCACAAGTAGACAGGGTCAGTAACAAACACCGTCCGTCCGTCCGTCCGTCCGTCCGTCCGTCCGTCCGTCCGTCCGTCCGTCCGTCCGTCCGTCCGTCCGTCCGTCCGTCCGTCCGTCCGTCCGTCCGTCCATTTTTCTATTGGTCAAATATCACAAAGTGAAATACACATTTCCTCAAAAGACAGCCTGTTGTAATAGTCGAATGACACAACAAAGCTCACTTCAGTAATGTATGTTTAAATCTGATTTATGTATGATCAACACACACAATTTTGTTTTTCCTTTTCAAATTCCAGTTTATTTCTCCCTCTAACAAATACAAATCCAGGTGTAATTTTAATACCAGCTGTCAAACACCTCCGTTTTGTAATGGTTAATCTTATTCTTTGAATGTAATGATCCAATTTCTTGGTTCATGTTATTTAATAAATGATTTACCTCTCAAAAAGTGTAGTTGATTGCATGTAGTTAATACATTTTGTTGGTGTATAAACTTGTTAATGTGATGTTTCTCTTTGGAAAAAACCCCAGGAAATTGGTGCTGCTGGGAAAATTGTAGTTACTATGTTCACATGTTTTAAAAATGATTCATGAACAGCCTTTTGGTGCAGCATTTCTGCTGGAAGATCAGTTATTTGAAGCAGAAAGTAACTGTGTACATTTTTATTGGTGACAGACAAAAGAGTACTCTGGCATCAGTGACCTGCCTCCGTGGAAACAGGAACTGGAACAGAGACGCAAGACAATTGTAGGCACTTGTCCACGAGGTATGTATCACGTGCTAAATTAATAAATACCATGGCAGTTATTGTAACTAACTCCAGTTTACACGGGTCAGTTTGTCCTTATTTGCATGCAATTGTATCAAGTTACATATTGTCTGTGTGGTTTGATAATTAAGTTTCTTAATTTATTAATAAGCACCACTTGTGTGTTTTAATGAAAATTCATGACCAGGCCCGCACCTATTGTCACTGTGATCTCTGATTGGCTACTGCTTAAAAAAATCACAATATATCATCATAGATATTAAAGGGTTCACAAATTAATCTTACAAATGAGTTTGCCCGGTTTTGCTCTTGCAATGTTAGTTATATTTTGAAAGATCGAATTGCTCCATTGCAAATTGTTATGTGGTGTAATTTATATGATTGTGCATTCAACAAATTTGTAAAAATTAATTATTCTTTTGAGAAAATGATTAAAAAGGTAAAAGTTTTGAATTCTAATACTAAGAATATTATATTAAAAGATTAAAAACATATATCCCCGGTATAAGTGTGGTTGTATTTGTTCTGTGTGGCCAGTTCTCGAGCCGATTGAGAGAGATCCTGAGGAGATTCCTGAGTGGGCGAAGTCTGTGCAGACAAGACGAGCAAGACTGGCCAGTGAGTGACCATTCAGTGACCACTACAGTCCCCTTGACCCCTCTTTGGGGGCAGGGTACATCTCTGTCTGTTCTGACTTCTTGTTGAGTTCTCTCCATCTGTCCAATCCTCTGCCATCCTCTCCCATGTTTAGCCTTTCATCCCTTCCCTTTCTGAGACTTCCCTTCACCCGTGTCTCGCCATAACTACGGTTTTCTCATTGGCCCTTAGCTAGGAATTATTTTTGTCCACCTTTAATTATTTAAAAGTGCTTTTTATCAAGTGGTCACTGGTCAGTTTCCTCGGAGGCCATTCATGTGAGCATTATTCACCATTTAGGAAACCACAGACGATAACCCAGTCGACAATATGAGCCAGAATGACTCCGTTTCTGATACCGTATTTCCCCAAAAAAGATTAAAGGCTCGGTTTAACAATTTCACAACTTAATAACTGATTTATAATAATTATGTTAGACTTAAATGTCATTGACTCATTACAAAATGTTAAGTAAACCTATCTTCGTTGTAGACTGCGGCTTGATACAGTCCGAGGAAGAGGAAGTCATTGAAGAACCAAGGACCAGTTGATGATAGGACCATACACCGTACAGACCACATGATACTAGATGACCATTTGGTGATGCAGACCATACAGACCACATGTTTCTAGGAACTGCTGATGACGTAGATCATACACATACATACTCATGGTACTAGAGGATCATTTGATGATGTAGATCTGTTGTACATTGTCCAGACAACATGATAAAAGAGGACCATTTGATTATGTAGATCATACAGACCATATGACACTAAAGGACCATTGCTGACAGACCATACACCGTGCAGACCACACTCAATACTAGAGGACCCGTTGATGGTGTAGCTCATACACTGCAAACCACACCATATCAGAGGACCAATTAATAACAGACCAAACATACATACCATGATGATGTCTATAGAATGTGCAGACCATTCAAAACTAGAGGACCATTTGATGCTGTAAGTCTTTCCCATACACAGACCAATCAATACAGGAGGATCAGTTGTTGATGTAGATCATACATATACAGACCACACTTGATGGAAGAGGACCATTAGATGCTGTATAAACATACAGAACATACATGATAATAGAGGACCAATTGAGGATGTAGGTCATGGTACTCATGTGAAAAAAAATTATCTGAGATATGAAGACTGTTTTAAGGCGAGGACAGTAACGAAGTCTGCTATATCGCAGCCATTACACTTAGCAAAGTGTTTTATTTTTGTTCTGTTGTTTTTATGTTATTCTTAAAGCTCCTGTATAATACATACATGGTGTTTTTAATACACGTTTTTGTATAAAGTTTGGCAGCACCAAAACATTCCGTGTGTTGAATGCCATCTGATTGAACAAGCCATTTGCCTTGCAGAATATGTGCAAGGTTTTTTATTGTGCCTGTATTTTATTTAGCGAGACACATTAGTCTTGTCCGAGTTGTGTATTCTAAATGTGGTCTTTGTGCCATAGTATTAAGCCAAATGCTTTATTCTTGCATTTGACAGTTGTTTGTAGCATGTGATGAAATCTGCAACTGTTAATTGTGTACATTGCAGATATCTGCCCCGTCACATATTTTTATATTTGTCCAGCAAGTTATGCAAGTGTACTCAGAATTCCAAACTGCATAGTGAATGCGTTATCATAGCGCGTATGGTAGACTTTTATATATTGTAAACTGTTGTTAATTAAACCAGGTTGCTTTGATTTGTTTTTCCTTGTGTGTGTGTGTGTGTGTGTTGTGTGTGTGTGTGTTGTGTGTTGTGTGTGTGTGTGTGTGTGTGTGTGTGTGTGTGTGTGTGTGTGTGTGTGTGTGTGTGTAGTACTGTGTACATGAAATTTTCATCCGTCTCTAAATAAATGTAGTCTTCATTTATTTGCAGACAAACAAATGAATGAGTGTTTTCACTTGTTCCCTGTCAGTAATAATTTAATTCTCAGACATAGTCAGGACTTTCCAGCATCAAGAGCCTAAATATGTGAACAGTGTATTGTACTGGTCACCACATATAATATGCCTACATATAAGGGGTCAAAATGATAAATGTTATCCACTGGCTGGGCTAGTAGCCTTGTTGCTCATCCCCATAAACAATCACCACCTGGTGGTAGTCCCATTTCTAGTGAACAGTGTCAAATTATGCGTCGTTTTAATGCAAATTTGTTTGATTTGCTCCAAACACAAATGTCATCATTAATGATGCAGCATAATTTGTTTAACTCAATTGATAGATTAATAATAGTAGATTAGATCGTGAGTGGAAAATAGCTACCTTCTCAGAGGACTAGTGGTAACCAATGACTACCCATGTGGCGCTTAATTTTTCCGGTCGTTATAATCTTTCCGATTGACGTTTCTGCACATGCGCGATAAATGTAAAATCATCAGTTCGCAGCGAAACAACAAAGTATTTTTGGTAAAAATGTCATAGGCTGTTCATTAACTCTCCTGTGATGATTACTGTGAAGAGTTGCTTAAAATGTTGTTCAATACAATAGCACTTTCACGGATTAATGCGCACTAGTCACATGATTTACGCTTGCTATCAAAATATGTTTTCCTCGTGTTAATTTGCGACAAATAACTTTGCTGAGAGGTTATATACACCCTAACGAACAACCCGTAGTATTTATACCATAAATGCTTTATTCTTTCGCTGCACATTGATGATTTTACATTTATTGTGCATGCACAGAAACGTCAATCAGAACGTTTATAACGCCGAAAAAATGTAAGCACTACAACGGCCTCGGGCAAGTGTTCAGATCAATCCCTGAGTGTAACACAGTATGCAATAGTCTGTTGAGCCAAAACAAAGTTACGAGACTAGTTGAACAAACATAAAAATAGCAAAAACGTTTATTGGCATGTTACACAGTTGCACGGGTGTAAAACCTAATATTGCAGCGTTACAAATAGAAAGCACACAAAAGTAACTTGACAAATACCAAGTTGTCGAGATTCTGCAATGCAAAAGCGCACATGTATACGAGAAATGTTCTTGGTATAGTTTACAGTTTTAAAGCACGGTTGTCTGTCAAGATGTTACTCATCTTCTCAAGCTCAGCAAGTATGTTCACAATTTGAAAGATTGCCTGAAACATGTTCAAATTGTAAACAAAACATCCAGTTTAAAAATGAAATTGATCTGAAGTAATGCAGAGTTAATTGTAATTCCCTTTGATGTTTAACTTTCCCACGTCCTAGATAGCCGACATCCCGTTACAAATTACTGCTCGGACAATTCTGGGCAGTGGAGCTGGCATTGTCGCTCCAAATAATTTCATGGACATCCCATCAACATATTTTTGGTAGTGTTGAGAAACATAAGAAGATTAACACTGAACAGACAACGTATCTTTAAGCATGTAGCACTGGGCTGAACATCTGCTGTAGCATGGGAACAAATACAAGTCACGCAACCAATGAAGAAATGTATACATGAAAATACAATAGCAGCCATAATATCACTGGTTGTATCTATACACGTTTATTGTAGTATTTCTTTCCAGCTGACATTCTCAGAACACCAAGTGCAAAAAAGCTATCTCATAAAACTAAAAGCACCAATTTTGACAGTGCCGAAGCTAAAGATGTAACAATTCTGCCCTGTAAACAACTTGATTGTCTTAACTCTACATAAACTCACACAAAACAAACAACATGCTAAAACAAAGATGACACCGAATAACAATGACGTAACTTGAGTAAATAACATTAAGGTTATATATTATAAAAATAGCATTATATTATATTATAAAAGGCAAGTGCATGCATTAGTCCTAGATTCTACCACATTGAAGCACCTATGGCATAAGTTTGATTCCTTTAATTGTGGGAAGCATCAAGATAAAAATAATTAATTACTTAATAAATTTGTATACAATAAGTACAAGTAAACAAAAGATACATTAAACCGGACTCATTCATAAGGTTTAGCTGTTTGGCTGCATTGTAAACACATTGTCCTCCATTCTCTGGACTGTTGGAGGGGAGTGTTATACTAACACTCTAGTATAACACAATGGCAGTAATATCTCGATTCTATCTGCTACATCCTATCAGTCTTAACAGCGTGTCAGCTGAATCACAATGCACAATTATGAACTTTCAGCACCAGAGACCATTCCAGGGTGGGCGGAATATTAGGATGATTTCACATCTTCTTAAGACCAATCCTTCAAATGTAATATACGTACAATAATACAAAATAGCGCTAAAATTTCACTCGAACATCTTGTAGGAGATATTTATTTATTATTTACAGACTAAGTTATGGTCTGATTAAAGAAATGCGTCACCCAGTCAAATACTCCTTTGTTTAATAAAGTAATTAGTAAATCAAATTTAAGACTTAAAGCATCTTTTAAAGAGCTTTTAAAGGCCATAAAAGTGCAAGACTGCAATGTACAATTAATTGGTTATGTCTTCACAGACTTCAACCTCTCATTATGTGGACGATATGTAGTGCTACATAAAGTAATTTGATTATAACAAGCAGAGCACGAACAATTCACACCAACAATGACACGACTACAGACTACAGCTGCCTTGGATTATGCACATGACAGGATTCTAGTTCGACTGAAAGTGAGTCCCTCCTTTTGTTTCAATCTCAACCACCACGAGGCCACGCAAGAACAAGTTTCTTTGGGGCTAAACTATTTCAAATTTATGCAACATGTAAGTTTGTATCAAGTTGTTGGCAAGGCAGTTTAGCAAAGGTTGTTGTGTAGGCAAAAAGTTCTGCATTCGATGATACGAAAGCAAAATTCTCTGTTCGGTTTGCCAGAATCAATCAAGGGTGTCAATTATTAGCAGATTCGTTGTTGACAAGTTGCACCCCATCTCAAATTACCAACATTTTACTGATGATTTACAAAATAATTTTCAGTCAAACATACCCCACAGAGTGACATGGTGTGTGTGATTTAAAACAATGTTTTCAGAATGTTAGCCCCCCCCCTGAGACCACCCACAGTGAGCATGCAGCTTTCGGTCCACCAGAACCTGGGATGCCCCGACAGTTCAGCGACTTTTCGCTTTATAGTTAGCTGTTCCACCAGCATAGTACCCAAGCATTGCATTCAACAGACTCGGACCCAGGACAGCTGAGACAAGGCCGGCCTGGCGGAAGTTGAGCCGGTCGAGGTAGACCAGTGAGGCAGTGAGAATCAGCATCATTAGCTGGCCCTGCAAAATAAACAGAACTCAAGTTCTCAATTTGGTCGCTGGAAACAAACACTAGCACACAAAAGAAAACGTTAGGGTAAAACGAGAAAAATTTGATTTTTTTTCCATGCAAAAATCTCACTTCTGTGCTTCATAATCAGATAGTAAATGAAAATGATATTGGAATATTTTAGAATTTGAAATCGATGCAAACGAGAAAATGGGCTGAACTTCATTTTATATAATATAAATGATGCCTTGTCGCTGTAATTCACAGATTGGCATTTGTCACATTTTTTCCTGAGACCATTTAAATATTAATTATTTCAAAGCACACTTGCACGCATGCCTGCACACGCAATATACACATGCATGCACACGCAATACACATATGCATGCACACGCAATACACACATGCATGCACACGCAATACACACATGCATGCACACGCAATACACACATGCATGCACACGCAATACACACATGCATGCACACGCAATACACACATGCATGCACACGCAATACACACATGCATGCACACACAATACACACATGCATGCACACGCAATACACACATGCATGCACACGCAATACACACATGCCTGCACACGCAATACACACATGCATGCACACGCAATACACACATGCCTGCACACGCAATACACACATGCATGCACACGCAATACACACATGCATGCACACGCAATACACACATGCCTGCACACGCAATACACACATGCATGCACACGCAATACACACATGCATGCACACACGCAATACACACATGCCTGCACACGCAATACACACACGCAATACACACGCAATACACACATGCATGCACACGCAATACACACATGCCTGCACACGCAATACACACATGCATGCACACGCAATACACACATGCATGCACACACGCAATACACACATGCCTGCACACGCAATACACACACGCAATACACACACGCAATACACACACGCAATACACACATGCCTGCACACGCAATACACACATGCATGCACACGCAATACACACATGCATGCACACACGCAATACACACATGCCTGCACACGCAATACACACATGCATGCACACACAATACACACATGCATACGCAATACACACATGCATGCACACGCAATACACACATGCATGCACACACAATACACACATGCATGCACACGCAATACACACATGCATGCACACGCAATACACACATGCCATGACACACATGCCATGACACACATGCCATGACACACATGCCATGACACACACATGCCATGCCATGCCATGCCATGCCATGCCATGCCATGCCATGCCATGCCATGCCATGCCATGCCATGCCATGCCATGCCATGCCATGCCACACTCACTCACTCACTCACTCACTCACTCACTCACTCACTCACTCACTCACTCACTCACTCACTCACTCACTCACTCACTCACTCACTCACTCACTCACTCACTCACTCACTCACTCACTCACTCACACACACACACACACACACACACACACACACACACAAACCCACTCACACACACTAACTTGACAATACTAATAACAAGACTTTGTTACTCACAATAATCCTCGCCACAAACTGAACCCGTTTGTCACACTCATGCAGGAAGCCGGGTGCCTGGAGAGACACAATGGCCGACCCTATGCCATGGATGCCAATCACACGCATCAGATGCAGATGCACCACATTCGGGGTCTTCACAGACGGAATCTACACGCAGAAAAACATTCTTAAATGTTTAATATTACTTCTGTTTTAAGGGTGTGGCTTTAGATAACGTACACTTTATCATAGGCTGGCTGACACAGAAAGGTGTACATGCTACCCCCCTCACTGTGATGATATCGGTGCAACTAAGACAAAAGTGCGTGTGTATACATATATAAATAGATACGGGTCATGTATGTCTTCCAAAACCATAGATATTGTTAGTTATGCATTAGAAGTAAGGGTAAATAGTGTCACGTGTGTGTGTAGTCCATTTCATGTCATCAGACACATTTGAAAGTTTGTAAACTGGCTGAACAGTTAACATCCATGTGTCCACCAAAACATGTGACTGGCAATAATCTGGTCGTGCAAAAAGCCCTGAGTAAAATGTAGCGTGGCTAAGTGTGATGGACACTGACCAGGACAGAGAGGACGACGTCGGGGAAGGCGAGGAAGAGGGCAGAGAGGAGGCAGGTGAGCCAGGAGTCGACGTGGAGCAGCGTGTTGATGCGGATGTTGTGTTGGGGGTAGGTGCTGAAGTCAGAGCTCCGCAGGACATGGACCAGACTGAGCAGGAGCCACAGCACGTTACACACCAGGCCAAACGTGATGTGCTGAAACAAACCGCAAACACACAAGTGTACAGTCCCGTTTACCATTTCCCTAAGTCCTGTTTGATCACTCTTAGCTTTTAGCATCTATTCATATTTATTTATTCATGTGGAACTCCCTGTCAGACAACACAGTTCAGGCCAAGACAGTAAACGAACTGAAGTCACGCCTCCGTAGAGATTGGAGAGGTCACCCAGACCTCTATAATTATAATTTTTCAAATTAGCCAGCCTTGACTATGCAAACCGGATAAAAACATATGAAAAACAAAAAATTATATCAATACAGAACTGCAACATCAGAAAATTAATCCTGAGACGGTCTCAATGCTCAGTTTTGGGCAACTACTGACCAGTCTTGAGGTAAGATCTTGAGGTAAGATAAATGACAGTAAATTGTTTTCACTTACTTTGGGGCATAATTTATTAAGCATACAACGTTTCTACTCACCAGCTGGGTTTTTTTCATGTACTGGTGTAACTACTTTTTTTACAAAATAAAAAATCTTGGAGCCATAAAATAATATATTCCATATTATTTATTTTAAGTGTCTGCCATTATTTTACCCCTAAAAAGTGCCCTGAAAATTCACACAGATTGTGAATGTCTCTATTTGTGGCCCAAATCCAGCCAGTTTTTGCTAGTTCTAGCAATTACGTTGCTGTTCTGAACTGGTCAGAATTAGCCATTTAACATAATTTAATAGTATCTTGTAATTATTTATACAATCTGAATGTTAGGCATACAGTTCGCAAAATAACGGTTCATCAACATATCTTTAAGAACATAATTGTAATTAAAAAACGAGTAACAATCTACTTTTAAGAAATCAAATATGATTCACATTTAAGTTTTTAATTAAATAAACTATGTTTTTAATTTAAGTGGCAAATGCCACTGGCATGTTCAACTGAATACAAATACACCTTTAAATATTTTTTATTATATAATACAGCTGTACATCTGTATTTGTAGAACTAGCAAAATTATAGTTTGTCTATGTACAGTGTATTTGGAAACTGCCAAAATAAACGTTCGTAGTATGGGTACCATCTGTCTTTGTTGACAGTTCCATGTGTACTTTTTAATTAGGCTCCGACTACAACTGTCAATTATCCAGCACAATGAAACCAAATTAAAACTCCTCAAACTTACAGAGTAATTCCAGTTGATGTTTTTCTTGCCTTTCTCTGTGCCCCAGTGCACACAGATTTGCGCCAATACAATTAGACTGCAGCTCTGCAAAAAATATAACCAGCTTATTATATACTGTATGTATATTACACTGGTGCAGACTACTATGATATGGTAAAATATAATGTACACGTATACTATGAGCCTACTACGGGGTATATTTAATAAAATACATAAATTTAGCAAACTTAGACAAGTAACAAGCACAATGGCAAAAAAGATTCCATTCTCGTTTAAACAACCAGTACAATTTTCTTATTACAAATGAAATTGATTGAATGAATGCTTTTTATTTCAGATGTAAAAAACATAATTTTTATTAACAAAATAAATAGGTGACCTAGGGTTAGATAAAAAACAAACAGTAAAATAAAATGTTACACAAGGACATAGACATGCATGAAATAAGTATCAACAGTATTTGGGGAGAGTGGGGCTTAACTGGATGTTGAGGCATAACCAGATGGCACACGGACCCTCATAACGTGTGTCATCTGACAAATAAAGTTATCACGTAGGCCACGGTTTTCACATGACTACTGCCACACCACCTTGTGAGAACATGGGAACTCCAGACGTGTGCCCATTGTGGGAAGTTTCTTGGGTAGGTCCTTTTGCAGTTTAGGCCCGCACCTCGAAAAAAACATCAAACTGTTCACCTACCATGACCAAACTTCGCATGGTGTATCTACTACACCTGTACTACGGCCTACGCGTATGCACTTGTCACGTGATCAAAAAATAATAATTAATGCCTGAAATCGATCAAAATGTGTACGTAAATAATGCGCTTTCCTCGTTGAGTCACTACCGCCACAGTGAACTCAGTCAGGTGGCGCCGAGGAAAGCGCGTTATTTACGTACACATTTTGATAGATTTCAGGCATTAATAATTATTTGTGGATCATGTGACAAGTGTATACGCTTAGTACAGGTATAGTAGATACACCATGCGAAATTTGGTCATCGTAGGTGAACATTTTGATTGTTTTTCGAGGTGCGGGCCTAAACTGCAAAAGTTTCTTGAACCGAGAACTTGAACCGAGAACAATATAAAATAAATATTACTCACAAAGACGCGAGACATGAGGAGGGTGATTGGGACTGTTCCGTCCCATGTGTCCCGAGTGGTCCAGAACATGATGGCCCCAGTGAAGATAGCGATACCGAGAATCCTTGCTATGAGTAGATGAGTCGGCGACAACGTTCCATCAACCTGCACAACCGAATGTTTTACAGCTCTGCTAGTAGAAACACATAATCACAGTATTTAAGAACATTTCAAAGTAATTACAACCCCTGAATTGTATGTAATGGGCATATATGCAATAGTACATAAAGCTTAATTGTTTCATTAATATCAATTTCAGGGCAGTCAAGACTGAATATTTCCTACATATATAATATATATATATACTTTAATTTTTTTGGTTATGTAAAAAAATTATTAAATAAATAAAGCCAAGATGGGGCTACTAATAGGAAAATGTGTAGGCCTGCTTGAGATGATAGTACTTTTGAATGCCTAGTAGTAGTACTTTTCATGCACATGGACACTGACTGTCATGCGAATGCAGTCACTGTGTCTGTGACTGTCTGTGTCAGTCTATGACTATGTGTTTCTGTGTCATCGACATTGTAGTAAGTCTAAGACAAAACAAGCCTTAATTTTTGTTAACGAAACAAATGGAATGTAATATTCTGGGATAAAGTGATTAATTCATTCTACGGATAATCGGATAGTACGGGTACGCCGGTGAAACTGACAGTGACAGTAAAACTGTCCTTCGCTCCGGCTTCACTTTCCCTCCCATGCTCAGCGGGCAGCGGCAAATGTTTTTGAAGCTACTCCTCTCAAGTCCGCCACGATCTGGATTATCATTGGTGTTTACATATAATTAACTGATCCTTGGTAAATTTGCAAAAACGCTACTATATTGGGCGTACCTGAAAATCAAGTATGTATTGTGGGGCTGCCACCAAGACAGCACCGACAACAAAACTTAACAAAGCGTCAGCCGTTATCCAAGAACGGCGATCAACCAAGAGAAGTGCAAAGAATGCTACGACCAGGGATCCCGTGCGTACGCTATCTACGAGAGTCAGCTCCATGGTCAAGAATTTTTTTTGAAACGACGCCTAAAGACTAGTACTTCCAAAATTCGCGCTTAAAATCTCGCGAAGTTCATTTGTTGTTCACCGCCATTTGTTTGAATCATTTAGTGGGGAGCGCCGATTATTTAACTTTGTGACAAAAACGAACTGGGGACAGATCATTAATTGAGTTCCGTGCTTATGGCGCTCAGCCATGAAGCGCCAATGTTTCAAGACGCTTCTGTGCGTATCTGCTGACATGGATTTTTCGGGTTATACTTAAATAATTAATGATGTAATACAATAATAACAGTGAATATAAATAACAAAAAAACAGGGAGCACTTCACCAGAAAGAAAGCAAGAAGTAACCGCGTCAGAGAAGTGACGTAATAGTTGCGTAACTAACCAGCGAAACGCCGTGTCCACTGTTTCTGTTTTGCTTAGTGTTGTGTAAAGCCAAACCTAAACAAAGCAAAGCCAAATAAAGGTTAAATAAAGTACGAACGATCTTGATGAATGGATTAACCCGGAAAAGACTACACGCGCTGAGCAACGGATAAACATTCACGCCAACCAAGTCCAAGGTACTATAATAGTACAGCCAATGTGTTAATTAATTAGTATATAAAACTATGCCATGCCCATATATATATATATATATATATATATATATATATATATATATATATATATATATATATATATATATATATATACACTGGCCCGCCCGCGAGTCGAACACCCTAATCAAAACATGCAGATTTTTACAAATATCTGAATAAATATTTGCAAAGTAGACCGATATTCAAAATGTAGAATACTTATTTTATTCCACTTGTGCAAATGAATTGTAAAAACATTGTATTTTGGCGAAATATTTACAAAATATACACCGAGAGACGAAGTCGCGCGAACAAATTTCCGTGCCGCGAGTCGAAATGGTAACGCGGTGGTGGTAATAATTACAAGATTTACTCAAATTTAACCACATTCGGCTTCCGAGATTGAACTCCAGATGGCAAGTCAACAAGGAAGCCTTCGGCATATTGAGAATCCAACTCATATTATTATGTATATTCCGCCGTTTTGAGTTATTTGTAGATGTTGTTTTAAATACGCCACACTCCCCACAGGGACCATTACGCAACGGCGGCCGATGAGTACTTCGTGTAATATAAGTTGTTTATTTTGAAAATGTATGTTCACAAACTTTTTAATCGAAAAAAACTGACTCTTCTAACAACCTACACGCATGCCGATATGTGTATCTATGCGTATGTATATAAGCATGTGTATTTATGTCTGAGTATATGTATGTATGTGTGTATATTGCATGTGTATTAATCATGAATGCAAAGCCAAAGACAAAATATTGTAATGCCTTTACTTATATAATTTTTACAGATATTAATATTTTTACTATAACTTTTTACATCTAGGTATTTCAATTATTTTTTATGTTCTAATATGTTTAATCAAATAATCACAGCTAATGTGTCTTAAATTATTAAAATTAATTCTATAGATACATATTGTACATTGTCTAAATTATAATTATACATATGCTACTGTCTTAATATTATTTCATTCTAATATTAACAAATATACTTTGTCATGTTTTATGTACCCATTTCTATCTCTGTGATTGCACTGAGGGAAAATAAAGTATTATAACTAATTTTTTTTTATAGAAAATCAACCTAGTTTGAATGGTGGTACACACAAAGTCAAATACAATAAACACACAGTATAGATATTCTCATACTGTATTTAAATCATACATACATAAGTACATAGAGAGATCAGTAAAATAATATACAAATACACCTAAACAGTTATGCAAAAGCTGCAAAATTAAATGCATCAATATTAACTAAGCTGCCAATGATGAGCTATGTAAAACATAATAATCTAGATAATGCCATATTCAGGCACTAAATAATACAAATGCGTTGTAACATCTACATTAATAATAAAACATTTACTGGATGCTTGTTAATAAACACATTTAAAAACCTCTTGCTGTTTTACTTATTTTATAATCATTAAATCAGTAAACAAATATAAAAATGAGTATAAAATTATAAATTAATAGTTTACATATACTACAACTACATGTATACTGCTATTAATGCTATACTATATCAGCTGGTCATCCATTTTCTCTCCATACACACTGTCACACTACTACTACTACATGTATTTATGTATTGCTACAACTTAACTACCGGCTGAACACTGATATTTTTACCTTATTGTTATAACTAATGCCAATAACTGGATTACAAAACCATAAACAATGACAGTATAGCAATGGGCTATTTTGAGCTGGACACAATATTTTAGTGGGTTGCGTATATTTAACGCTAGTATCTTTATAAAATATTATTCCTAGTGTCGACATTTCATGCATCACATCATTACAGACATACTACATCAAACATATGTATTTTCTGTGTGCATCATGGACTGTTATACATTTTTTTCTGTGGTTACTGGTATCCTATTTTAATATAGATTTGCTGAAAATGTAAACAACACAATTCAGGTGGCGGCCATCTTGTAATTTACCATCAAATCTTGAAATGTGTGCATTTTTTTCAACGAACCTATGAAGCCATTTGATTTGGCTTGTCTGAAAATACACCAAGACATTTCGTGTAGAACTGACTGGACAGGACAGTTAATAGATATTTGTATTCAGGCAGTAGCCATTTTGGATTTTCTCACGTCACTGGTGTCATGGAAACAATTCAGCTTGGCACCATATCTTAAATCCTTTAGTACCTCTGTAACATCATATACACCAATTTTGGTGCGTTTATAACAAAACCCAAAATTCTTCTTGTTATTTACACACATCTGCTCCACTGTAATGTCTGAGCTTGCGAAAGCGTAGTTTGTCAGCCTTGAAGTCGGCAACGAGGCGTTCCACAATATCTGTGGACATTTTGTCGGAGGGATGGCAGTAGACGCGTTCATTCGGAACGTCCAGCACCACCAGTTGAGGGCTGAAGTCCTCGAGCTGAGCGAAGTTGTGAATTAAACCCGCGATCTCCTCTCCCTGTAGTGGAAAACAAACATAATCCACCATCATGAAATTAGTCTGATTGCTAAAGGCCTGCAGGATGTATTATAAAAGAGTTATCAGTCCAAACATATCCTGGTCCACGTACACATGATAAAATCCCCAAAAGCACATATAATATAGTTTGTACATACATGCATATTATGATATATGCATGTACATAACACATTTATAAATGGAGACATAATTCGGCCAAAGTCAATAATGTTTATTATTTAACAAACAACACATTACAACACCATGTTTGACTTTCAAACAAAGTTTCAGTTTGTTCAAAATAAACAACAGACTTCCAAAAGAACCAGTTAAAATTTTTTTTTTTAAACACAAACAGATGTACTACCCCTTATACATCCGAAATAAAATTTTCAAATTCCTGTTGACTGGAAATATTACAGTGCAGTGAGTTTACACCACGTAACAGACAGAAAAAACCTAATCCAATCATACTCTGTTACATTCATGGTAACATCAATATGAATGTAATTGAGAAACACAGAAACACACCTCGATTCCTTCATACAGGAAGCTGACAGGAGGAAGCTCATGAGTGGAGCCGATGCTGGACTTCTGCTCTGTCTTGTAGGCCTGGGCTACGTCCTGGAGCAGGATCTGAGCTTCACGGATCAACTTCTCATCCCCGTCTGGAGCAAACAAACAAACAATCACATCACTCACAATTCTATTCTACCCACCTGTACAATATTTAAACCTCTTCATGCTACTGCCTAGATTTGTGGCGTGTCTTCAAGTAGCCAATCCCGGTGTGGCGGTCCAGAACTTCGAAGGTTCATGTCAAAGGTTAGCGGTTCACGGCAAAGATTAGCGCGACGTTATGGCCTGACGGTCTGCAACGTCGAGCAGTCCAGAACGTCGTTCCCCGTATGCACATGCACGCTGAACTGGCGTAACCTCAGGTGGCCGAGTAACTTTGACCCCGTGCCAGAATGTCGAGACTGAGTTCATGACCCCTGCGGCGACAGTGTTGCATAATAAATCATTTCTGCGCGCTGTAGCGACGATCTACTTTTCGACCCCCTACGTTGCACACTAGTTTCCAGTGCGCACATGTTCTTGCCATTTCTCTGCACAACGACCACGATGCCGAGACGTGAACCGCTAACCTTTGATGTTCTGGACCTCTAACCTTTGACATGAACCGCTAACCTTTGATGTTCTGGACCTCTAACCTTTGACATGAACCGCTAACCTTTGATGTTCTGGACCTCTAACCTTTGACATGAACCGCTAACCTTTGATGTTCTGGACCTCTAACCTTTGACATGAACCGCTAACCTTTGATGTTCTGGACCTCTAACCTTTGACATGAACCGCTAACCTTTGATGTTCTGGACCTCTAACCTTTGACATGAACCGCTAACCTTTGAAGTTCTGGACCTCTAACCTTTGACATGAACCGCTAACCTTCGATGTTCTGGACCTCTAACCTTTGACATGAACCGCTAACCTTTGATGTTCTGGACCTCTAACCTTTGACATGAACCGCTAACCTTCGATGTTCTGGACCGCCACAGCGGGTTGCCAGGTCAAGCTGGGTGATGATGTAAGACCACAATAAGGTGCTCATCCACCATTACCAAAGAGTACCCTATAAAATCAGCATTATGCAGGTTGTTTGAATTTCAGTGAGCACATATATATATATATATGTAGTGTGGAGTGAGTAGAAATGATGTTTTTGTGCAGCGTGGCATCAGAGCTGTCAAATTATAACAGCTGTCAGTTGGTGCATTTCTGCGTATTATACTTTGTCATTTTGCTTGGTGATGTAATCAGGGGCAATCTGTGGGTGGTTCAAGCAGAAATGGAGGGGTGTAAGGTTTGAAAGAAGTTTGTGGCAGCCTGAGGTATGAGAAGTTCATGAATTTTTCACAGAACTCCTGCCTATGCAGGGTAAATATGCTGTGAAATTGTCGTCAATAACAGAGCTCATCAAGATTAGTAGGAAATGAAGGAAATGTTATAATGATCGCCTATGGAAAATGCAAATGTGGACTCCTGATGCCATGCTCTGAGCATCGTAGAGGATGCAGGGGCTGGTAATGTGGTCTGCTGTCTGCTGGGCCATACCACACTCACATGTGACACTTTCATGTAGTCCCAAGTTATGCATAATTACAGCCAACTCTTTTACTTCATTACTTTGCTTAACTAGACATTTTTACTTACCAGTAACTTGACCAATGAAGTATGCTTTTGGGGGTAATTTTACTGATAGCCAAGTACAATTTGTAACTCTTCTGGAGGTAACAGTATATCCTTTATTATATTCTTTATTTATTGGTGAACATTTCTTAATATTATGACCCATGACGACATAATAAACAGTGGGTTTTTCTGACTGTTTAATCTGCTACATCAGCACAGGCCAACCCAAGCGCCAGATCTTTGGTACGTGCCTCCATTTTAGAAATTCCCATACATAGGTGCAATTGAATGTCTTGAGCTTGGAGGTGTATTTTTGGTGAGCCTAAAGGGGTGGTGCAAATGGAGATTTGTTGCCCACCCCTATAGATCACCCTCTCTACATGGCTCTGAACATGAGCATGAATAATAAGTTTCTGTCAGACTTTTATATTATACATGATTTCTGCACCTCGTGTTCGTGTCAAGTATAATAATTTACTTTTTATTTGTATTTTAAGCAGATTTTGAATGAGGACTTGTACTTATGTATAAAACAAATCTAAGTACTGTACTTGCTACTCTGCTAGCAGAAGTATGATTTCACACATCAGAGACATTTAGAACCATCTATATCAACTTTCACTTCACATTAGTAGATAGTTTATACTTAGTCCAACAGAGGTCCCCATGGTGTAACTAAAATCTTCCCAATGAAATCTAAGTTTGGATGAAATGGTCACTATTTGTAACTGTGTACAATACTGCCACCTAGTGGCTGTTTGCAAAACTGCAAGACATCGACAGGCATGGTCAACCCGTTGCTACTTGCCAGTAAACATTACGAAGCAGGCTGCTTCATTGAGCAGGTTTGCAGTGACTTCGTTCAGCTCCTCGAGGGGTTTGGAGGGCCATGGGAACTCCTGCAAACACAACATTGCCATTGCCAGTCTAATGGTTTGTTTATAAGAACGCCCTACATTGTATGCATGTGTGCTCCACTGTATAATACTGAAAACTAATAGTATTAATAGTATATAATATAGTACGTTATCAATAAAATAATGTTAATAGAACACCCGTCTAAGCATAATTGTATATTATTATTAATTATAACCAGCATTTATAAAACACCTTATTTTTTAGACTAACCCATTCATAGGTGCAAACAAACATTGTAAAAGTGTATGGAATCATAACAAATATATATATATATTTATAAATAATAGGTGAATGTAAATATGATATTAACATTAAAGAGATGTTACAATTATTAATTAAGATTATATTTAAGATACATATTTCTAACATATGAAGACAAGTACGTAAACCAAGTACATAAACCATTATGGCACAGTAAAAGTAAAACATTACAATTATTATATAATTTAAAAATAATAATAATGAATAAAACTAAATAAATAACTAGTAGTACAGTGGTGCAGCGACTAGAACTTCAGACTCCCGACTACTAGAACACGAGTTCGAATCTTGTGCTGCCGTGCCATACCTTGGGCAAGTTGATTCACTCTACATTGCTCTAGTTCACTCAGCTGTGTGAATGAATATCGGGCGATAGACGGTGGTGTATAATTGTGTACAGATAGCCATTGCGCATTAATTGCAGTGTGGTTGGGTGTTTCCAAGATAAGTCGAGAAGGAATTCAGTTGAACAGGTCTGCCAGGCAGTAAACTTAATAAAGCATAAAGTGCTTTGAGCAGTCCAGAGGATTGAGTACTGCACTACACAAGAACTTACCCTTTTAAGCACCCATGGATTGAAAGTAAATTTGTTTAAATGTCAAAACAAATAAACCATTCAGTTACATGAATACCAACAATTATTAAATAAGATGCGTTTGTCTTTATTCTGTATCATTTGGCACTTGTTGCTAGTAGCACTGTAGTGGCGTTTCTTTCCTTCACACATTAAGATTAAATATTCTACTGTTATAATTTTTTTATTTTATTTATAATATACTGTATTATAAACTATTAAGAAAACAAGCTATCAGCCACACAAAGATGGAAATGAGTATGTTAAACGTCACATACCGGGACAGAAAAACAAACATCTGGATAAGAGACAAGACAAAGGTCACAGACATGAATGAATAAGTCAGAAGATGGAAGTGGACCTGGGCAGGGCACGTCAATAGGATATGAGATAACCAATGGGCATTGCGTATCACCACCTGGAAATCCTATGAAAGGAAAAGACCTACTGGACAAGGATAGCGCAAGATAGGCGGATGTGGAAGCAGCATGCTGAGGCCTTCACCCAACCACGGGACACTAAGTCACACTATGGCTGCACAATGACGGTGATCGAGAAAATCATTTTTATTTATTACAGTTATGGATTTTGTTGTCACTGAGCAGGTTTTTTTTTTATTTGACCACTGGTCATGTGTCCACTGTATGACTGTCCTACACTCAATGGCAAGTGTTGGTTTAAGTTCCTCCACCCACCTTTCTCCTCACTCTTCCCGCCTTCCTTCTCCCACCTTTCTCCTCACTCTTCCCACCTTCCTTCTCCCACCTTCCTCCTCACTCTTCCCACCTTCCTCCTCACTCTTCCCACATTCCTTCTCCAACCTTTCTCCTCACTCTTCCCACCTTTCTCCTCACTCTTCCCACCTTCCTCCTCACTCTTCCCACCTTCCTCCTCACTCTTCCCACCTTCCTCCTCACTCTTCCCACCTTCCTTCTCCCACCTTTCTCCTCACTCTTCCCACCTTCCTCCTCACTCTTCCCACCTTCCTCCTCACTCTTCCCACCTTCCTTCTCCCACCTTTCTCCTCACTCTTCCCACCTTCCTCCTCACTCTTCCCACCTTCCTCCTCACTCTTCCCACCTTCCTCCTCACTCTTCCCACCTTCCTTCTCCCACCTTTCTCCTCACTCTTCCCACCTTCCTCCTCACTCTTCCCACCTTCCTCCTCACTCTTCCCACCTTCCTTCTCCCACCTTTCTCCTCACTCTTCCCACCTTTCTCCTCACTCTTCCCACCTTCCTCCTCACTCTTCCCACCTTCCTCATCACTCTTCCCACATTCCTTCTCCAACCTTTCTCCTCACTCTTCCCACCTTCCTCCTCACTCTTCCCACCTTCCTCCTCACTCTTCCCACCTTCCTCCTCACTCTTCCCACCTTCCTCCTCACTCTTCCCACATTCCTCCTCACTCTTCCCACCTTCCTCCTCACTCTTCCCACATTCCTTCTCCAACCTTTCTCCTCACTCTTCCCACCTTCCTCCTCACTCTTCCCACATTCCTTCTCCAACCTTTCTCCTCACTCTTCCCACCTTCCTTCTCCAACCTTTCTCCTCACTCTTCCCACCTTCCTTCTCCCATCTCCCTCCTCACTCTTCCCACCTTCCTCCTCACTCTTCCCACCTCCCTCCTCACTCTTCCCACCTCCCTCCTCACTCTTCCCACCTTTATCCTTCCACCTTCCTCCTCCCTTCTTTCTCCCTCCCCACCTTCCTCCTCCCACCTTCCTTCTTACCTCCTCCCTCCTCCCTTCTCTCCTCCCCCCCCTCCTCCCACCTCCCACCTCCCCTACCTGTCCCTCAGGGTCTCTTGCTATCACGGTGCGTCCTGCGGTTGTGATCAGGTCGTTCTTCTCATCCAGCAGAACCAGAGCTGGGATTCCTACAAACAGGTCGTTCGAGTCATTTAATTTACAATTATCTAAGCTTGAAAACTTTACAGAAACTGAAACGTCCACACAATGACTGTCATCACTGATAAATTCATAAAATGTAGCATTAATTTTAGTTTTTATTATTAATACTTACCATGTGAACACATCTGAGATATTCTCTCGGATAATATCTTGTCCCATATGATTTACCATATATAGTCCTTAAAGTGAAGGTGTCCTCCTGTATGCTACATGGCAGCACTGAGGTACACCTTCGTCCTCTTATCATTCACATTACCGCGGGGTTCTCATCATGATATTTTGTCCCAATACATCCACTGAACTGAGTATACATTCATCATAAATCTGTATTATACTCATTCATATAAATTCAAAATATATAACCTTTGATGTTTAATTAAAAATTATCTGTTTGATGTTTCATTTGAAATTACATGATCATTTTAATATATTCTGAACTGAGGCATGTTTGAACATTCACTGCTAGTGAGACTTGTTCTTCAGACATTTATCTGACAGTGAATGACTCCTTGCCAGCACTGAACAATCTGACATTCGCTGTAACAGAATTGCACGCTTACAGATGACATTTTCACTCATCAAAGACAGCACCTTTACTGAGTGTAATAACATTACGTTAGGTGAAAAAAGAGACAAACAGACGCACATAAAGTCCCTAGTCGTTTTGTGAATAAACGTGAGCAAAACAAGTGAAACAGCACACTTGTGCCATCAACTTAAATTTAGAACCTAGATGGAAACGTTTAGAAATGTCCAGTTGCAATGCTTATAAGTACTATCTAAATGCAGGGTTGAGAGGACTTCTGTAACATAATCCCACTACTACTCATTCTGGCTGTCAAGTGTGAATTCATGGGAAAGCTCATCAGACCAGGAAGCAACAAGCATGCCATCAAGTGTTACGCAGTCCTATTAAATCCACACAATTGAGCTTGTGGTATCGCACTAACGATGCGCCACTGAGCTGGTAATTGGCTGATGGTGTTTCAATCATTCAAGTCCCATGACTGGTACTGCCAGGGAAATGACATGGCAAACGCACCCCCCCCCCCCACCACTTACACCCAACTGTTGAGCCAGAGCTGCAAATGTCATCTTTTATAGATGATGGCTGAAATCGACAAACGGATTTATGACCAACCTCATCCCTCCATCCTCACGCACCAGTGGCATAGCTTTATGCAGAGACCCGTCCACCCGTCATTTGGATGGGTAAAAACTATTGTGGAAAGGTAGAAATAACAGTGGACAGGTGGTGGACGGGTAAGTAAATGAAGGAGCAAAAAATGTCTTCCAAAACCATAGATATTGTCAATTATGCCTCAAAAGTGAGTGTAAATGGTGTCACATACATGTGTGTTTGTAGCCCATTTCAGGTCATCAGGCACATCTGAAAGTTCGTAAACTAGCTTAACAGTTAACATCCATCATCCATGTGTGCACTAAAACATGTGTGCCTGGCAATAATGTTATCCTGTATAAAGCCCTGACCAGCAGTCACCACTGTTCATTACGTCAGTACCAGACAGCAGGCATGGGGTCAAATATATTTAAATGTATTTAAATACAAATACTTTTGAGGGATTCAAATACAAATCCTTTTAAATGCAAATGTATTTAAATACAAATACATTGAAAAGTATTTCAAATACTTTTTCAAACTCTTTTCATTTTCAGGATACATTAAATTACTATGTAGGTAAAAGAAACAAACGATATATCAAAGAGTTTGAGACATCTAGTTTATTGCCATTGTCTAAGTTGTCTGGTTACATTCAGTGGTCCAACATCTATCTGGCTAGTGTTCAGTGTTCACTCTTGCCCAGTTGCTTATTTTAAATTGCAATTATCATATGCATTTGAAAAAGTATTTGAAAAGTATCTGAAATATCAAATACTTTAGGAAAGTATTTAAATACAAATAATTTCAATTCCTAAATATCAAATATAAATACTTTAAGAAAGTATTTAAATACTTTCAAATAGAAATGCATTTGACCCCATGTCTGTGGAAGACAGCAGGGCTAATCCCTTTGCAAAACTCTGAATTTAAGCTCTGCCAATGAAATTGCCTATCAGTAGTGTGGCTGGAATCTAGCTGTGTGATATTTTTGGGTGACTTCAGCCACGCTTATGTTAACAGTACATGTAACTTGTCAAATGGGTAAACAGGTCATTAAACTGGGATTCACAAAAATTATTTACCAGTCTTCAAATTGGGGCGGGTATGTGCGCTGTTCTCACAGCTGCAAGCTGTCGGCACCGGTGAGGTTCAATTTGGCTAAATTCTGCATTTCGCGGAGGGAATCTGCCTGGGCTAGTTTTGCATGGCAAACAGCCCTGGCTTGTGTGGATGCACCTCATCGCTCATGACAGGGATTCAAAAAATAAATAGTTCTTCAAAGTTACTGCATGCAGTCTAGGACTCCATATAGTAATTTTTAACACTGTGCCTACCAGGGCTTTATGCAGGATCAAATTATTGCCAGTCACACATATTTTGGAGGACACATGGATGTTAACTGTTAAACCAGTTTACGAACTTTAAATGTGTCTGATGACCTGAACTGGACTACAAACACACATGTGACACCATTTACACTCACCTTTGAGGCATAACTGAAAATTATCTATAGTTTTGGAAGACCTTTTTGCTCCTTCATTTTTGACCCGTCCACAATGGTTTTACCCATCCAAATGACGGGTGGATGGGTCTCTCTGCATAAAGCTATGGTGCCTACACAGTTTATTAGTTGCTGGAGGTGAAACCTTACATATTTTATCTGCACAATGTGAGCCTTTGCAAGTTTAAATAGTTAGGCCATGACAATCCTTCATTCTACATATCCTTTCAGTCAAAGCCATAACCCTAACCCTAGTAGGGGCACATTTTGTAGAGAAACTGACTCGACACCGCATACAGCCTAACACACATCATTATGCATCAGATAAATTCACTCCGAAAAAACTTCTTTAGAGTAAATGATTTATTGACGCAGACATGGCTGTCAAGCCATAGTTTAAATGCTTCTTTTCTGCACAACGTGAAACAGCTGGGTCGTATTTTTTTACACATGTAGTTGTACTAACCTGGTTATTTACGTCTACATGTAGTATATAATTGCACTTTAGCTTTTAATGAAAGTAGCAAGATGCTACATTCATCAAACCGAAGGCAATACCACACACTAAGACATCACATTTATATACAGGAGTAACGATGACTATTAAACATACTTTTTTCGGAGACCTTTTTCTCAAAAAAAAAACAAAAAACATCATGACATAAATGAATAAAATGATGGACGAAAAATCACACAAAATGTTACAGCTTTCCCTGTATAATTGTTTCTTACATTACAGTATACAGGGTAAGTTAACAAATTAAATGCATTTGGATTAATATTTTTGTAAATAAGACAAAACCGACAAAAATTCACTCACAAATCTCAAATATGCTCAGACATGATGACAATAATTATGTGTAAGACAATAATGATGAATATTGAACTTTCTTTAGCATATTCATGTTAATCATTCATCAAACACTGTTGTGTTTAACTACGCAAAACTGTGATATATTCTGTGTTATTCTTAGCAAACACCTAGATAATTTCTATGTACAGCACATACACAATTCCACTGTACATTTATTTCATGTGAGTTTTTCCCAGCGAAAACTACACAGTTTTAATCCCGTGATTTTTTCCTGTGATTTTATTTCAGCCCACCTTATAAACTCACCTTGGACCCCAAAATGTCTGGTGAGTTGCTGGCCCCTCTCGTCACCAAAAGGCAGGGCCAGCCAGGGCATGGACTTGTAGTACTCTGTGTACGACTCCTTTGAGCGGTCGACACTCACAAACACCACCTCAAAGTTGAGGTGGCGTTCATGTAACGCAGCGTACGTTTTAATCAACGTCTCTGTGAAACTGCGGCAAGGCGGACACTGAAAACAAATATGTTAGATATCATATACGCAATAAAAATTATGCATGTCCAATACATAATACTTTGCATTGATGATGGTTCATTTTGGCATTATGAAGCAATTGGCATTGACCTATTGTGAAGGGGTAACATTCCATTTTTGCGATACCACTGTCATCCATGTATGTAAGTTTTTGCAAAGATGGCTGAACTGACCCATCTGAAGAAATGTATTATCATGTATTACTTAGTTAAACATTGTTGACACAGCCAGGTTGAGGGAAGTCACACATGCATAATGTCGGTTCTGATATAGACAAAACAATTGCGACAGACAAGATCCATTGGTTATAAGTTATAACACCAATACAAGCGTTGGGTACAATAGTCTGACTGAAATACAATCAGTAGCTTAGATGAATATTTTATACTTGTTTAAAATACTTACAACCTTTGTTTAAATACTTACCACCTTTGAGCAGGCACTTTACGAATTCATACTTATATAATATGTGCAGTGATAGGCACATTTTTCTTAGCATTTTACAACACAAACATTGGGGTCAGCAGTTATGTAAAGTAGTTATTCTGTTGAGCAACTGTTTGATGGACTACTGTAGACACAAGACAGAAAGAGACAGTCGACCATGACTCCACACCTGTGGGTGATGGGCTACCAGTGAATACCGCTGGATAGAAGACACCAGCATTAAATCTACTGGCTCAGTTGATCAATCAATCTGGATGTTAATCAGCTGATCTCTGGCTTATCAATCAATCTGGATGTTAATCCCAGTCCCCAGTTTTCGCCATACATTAGACAGGAGTCATATTTGGAAAGGACTAAATGTATCTGTTCATCAAATGACAATACAATATTCAAACAGACAGATGACAGAAGACCAAGTAAACTAGAAATGTTGTATGCATATACAGTGACACTACCCTAACATATGTGTCAGTCATATGCCCATGCAAAATTTGAGTAAAAATTACTGAACAGTTTAAAAAAAGGCAAACTGAAAATGTATCAGGTTGGGGCTATGGAACCTTTATAAATAACAACTCAATAAAATACAAATGTCTTGTGCATACTGGCAGTACACTAAGATAATGTATATGCCAAATTATAAAACCAGATTCTCAAGGGTGTCTCAGATATGTGAGCTACTGGAACACCCAGATTGATGCCATAAAGCCACTGGACATTTGGCCTAAAAAGGGGGTGAAGATGTGATGTGAAAACAGCATGGCCTGTGGGCCCTCCCACAATCACACATAACACATGATAACAGCCATGACTTAATTGCCTGCCCACCCAACCATTGGCACTGGGGGGTAGATGATGGACTTATGTGTCTTGTGAATGGCACTAAAAGCTGTTCTACCTGGGGCCAAGGGAAGAGATCAATCCCACCTGGGACTGTGGCTGGAGTAAAGGGAACTGACTGGGGATGCTTAGACTCACCATAGACAACACCAGACAATTAGAACTGTCAACATCTTACACATATAAGATGCATAGGTTAATTAGCTATAAGCAGAGACCCATCCATCCATCCATCCATCCATCCATCCATCCATCCATCCATCCATCCATCCATCCATCCATCCATCCATCCATCCATCCATCCATCCATCCATCCATCCATCCATCCATCCATCCATCCATCCATCCATCCATCCATCCATCCATCCATCCATCCATCCATCCATCCATCCATCCATCCATCCATCCATCCATCCATCCATCCATCCATCCATCCATCCATCCATCCATCCATCCATCCATCCATCATTTGGATGGGTAAAACCCGCTGTGGATGGGTAGAAAGTAGAAACATTGGTGGACAGGTAAAAAAATGCAGGAGCAAAAGCCAGGTCTTCAAAAATCATAGATATTGTCAGTTAGAGTGCAGGACAAAATGCCAATGGACAAAATCCCAGTGGACAAAATCCCAACGGACAAAATCCCAACCAATTTTAGATGGACTGTTGGACTAGACTTTCTCTGTGCATGCATGCATGCATACATGCATGCATGCATGCATGCATGCATGCATGCATGCATGCATGCATGCATGCATGCATGCATGCATGCATACATGCATACATGCATACATGCATACATGCATACATGCATACATGCATACATGCATACATGCATACATGCATACATATATGCCTCTATATACAGTGTACAATACATTTATTAACAACTTAATTTATTGCTCATTTCATAGCTTATGTTTATTCTTACATACCAGTCTCACAAATTATCAAATAGTCTTGTGTGCTTGAACCATCCAGATTACACATGTTTGAATCTAATGCACATGCCAACACTTTCAAGAAATTCTGGCTTTCATAACATTTTATAGCATATCCCTAATCCTAGACTACTCGACAGAGTCGACACTGAACTACTCACAGATGCAGTTAATGTAGGATCACCTTAATGTTACCTGTAATTGCTACCATCTAAATTCAAAGAAAACATCAATAGGATTAAGATCAATAGGGTGCATGTGGCCCCTAAAAACAATGCACAATGCACTAGGTGAGAGAATGTACTTCCAGGATGGCAGTGGTCTGAAGGGGAGTGTAAGGATGAGTTGCATTGTTGAGCACAAATGAAAGCAGTTAATACTGTTTTGCAGGTGTTAGTTCAAAGGTATACAAATTCCACTTTGACACCAAATTGTTAGAATTAGTGTTTCAGTGAGAAGAAAAATAAATCAAAACAGCATAATAGTGTAGGGTGTATCAAGCAGCTCTGCATGGTAATAGTATGTATGTATACATGAACCATGGGACCGAACCATGCATGCATGTATAAATCAAGAAAGTCTGGACACCCTCATCTAAAACCAGTGGTTGGGATTTTGTCTGTTGGGATTTTGTCCTCGCATCGTCAGTTATGGTTTGAAAATCGGTGTCATACACGTATGTTTGTAGTTATTTTCAGGTCATAAAGCACATCTCTCCAGGCTTGTATGTATAAGAGTTTTAACATCTATGTGTTATCCTGTATATGGCCCTTACAAGATGTGACTGAATCAATTAACACATTTACAAGGATATGACCATGCATGACAGTTTGATGTAGATGCCACGACTGACACGTCAGGTATGACATGTCACATCTGACACGTCACGCCTGACATGTCACTGTTGTGTCAGATTGTGACATTTACCTTAACTCAGGTAGACGAATTTTGCCACTCAGAAAAAATAATTCAGAAACCTTTGTGAAATTGGATATTTGACGTTCTGCTATATGCCAGACCTTTAGATCAAATCCTTGACCTTTTCACACTCAACGGGGGATGGGGGGGGGGGGCATGTCTAGCAGACAGGCATCATCCATCTACATAATTCATCAACACTGTCAGTAGATCCTCCAACCAAATAGATGTTTACCAGAACGACTGATCACATATTACGTCTGTCTGGTGCTGCAGTTTTAACTTGGTATTCAGACCGGCTCAGACAGGCTTTGCTGTAAAAATAACATTGGCGAAAAGTGGACAAGTGACAATTTAAAAGATGACGCAATTCATAAAACCAAGTCGGTGTTATTTTTTTGTCATTTTGTTATTTGTAGTTTTGTCAACATTTGTGTTAAGATTATTTCTTGACCATAATTTATGTGTTACTTTCTTTCCTTTTACCTTTATTCCTAACAAACAAAACCATATTTACCTCCAATGGCTCCAGACGGCAAAACAGGCGAAAAAATTGTTTTAAAAACCTATTAAGATGTTTTGTTTTATTAAAACCACCTTTAGATAAAATAGATTATACAATGTGCATGGATAGTTATAATGTTACTACGTTGTAGTACATAATGCGAAGTTACAGTGAATATTACTACATTGCTGGTTCACCATCCTGCCACCCGCACTTCAGGTAAAATCTTAAACTCTAAATCTATGAGTTTTGTCCTATAAGAGAACACTAACAGGAGACCATGCAAACAGCCCACAAGCAATCCATTTATACAGGCACAAATGGCACCCATATACATGGACATGCTGCACAAGTGGACATACAAAATGATGGCGACCAACACTGTTTTATTTTATATTAACACAGAAGTGATTACCACCTATATAGTATATACTACAGGTATCATCATGTGCCAACAGGTCCCTGGTTGTACTGGTTGCCCAGGGCACCAACATAGGGGGTTTAGACCCAGTCATGTCAGGTATGCAGAAGACGTCTAACTCCACACCAGGCTGGGCTTCAGTGGTAATTATAGACAGTCATCGGATATTGCAAGCATTTAAAAAATACTACTGGGTACTGGCAGACGCCAGAGTCTGCTCTCACTGATGTGTTCAGCTGGCCCAGATCAGACTTGGAATTTATGTTGTTTTTAATAAAATACAAATGTTGCTTTTAAAATGTCATGTATGAACAAACTGCAATTTAAATATATAAAACATCTTGTATCAGTACACAAGGTCAACACTCAAAAGTAATTTAAATGTGCTCTAAATAACAAATAATTAAAATACACATGACTTCATTCAGATATGCTAAATATCAGCCATAGATTAGAACACAAATGTGCACCACGAAAAACCATTTTGAACGAATGGGTGGCTATATCAAAGCACACACTGAGACTGACACAAGCAGATTACTAACATCTTTAGCGCGCCACAAACTGTTCCCAGGCCGGGCCGGGTCATGCATGAGCAGGCCTCAATCACTGGCCCAATCACATCTGGCTTGTTGGGCATAAATCATCACATTCAGTTGGGCATGCATGCCCAATGATTGCCCGTTACTGAGCACTGGGAGCTGTAGGTCTGGGTGCTCCTTCCTCTCTGTGCAGTGCTATATATTTGACATGTGTTTTGTATGAAGACTGTCACCCCATGTGACATTTTCTCTAAATCTGACTTGCCAAGGAAATGTTGCACAGGTGGGGGGGGGTGGCACATGGGGGGTGGGGTGATAATTTGTGATGAACATGGTGTAAATGAGACATTACTCATTTGGTGACACGCACAGTGACTGCCAACTGACATGACACTGGGAACTTGCTCAACTCTATTTGTATCCATCTCAGTGTCTTCGCATATTAGGGTAATATTTCACATATTATTTTCTTATAACATTCCAGCCAGATGTCTTATTCATTCTTGGATTCACATAAAATGATTGTGCGGGGGAAACAATTTCCACATATTTTTAATTTGGGGTGGGGCGTGGGGCGTGGGGCGTGGGGCCTCTGTTACAAGAGGCAGGGTGAGGACATTTTTTTTGAACACCCCACCTCTAATATTGTCATTTAGTAACTGAATCTATATTGTCTTGAGGAGTTTGTATACGTCCTGGGTACATTTATTAAATGACCTTTATCAACAACAAAAACTCTTGTATATTTACTGTAGCAAACAAGCTCAGGTATATTCCAGTATAAGCATCAGCAGGGCATAAATATAATTTTCTTATAAGATTCCAGCAAGATGACTTATTAATTCTTAAATTCGCATAAATTTATTGTTAAAAAAAATTCACTTCTTTTTCATTACTAAATATTAGATAAACAACTACACACTACAGGACTTATGTACATTCGTGCAGACCATAAGATTAATCTTTTAAGTTATCACACAGCGGTTGTGCATAAATGTGATTGATCACTGGACTTATCCATACACCAGAGCCAGTAGGGCAGATAAAATGGATCATACAACTTAACCAGTAATAACTACTAAGCATTTAGCTGATAAGAGTTAATAAGCTGGATCATAGGGAGAGATCACTTGGTGAGATTAGGCACAGGCAGGGAACTGATTCCCCAAGGGAGCTAGGGAGATGAGGCAACCAACCATTAGGGCTGCTGCCTGGCAGAGAAAGGTAGAGCCAGGATGGAGTCCAGTATCTGTACAGTTGTACTAAGTACATTTTCTCAGTACTTGCACTTCTGTTTTTTAAACGATATGTATATGTAGTTAGTTTACTTACTACTTTGTCAATCATCCTTGGTAAAATATCAGTACAGTTTAAGTACATTACTTGAATATTTAAAACTAAAATAATATAATATTACTGAAATTGTTATGTGTAACATCCTTATTATATCAGCATTAAATGTAGACAGTATGTTCTGAGAAAGATTATTAAGTGACACCTAATTTATCATTACACACGGTACTGTTAATCATTACAACTGAAATTTACTTAAAATACATATACTTGAGTGTAGTTTACTTAACTTTATGTAATATTTCCCATTCAAACTTCATGTACTTGATGTAATTAAGTCGGTCATTAAGATACTTGTTTGGAACTGTACATTGTCAATCAAATGCCCACATTTAAACGCAATACTGACCACAGCTGAAATGAATGGGATTGGATTAAAAATGTAATGCAGTTGATTGATAAAACTACCGAAAGATGGCGGTAGGTGGTGCTGCCGACAAGCCTTTATCTAGAGAACCGGTCCAGTCACATCCACCTGTCATTTGGATAAGTAAAGTCCAATTTGGACGGGTAAATTGTGTTGTTGGCCAAGCAAACATTTCAAGAGAAAAGAAGCTTATTTAATTGATATGCTGTCAATCAGACATGGGGTCAAATATATTTAAATACAAATACTCTTAAGGGATTCAAATACAAATAAAATACTTTTAAATAAAATGTATTTAAATACAAATACATTTGGAAAATATTTCATTCAAATACTTTTTATTTTCAGGATGTATTACTATTTAGATAAAAGAAAAGCAACTCAGATATTGAGACATCTAGTTTATAGGCATAATTAGTGTTTTGTTCATACAATGACAGGCAGACCAGTGCTAGGGAGTCTTGTTATTGCTAACTACATCACAGTGACAACTGACTAAAACACCTCTATCCACAGAGGTAAAGGCCAAAATATGTCATTTGTTATGTTAAGCCACGGTGTTCATAATAAAATGCCTAGATGTTGCCATCAGAAGAGAAACTGTTAATGACTGTTAGGATCTTGTTAGGAAGTGTGACAGCTCAACTTCAAAAGTCAGCCAGTAAACCAGAACAGCCTGGTGCCAGCTTGGAGCCTGACTAAAGAACAAAGGGGATATTGACCTCTGGTAATTGTCAGGTGCTAATCCATCCTCTGGCTCTGAGAAAACACAAGTTGTGGTCACTGCCAGGGCCGTGATAGCTACTTCCCGTTATAGCTACTTTTTATTCCCGTTATAGCTACTCGTTAAGTTTGACAGGTAAACTGTAGCTATAACGGGAAGTAGCTATAACGATAAGCAGCTATAACGGGCCTAGACCATCAGTTTGGAAGGCATGACATATGATCTTGAAACAGAAATGTTGATACTGACAATTTATTTGAAAAAGTATTTGTACAGGTACCAATACCTTTTATTCCTAAAGGTCAAATAAACATATTTTGAAAAAAGTATTTAGATACTTTCAAATACAAATGTATTTGACCCCATGTCTGCTGTCAATTATGCTTTGAAAAAGGGTGTCATATTTGTGTATGCCTGAATTATTGTATATTTCTGGATACCCATATGGACTGGTTTAAAACTAAGTATGCATGAACATTCTTTGTTTGGACACGAGACATTTTTGGACTGGCAATAATCTGATCCTGCATAAATGGCAAAGGTCTGATAGCTGAATGAGCTGATGACAGTGAGGAATGGATGGCAACTAGAGCAAGAACAGTGCTTAAACTATTGGAACCAGATCTCATCCATAAAAAGGAACATTGAGGAAGACATTCCATATAATATACCATCCTCCAGAACAATCGACAGAAAATTTTCATTCTTTCCCATGAAATTCCAGACTGGAACATAGGGCTTTATGCAGAACACAATTATTGCCAGTCACACATGTTTTGGTAGACACATGGATGTTAACTGTTAAGCCAGTTTACGAAATTTAAATCTGTCTGATGACCCTAAAATGGACTACAAACACACATGTGACACATTTACACCCACTTTTGAGGCATAACTGACAATATCTAGATGGTTTTGGGAGACCCTTTTTCCCGCCTTCATTTTTTTTACCCGTCCACCATATTCCTAGTTTACAAGGGTTTTTACCCATCCAAATGACGGGTGGACGAGTCTCTGCATAAAGCTATGCTGGAACACACTTTCAGAGTCCATGTGTCTGCTAGTGCTACCCTTGGCTGTCTTATTCCTAGTGTTGCGCCTACTTCCAGTAAACAAAACCAGCACTCCCGGCCTCCACCACCCCCTACTCATTTTATACAAACCCATCTATTCAGCTATACATAAATTATCTTCCCTTATCACTAAATCCAATGTACATGTGTGCCCTGAAACAATCCAATAATCACTGGGTAACACTGCCCATACCTCTTCTGAATTCTTCAAAATCCTATAGGTGTTTGACAACGAGGAATAAGACGGGATAGATTTGGGCAGTGCCACCACTGTTATCCTGTTAACTTAATAATAATAAAACTGTTTTTCTATAGCGCTAATTCTCACATGGCAGATCAACGCGTTGTACAAGACATAATAAATGTATTATAAATAAAAACAAAAATTATTATAAATAAAATAATTTTTTTTTAAAGATGTACACTAGTAAACCTTTGTATGTTAATTATATAAATCATATAAATCAACTTAAAATAAAGTAAATACTGTTTTAAACATGTATCTATAGTACTAAACCTCTGTAAATTATATAAATTAATATAAAATTAAAACATTTACTAAATCTGTGTATGTAAATTATCTATACATTAATCTAAGACATATACACTGATTAAAACGTGTATAACACTAAAAAGAAATTCTAAAGCAGTGTCCGTCATTTCACAATTTGAATTAATTAAAATGTCTAATAAAAAGATAAGTATTTAAACACTTTCTAAACACAGATAATGTTCCAGATGCACTTACCCAGTGTGCAGAGAAGTAGAGGCCCTTCACCTTCCGGTCCAGTGCCTCAGAGCAGCCCACTTCCCCGTCCTGCTTTACCAGTTTCCCACAGAGGATCTCCGACAGTGGCTTAGGGTACCATGGGAAGTCAATGCCCTTCGGGTCTTCGACAATGCAGTTGCGTCCGTCAGAAGTTATCAACTTGCCTGTAGTCCCATCAATGAACACCAGGGTGGGGATGCCTTGAACTTTGAACTTCTTTGACAACTGATCCTAGCATGTACAGAGAATTGTGGCTAGAATATTTTGCTGTTGCACAAACCATTCTGATGATATCAGACTGTATGCATTCAAGCATGCCTGCGCACGCATTCTTGTCAGTGTCACAGACTGTGCATGCATGAGTACTTTGATCATTTGAATCATTTGAGTATACATCCACTTTCAATATGTACCCATAAACTTAATAGGTCTACAACCTGGTACCCAGACAGCATGCAAACGTTAATCTAACGTTAATTTAACGTTTGCATTAACGTTTCTTTAACGTTTATGTACGAACGTTTTTTTTTTGTTGCGTTATTTTGCTCGTTTATTTAACGTAGATCTACGTTTACTTTCTAACCAACAAAAAACAAACCAAAAACTAATGTTTTGGGAACGTTAGATATTTAACCGTAACCAAAATAAAACGGTTCTAACCAAATGCAAACGTTAATGTAACGTTTGCATGCTATCTGGGTAATCACCTTGAGGGTATACAAAAAACATAATGTTAACAAGATCTATATTACACCCATATATTTTGTATTTTATATGAATAGAATTTTTTTTATTTAAACATTACACAAATAAATGGGTTCGTTAGTTGCATGTTTTGTAAGAAATTAATAGGCCATGTGACATATATATTAATTAATATATATATATATATATATATATATATATATATATATATATATATATATAATTTCAATACAATTTAAATAGTAATAATTTTTTATTGTATTTCACAGTTCGAATTTATAGGGGTTTAAAATTACTTAAATCAATACTTTAATTATAATTTTACTATTATTTTTAGGCCTACCTTTTTATCCCTCTCCGTAAAGTGTAAGCTGTACCATGGCATTTCTTTGAAATACTCCAAAAACGTCTGCTCATCTTTATCAGAGCTCACAAAGACAATGTCCAAGTCCTTCCCCCGGGCCGCCTGCGCCTTGAAGGTGTTGTACCAGTCGACCAACTGCGGCGTGAACGCCCGACACGGCGGGCACCAGTGTGCCGAGAAATACAGGCCGATCACCCGGCCTTCGCCGGCGATTGTACTCGTGTCGACGCCGCCGCTTTGACTGATGACAGTGTCTCCTAGTAGATCGGCAATGCCGTGCATCGTGCAACAGTTGCTAGGAACAACAGCGTCAAAACGTGAAGAGATTTATCGTCTTTTCGCAGCGATAAACAAGCACCTCACACATGTCAACAGTGGCGCCTCATTTACCGCCAGGAATACGTCACTTCCTGTAATTTTACGCTCTTGAATTGTTTTTGACGTTGTCTATCAGAGGGCGCCAGGAGCTGCCGAAATTTGTCATTTTGTTGTTGCGATGTCCACGACGTGGCGCCACTTTCGCATCGAAGAACGCTTGCGTCTGGAAAGTGTTTGAAAATACGTGCCGCCGATCAGTCAATAACATATGACTTTTTACACGCTGTGCGAATATTAAAAACGAAATCTTATCAAGCCATTTGTCTGCACCGCTGCTTTTGAGGGATCATATTTAGCAGCGGCTAGCCTGACACACTGTGGGCGTGGCGAGGCGGCACGCGGTACACCGGAAACACGTGTGTACCTACGTAAATGACGTAGGACTACGTAACAGTCGCGAAACGTCATTTCCATGTCTACAGCACAAAGAAGATCGTAGAGTAAAACTAAAGAAAGCATGCCAGGTATCTGTACATAGAAAAATCAATGCTACTACGTAAGTCAACACGTTTGTGTCATGATCAACTGGATTTACTGTAGCCGTAGGCTACGCCGGCGTAGGACTTTTCCGTGTGCCTTAGCCTTAAAGTGAAAAAAAAGGCTACAGTTTAGTGTTATGCACCTAAAAGAGTTTACACTAGCTAATCATTTGCATCTACAATCCAATTTTTCACCTTAGTGGTTACCTCAGAAAGTGGTCTTAAAGTGGGAAAATCTAGCTAAATCACCGACACTATGAACCGGCCCATCTTGGACCTTGCAACCAATCACAACCCAGCAGTTTGGAAAAGTAATACGTCAGAGAGTCGTCTGCTGGTTCAGCTGTCATAACAGAGAGCCAAGCGGTACGCTAAAAGTTGCCTTACGTCGGTTTACAACGAAATCGCGACATCAATATGCCACACTGTTCCTCAAACGCTTATAGTAATAGTACAGTGAAAGACAGTATCAGTAAGATGTCTTCTTGTTAACCTATGAATCGAGCAGAACTGAAACAGTGGTTCGGTGGATTCGTTTGGACAGTCACAGACACAGCGCGGATCCTAGACGACCCGATTTGATTGACCTAACCATCAAAACGACCACCAACAGCCGCCAAACTTCTCCTCACATATCTTACATACATATGCATACACTACATTATGTAATAAAATCTCTTGCATTCCTCTGACGAAGAAAATTCACACACAAAAACGCGCAGACCTCGAGTACAACTTGTTCGGCCGCTCAGCGGTACCGTAAAATCGCTTTTAAAAGCTTTACACAAAATTGTTTTACTTCACACGCGCGAAATAGTTTAATTACTTATAAATAATATAATAATAATAATTAATTATTATCATCACTATGATTTGCAGGAAATTATAAGTTTTATTATTTTTATATTGATATTTTATTTTTATAATTGTTCATATATGTTTCTAGTATATTTGTTTTTTTTCTTCTGGTGTGTATTTGTTGTTTAGCATTTTAATGTATGTAAAACGCCATGAACAAGTTTAAATTGGATGTGGCGCTATAATAAATAAACAAACAATTGTTTTTATTATAATATAATATTTTATTTATGTAGCGCCACATCCATAATTGTTTGTGGCGCTTCACAAAATAATGCTATTAAAAATACAATAAAGAGAAAACTACTCACAGATAATATTATTTAAAAATAAATAATGAAAATACATGTTTCTATATCATTAACTAAGCTGACCTATCAGTCATAAATAAACATACAAATTACATAACAACAATTGAAATAAATGAATATAAAAGTATGGTTAATAGTAATAAATAATTAAAGTAGTAAAATAAGTACGACGTAATAATAATTTTTATTCAGCACATACACAACCATTATGCATAAGAACATATTACTGAAGCTATTTGTTCTACTCATGAATGACATTTCCACCATCAGATATGTAATAATTATTATTTTTGAACAAGACACTTTATTAATTATCGGAACAATAAATCTCTAAAATGTAAAAAGGAATATGAATATATGGGAAATATTATGGTGGTAGAAAAAGAAGGATTTAAAAACAGTAATATTAACATGTTATTGTTTTAGTTATTATTGTTAAAACATCGCTTATGTAATATAAGCTTGCATGCTCGCAGTACACGCGGGATGTTTATAGAAATATTGATGAAATAAACAATGTGACTTCATTGAAAAACACGTAATTTCCTTTTTCTTTTATAACTAATAGGCAATTTTGGATAATTATGCAGACACATGTATTTTTAATATTTATTTTTAAATATTACCTGTGGGTAGCATTCTTATTATTGCATATACTTTAATAACAGTATGTTGAATAGAAGAGAAGAGAATTGTGGATTTGGCGCTATATAAAATAAACTAATAAAATTATATATTTGTATATTAAATTGTTATTTTTTATCAACTCTATTAGACCCATATCACCAAAGCGTTGCCTTTGTTTGCCGTTTAACATTTTCTGTAGATCATAGTGATGCAGCTAATTATTATTATATTATTTATAATTAATTAAACTAATTCGCGCGTGCGAATGCAGTAAGGTTAATAAATATTCGCGCGCCATCTAGCGGTATTTTGTGTAAAGCTAACTTATAATAGCGAGTTTACGGTAGTCGAAGTTGTCGAGTTGCCGTTCGCCAAGATTTGCGTTTCTGTTATGAATTTTCTTCGTTAGACGAATACAAGTGATTTTTTTGTAATGTAGTGTATGTATATGTATGTAAGAAATGTGGGGAGAAGTTTGGCGGCTGTTGGCGGTCGTTTTCGTGGTTAGGTTAGAAAGTAACAAATAATAATATGCATGCACAGTTCACGCCGACCAAGAAGACTCTCTGACGTCATTTTGTTTCTAAAATGGCGTAGTCTGTAGACTTTCTATGTCTATGTGTTTTACATTTTTTTCCTGGTAAACCACTGACGTTAAAAATATGATTGTTGTTGGAAGTTGTTACTTTTTATTCACTCTGTTAATCCCATATGATCCAAACATTGACTTTGTTTTCCCTTTAAGCTACAGTCACACCGGGGCGGATTGCTATGGCGGACGTACTGCGGACGATGGCGGACGTCCATAGACCGTAGGTAAACCGTCCCAGTGCGCAGCGAGTCCTCAGCGTGTCCGTGTTCATCCGTCATCGTGCATGATGGTCCGCGAAGATCCGCGAGCTCATGGCGGACATCTTGAACTGCACAAGACAGCCGCCATCGTCCGCCCTCGTCCGCCGAACCTGTTCGATCCGCACCTCTGCCGCCAGTCAGTGCAACTCCACCGTAGGTCCGAGACTACGTAGGTCCTCGCAGCAGCACCGCCATCGTACGTAGGACATCCTCAGCAAGTCCGTCACAAACCGTGCCTCCCTATTGACACGGACTATCTGCGGTGGACCTGCGACACTATCTCGGCACAACGACGGACGTTGGAGGCAGAGCTGCGCTTCTGGGCGGATTTGGGCGGTCTTGCTTCGTTGAGACACGGATCATGGGGGCATTATGGCGGCAGGTGGACGGCAGTACCACGCCAAACGTCGCAACACGACGCAACACGACGCCAGACGACGGTTTCACTGCGACTGTGTGTAGTTGGGTATAAATAGGGGGTGATTTGCCCTCATCATCAGTTGGTTCCAAGTCCTTTGAATGAACAAGATGGATCTCATAGTTACTCAGCGACGAACAGACTACAGTTGGTTCACTGGCTGGTACGGTTGAACCAGCAGCAGAATGCCAACAACATGCTGATGCTTCAAGTGCAACAAGAACGCGCCAGGCAGCAGAGAAGACGTAGACGAACTGCGTGGGTGCGAGCCTGGCTGGGCGGAGAGAGGAGACTGAGTTTTGGCCATTACCATCGTCTTATGGCTGAACTACGGGAGGAAGATGTGGCTGCCTTCAAGAACTTTGTGAGAGTCGAACCAGCCATGTTCGAGGAGATTGTGGAGCGTGTGAAGGACCGAGTATGGAAGCAAGACACAAACTACCGAAAGGCTGTAGATCCTGGACTCAAGGTCGCCCTCACCATGAGGTACCTGGCATGTGGAGACAACTACCACTCGATGATGTATGCCTGGAGAGTACCACACAACACGATCCCCCTGTTCATCCCTGGCGCCGTATGCATGGCCAGGGACTAAGTCGCGAAACGGGGTATAACTCGGTTGCGAGGTCGCAAGTTCGCTAATCCGGTATGCATGAGCACCGCATAGGCTCGATTTTAGGCTGTTGCCCGCACTGCGACCGCCTATCTCTAGGCCCTCTAGCTAGGAGGTGTAACTCTTAGGAGGTGGGTATAAAAATGGCGGCCGTAGTAGTTTGGAGAAGTCAACACAGGAGGAATTTGACGCGAAATCGGGTATTCCGGGATAGGAAGAATCCACTGGATATGTACGATGACGGAGAGTTATACGACAAGTTTAGATTTCGCCGTCACGATATCCTAACAATCGTGGATGAACTGCTAGACGACTTAGAGTACCCCGATCGACACGCGATAAGGCTCCTTGCCGGCTACTCTGCAAGTTATAGACACGTATGCGAGTTTGTTTCTAAAACTTGGTGGCTGAGACCATCCGTATCGACCAGTCAACCGCTTCCCGAACCATCCACCGTGTGACCAACGCTTTGTTCGCTCGGATGCATGAGTGGGTACAGCTACCGACGCAACAACAAGCCGACCGACAGAAGGCGAGTTCCTCCGGCTAGCGGGATTCCCCACCGCGGCGGCATGAATCGACGGGACCCACGTCCGCACGAGCATATGTCAACAGGGAGAATTTTCACTCGATAAACGTCCAGGTAACGTGTGATTTATCAAATAGTTTAAATTTCACAAAACCTTTATGCAATGTGACTCTATTTTAACATACTAGGTAATACGTATTTACTGAAGTACTTCTTGAAGTACTTGAATGACCACAATTTTTTTAAATGATGCGAATACATGATCAAACATAGATTTAAATACAACTTCATAATTAAAATGTAATTACATTTTATTAACTATTTGTAATTGTATGTGACACTACGTAAAATGAATCGGTTGTATAAATTTGTATTGAAATACTTCCCTAATTTTTTTTTTTCTCAAATAATATTTCAAGTACTTTTATTTCAGTATGGCTATTATTTTAGTTAGATTTCATTTGCTTTTCTTCAGTCAAAAATTTCAAGAGATCATTTGAAAATTGACCACATTTTCTAGTAAGAACGAAAACCATTATCACTGAGGTCATACCAATGAAAGCAGGTTACATTTTTTAGTTGTCACCTGTGAGCAGCTTGGTTTTGTTGCTAATAACACTCCTAACATATATTTGCTCTGTATGGTCTGAGGGAAGGTAGAAGTTCCTCAAAAATTATTACTTGCCTATATTGGTGACATTTGACAGCATACCAACTGTAGCTATGTAGGAATATATCATCACAAATATGATGATGTATTGATTTGACCACATATACAGGGTACTTGAATTATTATTATTATTCACTTATGTGAAACACCTATGGATATATGTGTTTAGTATAGTATATATGTATACTATTTTACTTTTATTTACTACATGTTTATACTATTTTACTTATTTATTCATGTTTAATATAGTGTGCAGTTGTGTGCCAATTTAAGTCTGTATTTTAAAGTATCATATTTGTTTTATTAGTATATCCTCATTTCATCAAAGTAGTATTGTATTAACTTTTTAGTATTATTATATATATATATATATATATATATATATATATATATATATATATATATATTATGTTATTAGTATGTATTTTTATTATTATTATTTTAGGAATAATCATTGTAAAGCGCCCCCAGAACAATTATTTGGATGGGGCGCTATATAAGAAATAAACTATTATTATTATTTATTTATTGTACACTGTGAAACAGTTAATTTTGCCTCTTGTGCCAGTCACTGATGTTTCCTCTAATTAAAGTACACTGTAGCTACCTTATTTGCACATGCCACTTAATTGCAATTAGTAACACCAGACATCTGTCCCCAGCCACCAGCTCCTACTATTGTTTGTTCAAGTGCTTCTTGCAGCTGATCACACATGGCTACACTTTGAGGACAGGGTAGCATACATAGATGCCTGCATGCTAGGGGTTTATTGCTTGAATGGAAAGGCTGTTTTTATTATGATAGATCAAGAGAATGATGTAGGATACTTGGATCTTTTTACCTATGTACCATTTTTTTATGTGCATGTTTAATGCTATAAATGTGTTTAAATGCAAAAATGTCCAGGTACTATTTTACTGTAGTCATTTAAACTTAACAATAAAGTGCTGTTTGAAATGCATCAGTTACAAATTCAACACTTAATAATTAAGAAATAATTGTATTTCACCCCTGTGCTATTGACCACTTCTAAATAAAATGTAAGACACAGTTTTGTTTCATGCACAAACTAGTAATAACTACACAGTGTAAAGTATTAAAAAATGCATCGACTCAGGTATAAAAACATGCACATTAAATGAGTGTCATCTGTCTCTGTTGTAGTTCATATGTGATGCTGACATGAGGATTATGAACTGCATTGCCATTTGCCAAGTGGCCGGGTTCAGTGCAAGATTCCAGAATCCTGAGGGAATAGCAGCTGTTTCAGCATTCGAGTCGCCACAAATACCATTGACTGATGTGTTTCTTGGGGACAGTGGGTATATATTCTCTCACCGATCCTCAACACGTGGAATCAACACGAACAGACATACACAGATGCCCATTGTGTCAACGTAACTGTCAAAGTAGCAGTAACTGCTGCTTTAGTGACTCCACCTGCATAAACCAGCTGGCACCTGGCTCAGGCTGTGGTGGAGGTTCTGGCAGTGGTGCAGGCATCACAGATGATGATACATCTGGAATGCCAAAACATGTTGCTTTAGTAACTTATTTGAATTAACACATGCACTTTGTTATTGACATAGTCAATCCTGTTTTCTGTAACTGAAGAATAGAGTCACTATACCTGTATGTTACCATGGTTCAGTCTTACCCGACATGTTGTTTACTCACATAATATAGAGTTAAGATGTTCATTTAATTGATCAAAAATGTGTATATACTCCCATACACCAACGTGTGTGTGTATGTGTCTGTGTGTTTGTGTGTGATATGTAAGTATGATTATTGTTTAGAATTTAGAAGGTGACAGATCATTGTAGATGTGACAAAGTGTGGATACTGACCTCTGTCCTATTATGTAACTCTACCAGTCACCAACTCTAGGGCTGGCCGTGCTCTTGTGTATTGCTATTGTAATATAATTGCCCTGGTTATGGATGCCTGCCACTTTAAGGTGGCTGCCTGTAACTTGAGTTCCCCCCACTGTGCTATTTTTATGATGGCTCTCTCTCTCTCTCTCTCTCTCTCTCTCTCTCTCCTGGTAAGTTTCCATTAATAGGATGCTTGATGCAACCCACATTGTTTACATAAGCTGTTTGACATTGCTAATTAGATATGAAAATCAAAGATAAATAGAGATTGCTCACTCCATGCATCATCGACTGGCAAAGCCATAGCCTGGCCATCACCTGTGTCCAACATGAAGCTGTCTGTGCCTTACACTGACACGTGAACATTATAAGTTTTGTAAATATTACATATTTACGCATTGTGTTAATATATTATTTCCATTGTATCATGTATGAGTTGCGTGTTACTGTACATAAGAATTATTTCGGTATAACAGTTCTGCATAAGAGTTGCTTTCACAATACAACTGTATGTAGCATTCATACCATTATAAAAATTTGAATATATAGGCATATGTTTGATTTACTAATGGATATTGAACTATATAAAATAAAGTTTCATACGTGTCATTAATGTATTTGGTTCATTTTTATCGGAATGAGAATTATAGCTGTGACAATTGTACTCCAACAATAATTACATATATACCAGTACATGTTTTAATATAAATTTATTTTATGTTATAATAATTATGCTATCAACAAGTCTGAAAACAGTCAGTTCTCGCTTTAGTGCCATTTAGTTTTGTTGTAATATGTCACAAGCACACATCACAAATTAAAATAATTTAATTTAAATATAAAACACTGATTGGGATTTTATTTCCTTTGTTTAATTTTTTATTTATTTTTTTACCAAGAAAGTCACTGTAGTAAATAAGGAATTGTACATAATACGGTGACACTTGAAAGTACAACACACACCACAGACAGTAATCATTCATTTGACTAGATATGAATACTCGCCATCAATTCCCGTTGTCACATCGGTTCCTTCACCAGTTGTATCCATGATGATATCAGCATACAGAGGTCAATTTGGTGGTCTGCCTCTCACTTTTCCTTGATCACGTAGTGCGTTTTAAGACCGCAGATTTAAAATGTTTCCCCTTTTGTTTAGGTTGTCCTCCGTTCTTGCGCCACTGAGCGAATTCACTTTAGCGGTGAACTCTCGTCAAACTTACCATTTTCTTGATTGTTACCGAATTTTGTAACTTGCTCATCAAAATAGTTTTTTAGTTGCCGATTCCCTCAATTAAACATATTATTTCGTCATCTCGACAGGGCGGCTTACGCTTAACTTTTTTCTCCATGCGCTTCCCACCTTCGCCGACTTCCACGCCAAGCTTAATGTAAACAAACACTGACCACGACGTGCGATGAACCCCTATTTGACCCCGTGCGTCACCGCGCGCGTGCGCAATGCGGCAGAATTCGTGGGGAATCCCTGTTTCGAAGCTCCTCAAATAGCCTCGAATACTCCTGAACTGACTCTCAGAATCGCCGTCCACAGACTAACTATGCGGCGCCTAAATCGCGCTGCGACCGGTTCATGCATACCGACTGAATCACTCGCTGGGCCACGGCACAGTTAGTCTGAGGGTATCGCCTGTGCGGCGCCTAAGCTAGTCTGAGGACATGCATATCACCCCTGAAGTGTGTGATGCCATCGTGGAGGCGTACGCTGACGAAGTGATAGCCTGCCCGAAGACACCACAGGAATGGCAACCCATCGCTGACCAGTTCGCCAAACGCTGGAACTTTCACAACTGTGTGGGAGCCATCGATGGAAAGCACGTGGCCCTGACTTGCCCCCCCCCCCCCCCCAAAGGAGGATCCATCTTCTACAACTACAAGGGCTTCCACTCCATAATCCTGAGGGCGCTAGTCGACGCTGATTACAAGTTCTCATGGGTGGATGTTGGCAGAGATGGCTCTTCAGGAGATGGCGAAGTGTTCAACGCGTCAGAGTTGAAGGCCGCCACAGATGACGGAAGCGTCGGCTTCCCAGAGGCAACTTCTCTTCCTCACGACGACAAGCCCATCCCGTACTGCATTGTTGGAGACGATGCTTTCGCCCTATGGACGTGGTTGATGAAGCCCTACTCCAAGCGCCACATGACCCTGGCAGAACGCATCTTCAACTACAGACTCTCTCGTGCCAGAAGGGTTGTGGAAAATGCCTTCGGGATCCTAGCCCACAGGTTCCAGTGTCTTTTGTGAACCATGAAGCAGAAACCAAGTACCGTGACATCGATTGTGCTGGCGTGTGTGTGCCTGCACAATCTAATGAGACTCAGGTATCCCCAGGCCCAGAACAGGGACATGGAAGAGGATGACGACCAGCACAACCTTGTCCCTGGAGCCTGGAGAGCCAACAACCCCCTGCTACCAGTTCGTGGACCGGAGCATTTGAGGGGAAATGAACTGACCAAACACCAAAGAGAGTACCTAATGTCGTACTATAATTCGCCAGCTGGTGCAGTGCCTTGGCAGTGGAACCGTGTTTAAGTGTTATTTCGAGTAACGTGTTGTATTGTTATGTAAATTGTGTTATGTAAAGTTTTCCTATGTAAATATTGTTATGCACAGTGGGTTTGGGGGGGGGGGGGTTGTAATTGAATAAACTATTAATGTGTTACATTTTTGTTTTAGTCCTTTGAATATACACTGGTTGGATAATAAATAACTTACAACAAACTGGGAGGGAAAAATCCTTCTGAAGGGTAGTCAAACCGTGGTCTATCCGTGCTAGTGTGACTGCAAGCTTCGCTGATGACTACGGCGGACCATGGCGGACCATGGCGGTCAGAATTTTTTTCAATCCGCCATCACGTCCGCCCCGGTGTGACTGTAGCATTAGGCTTAGCTAAGCCCTAGGCTTATGGCTTATCATTATGGCATAAGTTATGTTTTTTAGACTTGGCAGAGTCAGAGGCGAGTACCAGGTACGTGACGTCGACTCGTCGAATATATTATATAGTATACATGTTCGTACCACAACTAGTATCTAGACTAGTATAGTGACACCAACAATGGCACCCGGCCACATTTTCAATAAACGAATATAAAAATACATCTGTTAACTGTAATAAAGCTATTATGATACATAGAAATTGTGACAACAAGGAACAAGGTCGCAATTTGAGTACCCCAGCTTAGACACGAACGTGGTATACTTACTTGATTGTTTCGTCTCTTTTAGCCAGTTGCCAGATAACTTAATCTCTTCTGCTCAATGTGATAATGAGGCTGCTGTGACTGTGACTACTTCTGGGAGTCTGTTCCACGATTCGATAAGAAGTGGTTACGGATATCCGTACGTGAGAAGCATTTCTGTAGTTTTAGACTGATCTCTCAGATTACTCACATTACAGATCTATTAAAGAATTGATCAAGTAAATCTGTTGATGCCTCTTATGTATTTAAATACCTCACTGAGGTCTGCCTCATGTTGTCTCTTTTCCAAAGAACCAGATTCCACTGGTGGTCTACCAAGTTTTAGCGGTCTCTTTTGAGTTTTTTCAAGTTCATTGATCGATATCTTTTTTATAATAAGGGTTCCAGATGCCTGTGTCTTAGGGCGTGTTTGCCCAGTGTCCTGGCCTTACCGTGCCAGCCCCAAGATAATCTTCTATTGGTTTTCACCCTAATTAAATGCAAATCAAGAAGGACTATGGATAACTAAACTATAAAAATACTGAAATTAGGTGCAGTTACCAAGCAGTTACACAAACACAGATAGCGGTGACTCTCTTGTCAACGTTTGAGTGAGGTTTGGTAGGAGGAATTTAGGTACCCTGCCGAATTCACAACTACAATTTTTTTTTAAATAGACAACTTACACCAGATCATAGCACCATCCCGGGTGTTTTTTTGTGGCAGGAAACACTTGGGATGGAGATGTTATTTAGTGTCGTCTTATCCATCAATAATGGCTGCAGTTCCTTGAAAGTGATGTGTCATTTCGTTTTAATGTCCTCACTGTTTTGAATGTTTTCACAGTAATGCATTGTTTATTATTAATAATTGCATCAGTTGTGCATCATTAAAGGTGAACAATATTTGAAATAAGACAGTATTAACTCTGCAGTTTAAGGCATGCTCTCAGAGGTTTTGAGCGAAGGATTTATAGCAAAATATACAGTGTGAAAAAATATATATAATGTTATAAGAAATCTAACGAAACAGCTTAACTGTGTCATATTATATAGTATTTATTTAAAATATATATGCACCACCACATCAGGAGAAGAACAGTAGATTATAGCCAATCACCCAACTTTGTCAACAACACTGACCTGTACATACAAGTGTTTGCATAATGGTAAAAGAAACAATCTTGTTTACAAAGTAACAATTTCTAAAATAAAGTATTCCTTGGCATATTTTTTTAACAAATACATCACATACTGCATTTTCAACAATCACCAACATATACATTTGATACGTCTTATAATGAATGGTTACACCATTTGGACAATATCAACACTGAGATCTGAAGTATCCTTACTACAGTAATCATAAATAAAACATATCTATTCCAAATTCTGTTCACAGGAAAAGTTTGTCTTAATGAAAACTCATCAATATATATTTAGTTATAAGATCAGCTGAATACAATGGGTGTCATGTTACATTTGCTTTTAAGACTTATATAAAGGTTTACTTGCCACACATGTACACTGTACCTAACAAAAATGGCTGTGTGAAGTAGCAGCTAGATGTCTTGCTTTAATGAAAGACATCTTTTATACCAAGTTTTCACTTCTCTGCATCTCTCATTGTTCAAATAATCTCCAACGTTTTGAACCAATCTCTACTCAGAACAATGCCAAAAACATTGGCATCTATGAGATAATTTTTATAAATAACAATAAAGATCAGGTTGACGATCAATTTAGCTACTTCTGATGTTGCCATCAAATGAACATGCCCAAAACCTTGAAAGAAACTGTGCATGCAATGTAAATTAGAACATAACTCCATTTAAATAATAATTTAATAAAAACAAAATGCAAAGCTGCTAGCGTATATCTGGAAGCATCCATGAGATTCAGTTTCCCACAGGAGTTAGAAGGGAGCACCCCAATTTCCTAACAGGATACCAGATATCTATAGCAGCACGTCTTCAAAAGTGTTCACATGGAAGACTGTCTTTTTACCCCCAAGCATTGGTAACTCATCTAGTATAATATGAATAAATTTACCAATATGTGCATGAAAATAAATCCATTTATAATCCTGTTTATATGCTAGTATGCATGATATTTACAAGTACCTATGGGAGAGCAGGCGATGGATGTCAAATGCATTAGACTTGCCAGTTCTGAATATGACGATTTCTTAATAATAATAGTATGTTTATTACATATTTCCTAATTCCTTGGCTATCGATATTTAACTAATGGTTATATCTGCAAGAATGACTAATATCACAGCCTCTCTTGAACATGTTTACCCACACTTTTTCTTTCATTCTTCAAATCAGCAGTAAAAGTTTTGACAATGCATCAAACATCTCTCAGATATATCGTCATTGTTGAGATGTTGGTTGCCGACCTATCCTGCTGCATCTTTGTCTTATCTTGTCTCGATTGAATACTGACCAACACTCCTGATGGAGTCAAAATCATCTGTCATCATTCATGTTTGTGATGTCATCTTTTACGATGTCATCTCTCATGTTTGTGATGTCACCTGTTACCATTCATGTTTGTGATGTCATTTTTCATGGTCGTGATGTGAGATCTGTTTCATGATTGTGACATCATCTTTCATGGTCGTGATGTCAGATCTGTCTCATGTATTTGACGTCATCTTTCATGGTCGTGATATCAGATCTGTCTCATGTATTTGACGTCATCTTTCATGGTCGTGATGTCAGATCTGTCTCATGTATTTGACGTCATCTTTCATGGTCGTGATGTCAGATCTGTCTCATGTATTTGACGTCATCTTTCATGGTCGTGATGTCAGATCTGTCTCATGTATTTGACGTCATCTTTCATTTATTATCATGAAATTGGAATAAATTTATTAGAGTAATATGTCTCATGTTTGTGACGTCATCTTTCATGGTCGTGATGTCAGATCTGTTTCATGATTGTGATTTGTGATGTCATCGTGATGTCATCTGTCTCATTTTTGTGATATCATTTGTCATCATTCTTGTGTGTGATGTCCCCATTCATGTCTGTGAGTTATTCCGTTTGCTGGGGGAAAAAAAGCAACAAACGTTATAAAATTCAGAATGACATGAATGCCAACACACTATATCCCACTATGTGGTAATTTGATCTAACTAAAAATAACAGATTGACAAAGTTCATTATGTACTTAATTATAAATCTAGCTGAGAAAATAAAAACATAACAACAAAATGTACAATTATTGTGATAGCAAAATTGTCTGTAATCTTACTAACATTTACTAATTTAAGTACACTTATATAATAATAGGCTTCCTTGTTCACATGTCGTCTGGAGCTTGGCTCTGGACAGCAACTTGGTAAACCTTGTTAAATTTGTTTTTGTTAATTACTTATTAATTTTATTTGTAGTACCGGTATAACAATACCAAATGCTACATTAAAGCCACTTATGATAATTATTTAAAAAATATTTTATCAACTAACTAGTTTATGTAACAATTAATTTTTTTCTTAAAAATAAGGTGAATCACCTGCTGATTTGATATATTGGACATATTATTATGAACTCACTGGCATCTCTCTGCCTTTGGTTTCGTATGGAAGAAGCAGCGCAGCTATAGAACAGGCGATACACACCGAGCCGTACATCCACAGTGACCCCACCAGGGACTTCTGCAGCAGCACCTGGTGGCAACAGAGAACACTAAAGTATTCACGACTGAACACAATTGTGCTTCGTCAAAAACTGTGACAATGAATCTTGTGTTCCAGTGCTTTTGGCCTATCATTTTATTAATACAGTGCTTGACCTGCAATTAATGCATGATAACAATTATTTAGCAAACACAACATTTTGGCATCAACACTGTAGCTTTTGCATATATGTAGTTCTTAAGATACTGAGGATAAACAGTCTTAACCAGACACCATCTTCCTGCTAATACAGTAATATAATAATAACGTTTATTTTATATAACACCATATCCATCCAGAGCATTCATAATGCTTAACATAAGACATCTAGGAAAATAAGACTGGAAATACATAAATTAATTATGTTAGTTTAAAAGTTTATAAATAATGATAATACATTATAAAACTTCTTTTATGTACATAAAAAGAAGTTGATTCAGTTGTAAAACATAAATTAATAATGATCACTCCTGCAGATTCTGGGTGTTGGAGAAGACAGACTGGTGTTAGTTCTGGGTGTTGGAGAAGACAGACTGGTGTTAGTTCTGGGTGATGGAGAAGACAGACTGGTGTTAGTTCTGGGTGTTGGAGAAGACAGACTGGTGTTAGTTCTGGGTGTTGGAGAAGACAGACTGGTGTTAGTTCTGGGTGTTGGAGAAGACAGACTGGTGTTAGTTCTGGGTGATGGAGAAGACAGACTGGTGTTAGTTATGGGTGTTGGAGAAGACAGACTGGTGTTAGTTCTGGGTGTTGGAGAAGACAGACTGGTGTTAGTTCTGGGTGTTGGAGAAGACAGACTGGTGTTAGTTCTGGGTGTTGGAGAAGACAGACTGGTGTTAGTAGTTATATACAGTTGTATGAGGAATATGTTGTCAAGGTCTACCTGGGCTATAAATGGTGTGATCATTGCACCAATGCGGGCACAGGAACTGCATCCACCCAACCCTAGACTCCGCATAGTGGTTGGGTACACCTGAAACATAAAAGACCATTGCACCTGAAACCAGTGCTTTATGCAGGATAAAATTATTGCCAGTCACACACATGTTTTGGTGGACACATGGATGTCAACTGTTAAGCTAGTTTACACATTTTAAAATGTGCCTGATGACCTAAAATGGGCTACAAACACACATATGACAATATTTACACTCACTTTCCTGGCTTAACTAACAATTTATATGGTTTTGGAAGACTTTTTTATTCCTTCATATTTTTACCAGTCCACCCATATTTCTACTCGTCCATATTCGTTTTTACCTGTCCAAATGACGGGTGGACGGGTCTCTGCATAAAGCTGTGACCTGAATACACCCAAAGGACCATTGATTGATAGTATAATAATAAATAACATATAGAGCCTTGATCAGTCAAGATTGCCATAAGGCAAATTTAATAATACTCCCAGACATTTAGCGTTACTTGTAAAAACCATACCAACAATAAGAACATTCTTCTAGCATGTACAAAGTGCCTGAAAATGCTCTCCAGCAATAAGCTATACATGCGTGAAATAGATTAGAAGTTAGAAAAGTCTGTGATAAAAAAATATAAGATAAAATGCATATATACTTGTCAACAGTATAACAGAAATGCAACTGAAATATGTATTTTAAATGGTATATACAGTGGTGGTGTCTTTGCCAAACTTTGACTGAACCCAGCAATTTTGGTGTAACTGTAAAGTGCATTGTCAGTAATGGTAATGGTAATTGTATGTACATTCATGCATGCGTGTGTATATGTATGTTCCTGTTTGATCAGTAAACAGTATTTGTGTATTATAACTATATTCCTGTATGTGTTTATGTATGTCTGTTTGTCAGCTTGGATGTGTGTACAATACTGTATACATGTGTGTGTGTGTGTGTGTGTGTGTGTGTGTGTGTGTGTGTGTGTGTGTGTGTGTGTGTGTGCCTGCTTGACCAAGAGAAACAATGCGTTTATTAACTGATCAACTTCTCTAGCTCCATGCCAAAACAAACAGCTGATGTTAAAGAGCCATAGACAACAGCCATGCAATGTTCTAACTAATGAATACCAACCATAACACCCATACATTTAAAAGTAAAAAACGTAAAAGGCAAGTTCTTATATAGCGCAGTATCCAGTCCTCAGGACCGCTCAAAGCGCTTTACACTTTACTTCCCTGACAGACCTGTACTCTCAGACACCATCTCAGCTTCTCTGGAAAGCATCCAGCCACATGCTACAATTAATTCACGAAGGCTGCTTGTACACATATCCACCACTGTCTATAGCCAGGTACTCATTTATACAGCTGAGTGAACTGGAGCAATGTTGAGTGAAAAAACTTGCCCAAGGTCTTAACACAGCAGCATAGGATTCGAACCCGGGTTTTCGTATACACAGGAAACAAACAACTAACTTACCTCGGAAGTATAAATGTAGACTGTATTGAAGATGGCTGATGCAAAAGCTCGTACACCAAATATAAACACGGTGAGCCACACTCGGGTTGTGCAGATTTGTACGAGAAGAAAGAAGACGCCAGAACACATGAAGTTAATGGCCAGAGTCCACTTGCGGCCCAGTGAATCTATTGACAGCATATTGATGGGAATTGCTGGAACAAACATAATGCAAGATATGTCAGGACTCAGGCTTAAAGCAGCACTCCTCTGACTGGGCGACTCACATATTTGTTCTGAAAGTGAGCAAAATATGAGATATAGAAGTAAACTGACTAAGAGAATAAATAATTTATTTTCATGAAATTGGAATAAATTTATTAGAGTAATTTGTTTACACTTAATTCATTATTTACTCTGCATCTGTTGTTGAATTTAGGCAGTACAGGGCTGTATCACAGTGGACACTTTCCCTGACACACCAGCGAAAGTGCTCCAGTACGTGGCACATTCTGGTGTGTACAGTTTACAGCATACAGGATTGTTGTTATGGAGCGAAATTGGTTTTAAAGATCAAAACCAGCTTTATGAGTTTTCTTAAAGGGATACTCCAGTCAGTGAGAGATTCACACCATTTCTTCTTCTTATCACTTATCTTCTTATCTTATCACTCTATGTTAACCACATGTTTGTGACTAGATCGAGTATTGTCGAGCTTGGTTTTTAGAGTTGTCCTTCTCTAGAATTAGTGATTCCACTACAGGTTACACATTTACCCCCTGTGTGGGATCTATTACTTCCCCTGGCATAGACACCAGATAGAAGGGACCACCGGCTTTTAGTATCTCTTCCGAAAGACACAGGCAAATGTGAGGTGAACGAAATTGCCTAAGTTTCGAAACGGCGGCAGGTGGGATTGAACCACCGTCCCCTCGACTGACAGTCCGGCGCTCTACCGTGCATCCACCACTCCTCACTTCACATTTACTTACATCTGTATAATATATTGTCTGTGCATAGTAATTGTGTACACAGATCGTTAATAAACAATTAATTATAGTATAATTATACCAGAAACACTCCATGTTGGATTCAGGGCGCTGCCATATTGAGACTTGCGCAGTGACCTAAATCGCTTACGTCACTGGCACGTGCACGTTCGTGCATCCTGTGTCTTTCCAATGGTAGTTGATTTATCCAGTACGTCACGGATTGCTTACATCACATTCGCAGTTATTAGCGAAGATTCCGCCAATCCTTGCCTTTTTCAACAATGCGCCAGTGTCGTAAACGATTTGGCTTACGTAACTGGCGCATAAGTCTCAAGATGGCAGTGCCCTGAATCTAAGATAGCATATTTTTGATCCCATTAAACTATAACTAATTGTTTATTAACGAACTTTGTCCACAGTTACTAGGCACACCCAATATAGTATACATATGTAAGTGAATAGTGTGAACCTCTCACTGACTGGAGTATCCCTTTAAAGCGACATGGTCTGTTCATGGCTTTTAAATTTTATTGCAAAATCATGTTATACGGTATAAATTATACGTATTATGGCGTAAACACAGTCAAAATATGTTTTCATGTACCATTTAGGGGTTGAACATACACGTAGTAAGGGGTGCTTAACTCTGTTTACACATCGACCACGAGGCGTTTTTGAAACCGTTGTAGGCATGGCTAAAAGCCCAGGAAATGCATGATCATGCGATGCAGTATTACGTGAACACAAGTTGACGCCACTAACGCCACACCCAGCCAGTAAAGGCCAAAGGGTGGGTGTCACTCGCGGCGATTTGAGTGACAGCGTCTATAAACATTTGATGGTTAACATAACGAAGTAATTTCTGTTTCGATAAAACATTTATTGGCGGTCGGGACGTAGTAACAATAGTTATAACTTCTACTGATTAACATGATTGTGCAATAAAAATTAAAAGCCACAAACGGACCATGACGCTTTAAGAAGAACATCAGTGAAATGAGCTTTCAACAGCAACTACTGGCACGACACATGATGTCAATCATATCATGTGATTTATACATCACATGACTGGGTGTGACACGTACCTATATACTCTCCCAGTGTTGCCAGTATCATGCTCGTGTAGTCGGCTCCACTCAGCAGGTTGCAGTGACACTTCTCATGCATTGGTTCCTCTTCCGCTGGCGCCGCTGTTAAACAGTAATAGCATAACAGCGTACAAAGGTATAAAAATATTTTACTTAAAAATAGCAAACTTTTCAACTTTATGAGAATGAAGTCAGTTACTTTACCTGCCCCACAGACTTTGTGGAACTCGAGTATTTCCGACTGTGCCAGGATAATGCCGTAGTAGATGAAGGCTGTCGCAAACCACAGGAACGACAGGATGTAGGTGGTGCGGGCGTACCCCGGCCCAAACAGCTGCCTTATCGTGCCTCGAGGCACCTGCAAATGGATAATTACTACTGAGAATATTGAACCGGGGTCATTAGTTATTAATAGAGATGCAGATAATAATTTGTTTACATCCCAGTGGAAAATACAAAGAAAACCGCATGTATTAAAATTATTATATAATAAGAAGAACCTGTAGACAGGACTATCTGAAGTGATGCAGGTATGTGGCTCCTATGGATGCTATCAAATACAATTATAAGAAAAGTGCTGTGTTAGTATATAAATAGATGACAAATGTTGATGTTCCATTATCTAAGATCACCAGTGAAACAATCCAAGAAGTTAAAAATGTAAAATATTTGGGTTACTTTATTTCTAGTACACCGTATGTACATTACGTGATGACATGGACATTTTGCAGCAATGCTGTTAACTTTATACTGGTCCGAGTAACTTTATGCTAGGAGTAATACTTCTACATGTGTTTCACAGAAGTGAAGCTGACTTTGCTTAGAAATGTCTGCTCTCCCATGTATACTGCTCAGCTGTGGTGGAATTACACAGTAGCAGGTATACATAAACGTTGTGTTGCATGTAATAGTGTATTTCTATTGTTGCTATGTCAGCCTAAGTACTGTAACGCCTCCACCATGTTTGTAGAATATCATGTACCGAATACTAAAGCTGTAATTAGAAACCGTGTATATCAATTCATGTTTAAACTTGATGCCTCTTGCAATAAGCTGGGAATTGCAATTATCAGCGTTGATTTAAAGTGGCACTCAAGGATATGAGGACATTGGACTAAGACCCATAGCAATTTTGTAACACTGTGCTATGGTATTATTATTTATATGTGCATTAATTCTATATTTTATTTACTTGGAAATAATGTCCTTGTAATGTTTATAATTATGAACATCTGTGCATGCACATAGAAGTCTGAAATAACGTTACTGAACTAAAATTGAGTGTAAATTGGGCAGAAATTATAACTTGTACAATTTTGTGAAACAGTAATTAAAACAGAACTTATTATTGATATTAAATGATGAGATAGATTGAGAGATGGATGGACAGACAGATGGAGGGACCGACAAACAAAGTTACAGGCTTTAGGACTGTTCACAGCATTTTACTCCCTGGCAGACCTATACAGTTGAACATTACTCTCCACTTCGTTTTGCTGCAATTAGTGTGCAAAGACTATTCACACACAAATATCCACCACTGTCTATAGTCAGGTACTCATTTGTACAACTGAGCACTACAGACTGTATGAACTTGCCCAAGGTTTAGCAAAACACCACAGGATTGGAACTTTGGTTCTCTCAATTGAGGGTCCAATGCTTCACTCACTGAGCCACTGCACTCTATGGAGAGACAGGCATACTGCCACAGCAACATACAGAATTTAAATTCAATTTATTTCAACACCGCATTAAAATTCAGGGGTGCTTACACGTAAAAGTAAAAATTGGTTATGAATGTAAAATTTACATTACAACAGTGTATATAGGACCTCTGTACTACAACAGATCAGCAGATGAAAAGTACATATTGCGTTAATAACACAATGCACAAAATTAGAAGAAAAAAGATACAGAAACAGAAACACAGAAGAATGCATTATATGCACATACCAGGTACATACAGAGATACAACACAAAACGGTCAGACAGTGAGATTAATATATACTACATGGACATGGACAGACAGACATAGTCTCGCTTAACCGACTGTTGGTCAGCTGCGGAACTACGCCGAGAAGACAGTCTGGTCACTTTGACGGCTTTTGTTTGTTTATCCGCGTGATCTATACAATGCTGCCACCTCACGGACACTGCCATAATTTGTATTTTTTATAAAGAACTGAATTTTTTTATTTCTATTTGTGTTAATATAAGTTCAATGTTGAATATTTTCATATGATATATCATTATCTTGTAAAAAGTATATTGTTATTTTAATTTTTATTTCATAGTTGGCCTGAGAGCCAATCAGCGTCTCTACCCTGTGGGGTAAGGCTGCCTTGGCGGCTCGAAAATGGAGACCCACATTTTCCCATGGCGGGTGTGAGGGGCTTAAAAGTGCTGCCACAACACGGAGCCTGGGTAACCGAGGCTAAGACTGACACAGATGCAGGGAGACATACATACAGACAGAGACACCTACTATCTGAGACCTAACCAGCTTGCCTGCTGGCAGGTTCTTGCCATTCATTTTGTAGCCATGTTGTAGCATTTTCTTAGCCTCTGTCATCCTGCCACATGCAGCCAGGTAGCGGGCAGACTCCGGTAACACCTGCCAACACACACAGTGACGTAACTGTTTAGGCTTCAATTCTTACTGCTACAAGTTGTATTTATTTGAAAGACAATGTAATTACCTACGTATTGGTACCAACAGTATTATTATACTGTAGATATGTGTTGCATATACACAAATACAATGGAAGCATACTCGACAAGATAAGAAGCTAGTGCCCAGTCATAATGTACAGCAGCCAAGTGTTTCTCCTACCTCCCTGTTTCTCCTAGTCTCGGTCAAAACATCAGCAAGTGAACAACAGAATAGTCCCACAAGTTACAGCAATTACAAATCTGGGATTCGTCTCGTAGACGTAGCTAGTGTGTTTACAAAATGTGCTTTGACTGACCAACTTCCCTGACAACAACAACGATCATCGAAATGAAGCATCGACTAAAGTCACATATTCGATGTGTGAAATGGCTTGAATAGCAAGCACTTTGGAATACTTGTGATTTGGACCAGCAGATGCCATTTTGCTAACTCAAAAACTGGGGCAATTTGAACAAATTCTTGAAACTCTGGAAAGACGAACAGCAACGGTGGCCATAAATACCCACAATGCATTGCTAATATGTTTCAAAACTATCTTCCAGAGAGAACCTCTGGAATACATCAAACCAAATATATGGCCGGGTACGCCCGACTTGAGGTGTAAACAGCCGGCTGGGTTTGGCTGACTTGAGGACTAATCGAGTAAATTAAAATGCAAATATTTTCGGCTCCAAATATCATCCAATAATTCATGGGTAAGTGTAGCAATACTCAGTTTTACTCACCCATATTGTCAAAAGAGTTATAATACTAGGAAGTGATGAAACGGCCACCAGGTAGCGCCACCCTATGGTTGGTATAATCCAAGAGGCGATCCATATTTCAAATGAAGATCCCACTGCCCAGAATACCTGGACAAAACCATACACAAGATTAACAAAATAATCCACATTTGTACTTATTTTCTATAATCACTATAAAAGTGGCCAAAAGGAGTATTCCATCTTACTCCAAAATCATGTTAAACAGTATAACTGCCAAAATATTCCTCCATATCTGCGTTGGTTATGGTGTACATTATAAGTCACTGGTTACCTCGTGAGAAACGTCGGTAGTTGTCTGGATACTTTGGCTGCCTCCTGTGGCCTTCTACAGCAGACTCTCATTACAGTGGTGTCACATGACCTTGGTCACATGACTTTAGACCGGCATACCTTAGTCACATGACCTTAGACCTGTAATGTCCCTCTGCTAAAGAAGACCATTGGAGGTGGCCGAAATATAGACACTGACCACATTTCTCGAGAAGTAACTATGTATGGCCAATCATGTCTTAATGAGCCTGGGGGCTCCTACTAGGGGAAAACAAGTTCAGTCAACAGTAATAATAATAATAATACAGTTTTTATATAGCGCTAATTCCCGCATGGCGGATCGATGCGCTGCACAAGAAAAATACTAAAATTAATGTATATTAATAAATAAAAATGTAAATTATATAAATTAATATAAATCATACTAACTCGCAAATCTTTGTATGTAAATTATATAAATAAATTATATTAAACACTGCTTTTAAGATGTATAGTACTAAAACATGGTATGCACATTATATATATATTAATATAAAATTAAAACCCTTTCTAAAACTCTGTACGTAAACATACATACAAACAGTTCAACAAAACACTGATGGGTAACACTCAAAATCACCAAAAGTGAGATAGGTATTTCTAGGAAAGTTGTGAACCAATGGTTAAGGTCATGCAGCTCCTGATGCCAATCTGATTTGCTGTCATTGTTGCTTTGACTTGTGTCTTCCACAGTCTTAACTTTCAAAACACAATTTTTTTCTCATTAAAACACATTTTGCCAGTGAGTGTATAGTTTGTGTAGTATTTATATACATGACTTCACGATAACAATTAATGATGAAACTACCTTCAAGCAAGTTTGTAATTCTGATACATTACCTATAGCCAGAATGTTCTAGAAATAACCAAATCATGACTGACTAGTCATGTCAATTATTAAAAATCTCCATTTATGTGAGTAAATCTGCTAAGTATAAATTTCTCTGACAACTGAAGATGCAGTCTGCTGTCTTTGTGTGGCTGTATTTATGAACAAATATCTGACTGACTTTCCATGAAACTGTTCGGGTCGTTTTTGCCATGTATATACAATGTAATAACAAGTAATAAGAATGTTTGCAAATGTTAAACTTACACTGCTTAAGATGAGTACTTTTGCCCGGTATTGTGATGGCATATATTCTGAAAGTAAAATAAATCTGAAAAATGCAGGTTGTGTTAATACATTTGTTAGAAGATATAGCAAGCAAACATGGATGTATGACTCAGGAGGCTAGGTTTGCATTCATACTGTTACAATTGAAAGGACAAGGAATATTCCAGATTGCTTCTGTTAAGTCAGTTAAGTAAATAGTGGAATTACATGAATGTTCAGCTTCCATACAGTAGCAGACATACTGCCCAAATGACATTGTTTTTGTGCTGTTTATGTAAGGATATTCCCTGGTTTATGCCATGCATAAAATATCATTAGAAAAATAGAAATAACTAAAAACATGAATACATTTACCAATTCTAGAAAGGAAAATAATAAATAAAATATTAATATCAAATCCCCAATATCAACAATTATGCAAGGATATCAATTTGTAAATGTTCCCTGTAAGTGGATCTACCCGGCAGTAATTAATCCAGTTGCTCACAATCACAGTTTTGCACATGGCCTCTTAAGTTTTCCTGACCAAAACTATCTACATGGTACATCTACAAAGGCAGCATGATTTTTACAAATTCTAGCTATCCCACCCCACAATTATTTTAACATGTTTGCAAAGAAAATATTTTTGAGTCAGAAATTCAGCAACATATTTGATGGAATGCGTGGGACCTACACACAGTTGGCATCCATGTTGGCATACTTCACATACCTTGTTGCTAGGCAACAGCTCACATGACAAATATGCTAAATATAATCATCTTTAAATCTGTAGGCAATGAGACTGACTTACGATTGGACTGCGCCACCAAAACCAAGTCCAACAAGTCCACGGAGGAGAAGCAGCCATATGTAGCCTGGACTGAAGGACGTCAGAACGCCAAAGTACGCGATCCATGCGGCGGCCATTACAGAAACCTGCAGACGTCAAGACAGGTCATGTCATAACTGAGGACACAGCAGTAAACCTACAACCACTTTTCCTGGCATCAAAGTTGATTAACAGAACAAATTAAATACTTCAAACAAGGACATTTTGGGATGTGATTATACTCTACCAAGTGTGTTCAACATTGATGTTAAAGAGACAAAACAGGAAGAATACTTCACATATGCATGAAAACACGCACAATCACATGCATACACACAAACAAAGTATAACATATGTAAATTCTATATTAAAAAATGAAAAATAAACACAAAGTACACACAAGTATTAGTTACAAAAATACATACTAAAGGAATAATGTGATATTACCAGTATAGCTATAGATATGTAGAATAAAATATACTTACTGGGAAACGTCCAAATTTGTCCGCCCACGAGCCCCATAAATGGGATCCAGAAAACATGCCAATGAACACCACCTGGAGACAAAAACAACACCACCTGGAGACAAAAACAACACCACCTGGAGACAAAAACAACACCAACTGACAGCTACAAGAGCCGGGGTATATTGCACCTGTGCAACTTGTACAGTACTCTGATTCCTAAATACAAACACACACACACACAGGCACACAGGCACACACCACACACCACACACACACCACTCAGACACACACACACCCAACCACACACACACCACTCAGACACACACCACTCAGACACACACACACACCCAACCACACACACCACTCAAACATACACACCACTCAGACACACACACCACTCAGACACACACACACACACACACACACACACACACACACACACACACACACACACACACACACACACACACCCAACCACACACACACACACACACACACACACACACACACACACCCACACACACAAACACACACACACCCACACACACAAACACACACACACACACACACACACACACACACTTTGATCCAGGCTCTGGATCTGTGGATACTGTATATTAAATTACCCTTGATATGTAACAATGATTCAGAAAGTTAGCTTTTTTGTAATCTCATTTAAATATTGAATAGCTGAACCTGTCCTTAAAATGTAGGTACTAAAACTACTATTGGGTGTTAATTCGTGAGAGGTTGCGAATCTCTCGATAACAGCTACACAAATCCACCTTGCTTGACATTCCATTATGTTATCATTTTTTATTAAATCATTAATTTTCAGCAACCCTATTGCCATCTCAATGAATAAACACAATATCATTTTACATGTCATTACACCTTCAACGTATCAATTGAAGCATAATTCAATTGAAGCATAATCAGCATCATTTCATTAACTCAAGAGAGCCAAGGTTGAAGTGTAGCACATATGACATTATTTCTTAGACTATGTCAAATGTTCCAGAAAAAAACTTGAACTTCATACAAAAGCAGTCAGTAATTAACATACCGATGTTATAAGTGCCACCTGCCATTCTTCCAACATCCAGTCACAGCGAACGACGGGGGACAGGACGGCCAGAAGCTGCATCTCCAGGGCATCAGAGATCTAGGAGGCACCAGAGCAGCTCTTATATATAATAATAATATATAATAAATACAGTATTTGTGTACACCATATCTCAAGCAAAAATAATATTAATCTTAATAATACTAAAATACTAATATTGATAAATAATAGTTAATTATATTCGAATTTAAAAAATAACTAAATAAATAATAAAATAGTTGATAAATAATAGATATTAAAAATAGTAGATATTAAAAATAAATAATAGTTAATTATATTACAATTAATAATAATAATAAAATAGTTGTTAAATAGTACATACTAAAAATGTTCGGATATTAAAAAAAATTCTTTTAAAGTGTAAACGCTCTTTTAAACAGAAATGTCTTCAGTTACTTCTTGAAAGAACTGAGGGAGTCTGTGACATGCATGGCAAGCGGCAGATTGTTCTTACACTCAGAGGCTTTTGTGGTCCTGAAATGATACGTTCATTTATTTTCTTGGATCATTGGCTTCTGATCCACCAATTATTAAGATTATTTACTTGACTGCTTTTCTAGTCTTCTACTGAAAAGGACTTGAGTAGTGATAGCCACGTGGCACCTCCAGGATTGTGATAAGTGAAGCCTTTCATTTGTTTGCCCTTAAGTGGATGAAAGCTAATACCATAATGATGTCTCACTGTGTCATTTCTTTAATAAGGCCAAATACATATGACATTATATTAATTCACGTCATGTATTTTTACTCTATTCTGCATCCTTTTTCAGAGTTTGACTTAGTGTAAAGAGGCCACAGATGACAAGGAAATTGAATCACCATAAAGAGACCACAGATGACAAGGAGATTGATTCACCATAAAGAGGCCACAGATGACAAGGAGATTGATTCACCATAAAGAGGCCACAGATGACAAGGAGATTGATTCACCATAAAGAGGCCACAGATGACAAGGAGATTGATTCACCATAAAGAGACCACAGATGACAAGGAGATTGACTCACCATAAAGAGGCCACAGATGACAAGGAGATTGACTCACCATAAAGAGACCACAGATGACAAGGAGATTGATTCACCATAAAGAGACCACAGATGACAAGGAGATTGACTCACCATAAAGAAGCCACAGATGACAAGGAGATTGACTCACCATAAAGAGACCAGAGATGACAAGGAGATTGACTCACCATAAAGAGACCACAGATGACAAGGAGATTGATTCACCATAAAGAGACCACAGATGACAAGGAGTTCAACTCACCATAAAGAGACCACAGATGACAAGGAGATTGATTCACCATAAAGAGACCACAGATGACAAGGAGCTTGACTCACTGTAAAGAGGCCACATATGACAAGGAGCTTGACTCACTGTAAAGAGGCCACAGATGACAAGGAGCTTGACTCACTGTAAAGAGGCCACAGATGACAAGGAGTTTGACTCACCGTAAAGAGGCCACAGATGACAAGGAGTTTGACTCACTATAAAGAGGCCACAGATGACAAGGAGCTTGACTCACTGTAAAGAGGCCACAGATGACAAGGAGCTTGACTCACCATAAAGAGGCCACAGATGACAAGGAGCTTGACTCACCATAAAGAGGCCACAGATGACAAGGAGTTTGACTCACTGTAAAGAGGCCACAGATGACAAGGAGTTTGACTCACCATAAAGAGGCCACAGATGACAAGGAGCTTGACTCACTGTAAAGAGGCCACAGATGACAAGGAGCTTGACTCACTGTAAAGAGGCCACAGATGACAAGGAGTTTGACTCACCGTAAAGAGGCCACAGATGACAAGGAGTTTGACTCACCGTAAAGAGACCACAGATGACAAGGAGATTGACTCACCATAAAGAGACCACAGATGACAAGGAGCTTGACTCACTGTAAAGAGGCCACATATGACAAGGAGCTTGACTCACTGTAAAGAGGCCACAGATGACAAGGAGCTTGACTCACTGTAAAGAGGCCACAGATGACAAGGAGTTTGACTCACCGTAAAGAGGCCACAGATGACAAGGAGTTTGACTCACTATAAAGAGGCCACAGATGACAAGGAGCTTGACTCACTGTAAAGAGGCCACAGATGACAAGGAGCTTGACTCACCATAAAGAGGCCACAGATGACAAGGAGCTTGACTCACCATAAAGAGGCCACAGATGACAAGGAGTTTGACTCACTGTAAAGAGGCCACAGATGACAAGGAGTTTGACTCACCATAAAGAGGCCACAGATGACAAGGAGCTTGACTCACTGTAAAGAGGCCACAGATGACAAGGAGCTTGACTCACTGTAAAGAGGCCACAGATGACAAGGAGTTTGACTCACCGTAAAGAGGCCACAGATGACAAGGAGTTTGACTCACCGTAAAGAGACCACAGATGACAAGGAGATTGACTCACCATAAAGAGACCACAGATGACAAGGAGATTGACTCACCATAAAGAGGCCACAGATGACAAGGAGGTTGACTCACTGTAAAGAGGCCACAGATGACAAGGAGATTGACTCACCGTAAAGAGGCCACAGATGACAAGGAGTTTGACTCACCGTAAAGAGACCACAGATGACAAGGAGATTGACTCACCATAAAGAGGCCACAGATGACAAGGAGTTTGACTCACCATAAAGAGACCACAGATGACAAGGAGATTGAATCACCATAGAGACCACAGATGACAAGGAGATTGACTCACCATAAAGAGACCACAGATGACAAGGAGATTGACTCACCATAAAGAGACTACAGATGACAAGGAGATTGACTCACCATAAAGAGTCCACAGATGACAAGGAGTTCGACTCACCATAAAGAGACCACAGATGACAAGGAGGTTGACTCACCGTAAAGAGGCCACAGATGACAAGGAGATCGAATCACCGTAAAGAGACCACAGATGACAAGGAGGTTGACTCACCGTAAAGAGGCCACAGATGACAAGGAGGTTGACTCACCGTAAAGAGACCACAGATGACAAGGAGTTTGACTCACCGTAAAGAGGCCACAGATGACAAGGAGTTTGACTCACCGTAAAGAGACCACAGATGACAAGGACTTTGACTCACTGTAAAGAGACCACAGATGGCAAGGAGTTTGACTCACCGTAAAGAGACCACAGATGACAAGGAGTTTGACTCACTGTAAAGAGACCACAGATGACAAGGAGTTTGACTCACTGTAAAGAGACCACAGATGACAAGGAGTTTGACTCACCGTAAAGAGACCACAGATGACAAGGAGTTTGACTCACTGTAAAGAGACCACAGATGACAAGGAGTTTGACTCACCGTAAAGAGACCACAGATGACAAGGAGTTTGACTCACTGTAAAGAGACCACAGATGACAAGGAGTTTGACTCACTGTAAAGAGACCACAGATGACAAGGAGTTTGACTCACTGTAAAGAGACCACAGATGACAAGGAGTTTGACTCACCGTAAAGAGACCACAGATGACAAGGAGTTTGACTCACCGTAAAGAGGCCACATATGACAAGGAGTTTGACTCACTGTAAAGAGGCCACAGATGGCAAGGAGTTTGACTCACCGTAAAGAGGCCACAGATGACAAGGAGTTTGACTCACTGTAAAGAGGCCACAGATGACAAGGAGTTTGACTCACCGTAAAGAGGCCACAGATGACAAGGAGTTTGACTCACTGTAAAGAGGCCACAGATGACAAGGAGTTTGACTCACCGTAAAGAGGCCACAGATGACAAGGAGTTTGACTCACCGTAAAGAGACCACAGATGGCAAGGAGTTTGACTCACCGTAAAGAGGCCACAGATGACAAGGAGATTGACTCACCGTAAAGAGACCACAGATGACAAGGAGATTGACTCACCGTAAAGAGACCACAGATGACAAGGAGTTTGACTCACCGTAAAGAGACCACAGATGGCAAGGAGTTTGACTCACCGTAAAGAGGCCACAGACGACAAGGAGATTGACTCACCGTAAAGAGGCCACAGATGACAAGGAGATTGACTCACCATAAAGAGGCCACAGATGACAGGGAGATTGACTCACCATAAAGAGACCACAGATGACAAGGAGATTGACTCACCATAAAGAGGCCACAGATGACAAGGAGTTTGACTCACTGTAAAGAGACCACACATGACAAGGAGTTTGACTCACTGTAAAGAGGCCACAGATGACAAGGAGTTTGACTCACTGTAAAGAGACCACACATGACAAGGAGTTTGACTCACTGTAAAGAGGCCACAGATGGCAAGGAGATTGACTCACCATAAAGAGACCACAGATGACAAGGAGATTGACTCACCATAAAGAGGCCACAGATGACAAGGAGTTTGACTCACCGTAAAGAGACCACAGATGACAAGGAGGTTGACTCACTGTAAAGAGGCCACAGATGACAAGGAGTTTGACTCACCGTAAAGAGACCACAGATGACAAGGAGGTTGACTCACTGTAAAGAGGCCACAGATGACAAGGAGTTTGACTCACCGTAAAGAGACCACAGATGGCAAGGAGTTTGACTTGGAACATTCCAAAGCCCATGGCATCGACTGCATCGTCCACAGTGTACGTCTCGTCTCGCAGGAACGACATCGTCTCTTGATGCTCTGCAACCAAGCACAAACTACACATACAGAATGTTCTTCCACTTCTCATCTCAATCTACATTGTGCGACCTATCACAACAAAGTGGGGGTTAAGCTGTAAAGATATTTATATGCCTTTGTGAATTCTGCATATAATGAGTTTTAAAAATAATACCTCACTTGTTGACATGTCTTTATTAGTTTATTATTAAACTTAAACAAATAAAAATCAATTTACTGAGAAACAATGTTATTTTGAGTAACATTGGTTATTGTTGTTTATTCTACGAATTCACAAATGCATGTATTTTATAAGTTTGTGATTCTGTGTCAGGGAACATAAACTGGGCAAGGAAAGATAGTATTCAATATGTACTTTTCCTATTTCTTTATTCTAACGGCTAGTTTTGTTGTGTGTGGAAGATTAAAGATTAGCTAAATACAAATTTTGGTACAAATCCGTACCCGAAGAGTGAAAAGTTGATGTATCAATTGTTTGAATGGCTGATTTAATCCAATTCAAACTGAATGGTTGATGCAACTAGGCTGGTGAAGCTGAAATAGCCGTTTCCCTCTAATGCAAGCAAATGAGTCTACACTGCCTGATACGTTTGTTCCACCATTATCTCTACTTTTCTAGTCAGCATTAAACAACTACCGGTTAACAGTTATTAATCTGACATCAATTTCCATCTCATCATGCTGCATTACATAGATAATTTAGATACAAAATTAACCAACATCATTTTATAATATAGCTATCAGCTTAATGGCAAGCAAAGTGGAGTACTTGTTAGCTTTGGCTGATCTATGACAGAATGATTTAAGCAGCTGACACCAAGTCGATAAAGTGAAGTGTTAGACCAGTACGCCGCTTTGTTTGGTGTCATCTGCTGTGAACATGACTTGGAGTATTGAATTTATTACCTCGGTAGTCTGGGGAAGGTTTCATATGCTGTCACAGTAAAAACATGATGATGAATACCACAACTACAACTTTGTACTCCTGACTTATTCAGCTGCACAAATCTGCAGTAAACTCAGGCCAGTCTTGAACTTTAGATTTCACCGACTCATGTTTGAAATATAATTGAGCCTATTGGAAATTATCGCAAATACTGGTTCAAACCTGTACCACCAAACCATCCAACCACCAAAAAATTACCACATGGCACGACTTTTCAGATAATGTGCATATTGTCAGTATTTTCTATACTTCTTCATGATCATAATGTTTGTTACCTCACAAATACGCCTTGTGTGCAACACGGAATGGAATATTTTTATGAAAAAGTGTCATGGCTCCGCTGGGATTAATTCTCTGAATGTGTAAAATTGCTATCATTTAATCACTCATGACATGTATACCTGGTATACACACACACATATATATATAACATATATATATATATATATATATATATATATATATATATATATATAAATATATAAAATATATATATATTATAAAATTATATATTATATATCTAATTTTATCAAGAGTTATTTACTTTATTGCTTTTCTAGTATTTCTTCGACTGAAAAACATTGAGTAGTGATAGCCACGTGGCACCTCCAGGATTGTGATAAGTGAAGCTTTTCATTTGGTTCTCCTTAAGTGGGTGAAAGCTAATACCATAATGATGTCTCACTGTGTCATTTCTTTATATTTTAGATACAAATGGTTGTTACTTTAATAAGGCCAAATATGTAATCCTTACTTTATACTGTGTTATCTACAATATATGTGATATTATATTAACTCGTATATATGTCATGTATTTTGACTTTATTCTGCTTCCATTTTTCAGAGTTCCACTCTGCTACCAGCAGATGCGGCCATGCGTGACATGTCAACAAAGGCAGTCTAATTTATCAATCATGGTCCCTGTGTACAGTAGAGTTGTTTGGGACACAAACAAACACACATATATATATATATATATGTGTGTGTGTACATATTTACATATATATGTATGTATATATGTGTGTGTGTGTGTGTGTGTGTGTGTGTGTGTGTGTGTGTGTGTGTGTGTGTGTGTGTGTGTGTGTGTGTGTGTGTGTGTGTGTGTGTGTGTGTGCATATTTACCTAACTTATACAACCATCTTAATATCATTAACTACAAAATAGCACTATAATTCACTGACTACCACACTATTGCATGGCTCTGTTGCATCATATTACACTAATCCTCTTGAGTGTTAATGCTGGGCCCAGTTAGTTCAGTTCAACAAGTCGAACAACTGGTGAAGTGGCATATTAAGTGTTTTTGCAAAGAGTATAAAAACCTTCATTGTCTGTATGCATGCATAAGTGTGTGTGTGTGTGTGTGTGTGTGTGTGTGTGTGTGTGTGTGTGTGTGTGTGTGTGTGTGTGTGTGTGTGTGTGTGTGTCCCCCAAACACCTCTATTGTACACAGGGACCATGGTTGATAAATTAGGCTGCCTTTGTTGACACGTCACGCATGGCCGCATCTGCTCATAGCAGTACTCATATCACCTTGCCATAATATAACTGCAATTTACTGTGTAAAAACAGGACAATGACCTGGTGAAGCCCGGCGGCTTTATGCAAGTCGGCATACATTAGTACCCAGGCTGTCTGTAATGTGGCAGCAGATGTGAGAACATTGTTTAAAAAATAACCAGTATTTTGATTAACAGAACCTTCCCGATGGGGGTGAAATCACTGAAGTAATTGGAGTAACAAGCTAATTTTATGAGACATTAGTGGGAAAATGTCCTATAATTTACTGCCTAATATGTGTGAGTCCCAATTTTTTCCAAATTGTTTGATGATGTCCACATGAAGTACAGGATGCAATTACATGTTAAAAGGTTTTTCTGTTTTTTGTAGTGTGGTGTCTTCCCGTTATAGCTACTTCCCGTTATAGCTACTTCCCATTATAGCTACTTTTTATTCCCGTTATAGCTACTCGTTAAGTTTGACAGGCAAACTAGTCCTGTTATAGCTACTTTTCTATTTCTCCATTTTACAATGTAACAAGACAAGGGAGCATTAACTATTTCATCTCCATCCAGCTCATGTCCATGAGGGGTGTGGTGATGATTCAAAAATCACCATGGACAAGTGGGATGTTTACACAGAATCTGACAAATGAACAAACAACCATATTGAGGGATGGAATTCCAAGTTTGCAAAAGTGGTGGGGAAACACCATCTCAACATCTTCCAGTTCATGGTTGCTAAACATGATGCCACCATATAACAAGAATAATTGATGACATTCATTACTTTTTGATAAATGCAGTTCTGTACTCAGTACAATGTAGTTGTCTTTTGAAAACAACGTTTTGCACAAGTGTTTTATGGTATATTTTCAAATTTCAAATAACTGACAGTTACATCTATATACCATTCTACACTTTTAAAATGTGTCCTTCAGTAATACATTTCATGTAGAAATCTTACAGTAATCTGAAACAGTTAATGCTCCCTCTTGCTGTCCCCTCCTGAATTGTGTAATTAAATAAGTAGCTATAACGGGACTAGTTTGCCTGTCAAACTTAACGAGTAGCTATAACGAGAAACATCTGTAGCTATAACGGGAAGTAGCTATAACGGGAAGTAGCTATAACGGACCAAGACCCTTCTATGTATTAAAACCTCATCATTATGTACCATACACCCATAGAAGCAAGGTTTGACAGTATCAATTTATACTCTATTATTAAAAAGGTGTGTATATAACTAATTACTGGTGTAATAGCAAGTTCAATCACATTTTTGCTATATGAAATATAGATTTTACAAATATTACAATTATATAGGTTTACTTGTTTTACTAAAGAATGACTGTTATTAATGTGTTCTGGTCGAATAATGTATCCAACAGAGACAGATGCCAATCTAGTCTCAGGAACATGACAGATGAATGAAATAGAAATGATTTGGAGATGTTCCCCAATGGGTGATTCAAATGATTTACATGTGAGCATGTAATGGTGTATCTGTGCGGTCACACCATTACAGCCACACCTCCAACTTGTTTGGATGGCCCGGTACATTGTATAGCAATGTGGGCTGACGCACAGTCACATGCCATGTAGCGCATGATTACATATTAGACATAACCAAAATACATGTATATACACAAGATCTAACATTTTTAGATAGTGGCAACACTAATAGATATGACCAAGTACCTGAATAGTTTCAATATTTTTAGTGAGAATACAGTCACAAATGTTATTTGTACAAACCAATATTATCAATTCTATAATATTTCTCCTCGGTGCTGGTTTATCATGGTTCTAAGTTGAGGATCGTATGGATTTAGTTGCCATTGCTCAACACAGCAAAACTAAGTACCACCAGCCATAGGGAGAGCTTTGAGCAGGAGATGGACAGTGCTCTCGCCCACTGGCAGGAGAAGGAAAATTCAACACCAGATGAGGAATGGGCAGCTCTGCAGCAGGTTGTGTACAACACAGCCAAGACATATCTTGGCAAGCCAGACAGAAAACACCAGGACTGGTTCGACCCCAACGACCAGGAGCTACAGACTCTTATGAGCAGAAGAGACCAAGCCCACCAGAGAGTGTTGCAAACCAGGAGCACTAGATCCACCACTGCAGCATACAAAGATGCCTGCAGACTGCTACAAAAATACACCCGTGTACTGAAGTCAGACTGGTGGGAAAGGAAGGTAGTGGAGCTGCAGAGAGCTGCTGACAGTAACAACATGAAGGGCTTCTACAATGGACTGAAGGAAGTGTGGGGACCCAAAAAGAAGGGACCTGTTCAACTGAAATCAGCAGATGGAATGGAGACCTTCTCTGACAGCAAGAGAGTTGTGGCAAGATGGAGTGAACACTTCCAGACGCTACTCAACGTCCCTGGAGATATAGATCACGAAGCTTTGGACAACATCCCGCAGCGCATTATCAAGACAAGCCTCGATGAGATTCCAACTATTGATGAGATGGCTAAAGCAATCGCCGGCCTGAAAGATGGCAAAGCACCTGGAGGAGATGGAATTCCTGCAGAAGTATGGAAGCACGGAGGAGACAATCTGTTCAGCAGACTGCACCAACTAATCACCAATGCCTGGGAGGTGGGTTCTGTACCACAAGCATGGAAGGATGCCAGCATTGTAACCATCTACAAGAAAGGTGATCGAACAGACTGTGGGAACTATAGAGAAATTTCTCTTATTTCCATAGCAGGCAAGATCTTCGCCAGGATCCTACTCAACAGACTATCTACCCACATAACACCAGAGGTAGTTCCAGAGACTCAATGTGGCTTCAGAGGTAACCGGAGCACCGTGGATATGATATTTTGTCTCCGACAACTACAAGAAAAGTGCATTGAGCAGGACCGACCACTGTACATGGTATTTGTCGACTTCAGTAAGGCGTTCGATACAGTTGGGAAACTGGGCTATGGCAGCTACTGAGGAAGTATGGATGCCCAGAGAAGTTCACAACAATGATCGAGGCACTACATACCGGAATGATGGCAAATGTTACTGTTGGAGGGGAAGTCTCGGAATCGTTCAGTGTCACAAATGGGGTCAAGCAAGGATGTGTACTGGCCCCCACGCTGTTCTCCATCTTCCTATCAGCAATGCTCGATGATGCTTTCCGAGACATGGGGGATGGTGTCTACATACAGTCCAGACAGAGCGCTGACCTATTCAACGTCGCACACTTCAGAGCGAAGACCAAGACTACTCGGATACTGATGAGAGAGCTGCTATTCGCAGATGACTGGTTGCACACTCTGCTGAAGAGATGCAGAATATAGTGGATGCTTTCTCCAATGCGTCAAAGAAGTTTGGCCTGAAGATTAACATCAAGAAGACCGAGGTGCTGTACCAACCCAACTCTACAAGAACCCAAGAGGAGGATATCATGGTTGATGGAAACAAGTTGAACTCTGTTCTGGAATTCACCTACCTCGGAAGCACTATATCAAGTGATGGATGCATTGACGATGAAATACAGAGGAGGATGGCCAAGGCTAGTGCATCTTTCGGCCGACTATGCCAGAGACTCTGGAACAACCACCATGTGTCCATGCGGGTTAAAGGCAAGATATACCGTGCAATCGTGCTGTCCACCCTCCTATACGGAGCCGAGGCATGGACAGTGTACAGACGACAGGTGAAAAAGCTGCATGCCTTCATGATGCGACATCTGCGATCGATCATGAGGATAACCTGGATGGACAAAGTGACAAACAAGGAAATACTCGAACGGACAGGGCTACCATCTATGGAAGATCTTCTGATCAGAAAGAATCTCCGGTGGACTGGACACCTCATGAGGATATCACCAGACAGGCTACCAAAGCAGGTTCTCTACTCCCAACTGTCTTCTGGTCAGAGAAAGAGAGGGCGCCCTCGCTTCCGGTTCAAGGATACCATCAAGAGAAACCTGAAGCTGAGAGACATAAAGATCGACTCCTGGACATCACTCTCACAGCAGAGAGATAAATGGAGAGCAAGAGTCAAGTGATGGAAGCAGTCTTTGTCGCTTCGCGACCGACAGCATGATGATGATGATCATTCAGTTCTAACATACATAACTTTGCAGGCAGAATGTGATCCACAATAAATATATCACTGTCCACATGGTACAGATTTATATCCCAGCAAACAAGGAACGTACCATTTCTGAACCAGTTGGCAGGTGTCATACTGGTTCATGATTGGTACCGCTCCACCAGTACGTGTTTTCATGTGTATTTACGTGAATACAGGTGTTCTGCCTGTTGTCATGAGTTCTGAACAAGTTTGCCACACGTGGGTCAGAACTGATATGGTTTCACTAGCACGTGTCATCACGTGAAAAAATCGCGATTTCACGGTAAACAGGCGTCGACACCAAATAGTTTTTCACAGAATCTGGTGAATTCACGTACGGAAACACGTGAATTGAGCCAGTTGAACTCGTGAATTCACTTACAGTACATGTGAAATCATGTGTCGTTTTTTTGCACGGACATGTATCAAAGTCAATGCACCAAAAGATTCTATGTCAATTTATAAAAAAATATTCATGTAAATATATCATAAATCATCAAAAAATAATAATAACAAATAATCTCAATTTCAACCTCACACTGACAGTGATCACTGGTCATGGTTGAGCGATTCCCAGTTATACTATTGACACAAACAAACACAACACCAAGTACTGCTCATACAACACCTTCCTGCTATTGAAAGGATTAGATGGTAACTATTTAAACAGAAAAGAAAGCGTTTATTTTGTTATCAGGAGTTCGACAATTAAATTAAAAAAAATAACAGTACTCGATCATATATGTAGCAGGTATGTTTATTTTGATAAATTGTCTTCAAACACAATTACTTTCTTTTACTTCACGCGCAATGGTTTAAATCCCTACATTTGAAAATGTTGCTTCCTTGTTACATAAGAAGTGAATCTAAAATGTTCAGTTAAACGCAACATGACACGTGTAATTATGCAGTTGAATTGTAGTTCAGGCCACAGTTGGTGTACAGTTGGAACAATACACCAACAAACCTACACTCACGCTGTGGCCTTAAAAGTTAGTAGGCTGAACACGTAACTGACATTTAAAGTGGCGTGTTGACAGTGAAATTACCCCAGACGCCTTTGACAGGCCATAATTGCCAGTTCACTCATAAACACGTCTTCACACTTACCTTTTTGTGAGCCCTGGCTTATACTAAGTCTAAGACTAAGTAAGGCAGGTGAAAAGGTAAATTACACATAACAAGCCAAACCTTATACGTGCATTATGTTTTGGCACATTGGTAACGTATTGCGACTAGCTACGACATGATAGTTTACCTGCGTGCAGCTACGCCGTTAATCGTTCGCCATGCCAGACCCAGTCACCTGTGTCGCCTACCAGAAGTTTGGTTGACACATATGCAGAGTTGACAGGCCTGCTAGTGCGAGGAGCCAGGCGGCGAACAGCTGCCCTCTGGCGACCATCTGTGTATCACTTTCAACGGGTTTACGTTTGATTGTCGACCATGTGGCGCTAACACTGCGTTTAGACGTAGCGCTTACATTTTTCCGGCGTTAAAAACGTTCCTATATTGACCTTTCTGCGCATGCGCGATATATGTAAAATCATCAATGTGCAGCGATACAACAAACTATTTTCGGTATAAATACCACGAGCTGTTCGTTAACTCTCCTGTGATGATTACTGTTAAGAGTTTCTTAAAATGTCGTTAAATGCAATGCAATATTACGTTTATTATAAATAACTGTCACGGATTATGGCGCACTACTGTCATGTGATTTACGCTTGCTATCAAAATATGCCTCAAAATTTGTTTGCCTCGTGTTAATTTGCGACAAATAACTTTGCTGAGAGGTTATATGCATCCTAACGAACAACCCGTAGTATTTATAGCATAAATGCATGGTCTTTTCGCTGCACTTTGGACCGGTGATTTTCAATATATATCGCGCATGCGCAGAAACGTCAATCGGAACGTTTATAACGCCGGAAAAATGTAAGCGCAACAACGCACTTTTTGAATAATAGTGCAGGGTAGGTTAAACACGGAACGCAGGGTTTTGTCATAACCTGCGTTCCACTTTAACCTACCGGTAATCTGGCAATTGTCTGTCTATATTAGCTACCGGGATTCAGGAATGGAATCATGCACGCACTGCTTACAGAATACAGGTAACACGTCTCAATCTTGCTTACCTTAGCCTTAGTATAGGCTTAGTTACAGGCTTACTAATTATTACAGGGTAAATACTCGATGACAGTGTCAGTGTCAATGACATTTACATAGCCATAGGTGACAGACAGCACCTCATTTCCATAAGTCTACAGGGGTCTAGTAGGCCTACTTAGCTGTGTGTGCAGTTGTACTTCAGTAGGTATTATGACATGTAAATGTAAACGTCAATCTCAATGTCAATGACATTTTAAGTCATTTAGAAGATCACAGTTAATTTACATCTCGTTCGTTAGTACATATATGTGAACTATCCTCACATTGCCAACCGACACCCGGTCTTCCGGTCCTGCAACGACGCTAAGAAAGTTAACCTTAAAATGAGGGCTCCAAGTAATATACAATATGTTTAGTTTGGGGGGCATGCAATCTGCTAAACATCTTCCACGTACACGTATTGAGGTCCAGGCACTCGCCTTCTTCTACGCCTTAGGACTACGTGTTGTTATTACTTTCTGGTCAACAAACAGGCAGTTAATTAAACACGATGCGACGACCACAATTATTATCATATAGATTAGGTTTTTTCTTTTTAATTTTTATTAAGGTTTAGGTACTGCTTTAATAATGTTTTAAATGTTTTTTTAAACTATTTTATTTACGTATTTTATCATGAGCACTGCAAATAAATTTCCCTTCCGGGACACTTCACGGATACTGGTTAATCCTGCCATAATTCCTGTTTTATAAACAACTGCAAATTTGTATTTATATACTTTTGTTAGTATAAGTTTAATTTTGAGTAGTTTTTATAACATAGCAATATCGGATAAAATGTATCATGATTTTGTTTGCTATTTCAAATTCGACCTGAGGGCAGGAAAAACAGACGCTGGCAAAAAACGCGGTATATAAATATTTTGCGTTTAATGCTTTGTTACATGTTTGATGTAATGGTTGTGTGTTTGTAATGTTTTACAACAGCAACACTATTAAACATAGCCTCGTGTAAGTGTTGTTATATTTATTTGTAGTCTATAGAGCTACATTTACATTTTGTGAAAATGGGTGATAATTATAAGTAGCGCGGGAATTGACATTTGTGTAGATCATGCATGCTGGAGGCAAGAAGCCCCCGACGGTGTGGGACAGACGCCTCCGCGGCGTCTTGCCCCAACATAATTCGATAACAGTCTATAATCGTGAGTAGGTCACAAAAATATCCTTGTTTTGAATAGTTGGTAAGATGATTCCAAAGCACGCAGTAAAGTAAAGCTGTAAACGTTCCGCTCAGACGTTTCAATGCAGAATAGCATTCATAATTTAGATAGATGTAATATTTGCAAACCTTTAAGCTGCACTCTTAGCTTTGGGGGACCGTTGAAGACAGTCAGTCGACTGTATCACGTGACAACTTAGATATTATGTTACCTAAAAGTGAAGGATTGTCGTAATTATGTTTATTAGGTACCTATGTTGGACAAGGTAATCCATAAAAAAATTGGGTTGATACAGAGTATTTCGGTATTCGTATGTTGTACATCGGCAACGTTATTTTATCTGCCAGTTAAGGACTGTCGTGATTAAGTAGATTCGATTATTGTATTGCATAAGATAATACACAGAGAACAGTTTCATGTTGGTCACGAATTTTTTTCATTTCGGTATTCGTATGTTATACAATGAACTTGTCTATGGGGCAAAGAGCCCCCGGGGGCCTCATGCCCCACACAAGAGGGCGTCTTGCCCCCAGGTATGGGGCAAGAGGCCCCATTGGGACAATTATTTTAATTAACAATGATAATCGTTACTGTTGTCAAATGTCACAAATACTTTGGTATTATATAGCATAACCATAATACGACAAACGCATGACACTAACAGGACGTCTAAATGATAAGTTCACGAATAACTACGCCCATTATACCTTACGGTGCCCCACCCTACCCTACTTAGGCTTTACTGGGGAGAACAAAATGCCTTACAATGTGAAATCCAGCAGAACAGGCTTACCATGCAGTGGTGACCACAAGGCAGTGGGTAACACGGACAACGTGTGACGTAGTGTGTTCTCGTCGATATACGACTGAGAGGAGGCTGCCGCGCAGACGACACACAACAGCCTCACTCTCGTCCCGTGTCGCTCGCTCTGGCTGTCGTGGATGGTCGCTCCTGATGTGCCCTGCCAACCACAGCGGATGATAGGATAGTCGATCTGTCCCATAAAGTCGTAAATTATTAGCTAAATTGATGTAAGCTATTGTGCATTTAGGCAATTGATGTCAGTTTATATGTAAATACAGCTGAATTGCTCTACTTAAACTATTACTCGTTCAATAATAAAAAATATATAATTATTTATTACTAAAAACTGGCTTAGGCCTATACAATTATTTGACTAACGCGTTACACTACCAATTTGATGCATTTAACTTACTTATCAAGATTGCCCCCATAAAACTCATGTGGGGACAGGGAGCCCCCTTGCTCTGCCCGTTCCCCCGTCTATGGGTAGGCCATCCAGTGTCCTGTATTTCGTGAGGTTATAATACACATGAAATTCGTTTGTCGGTATCCGCGGGACACCAAGAACCAAAACCCAACACACACAGGGCGCTCGTACAGAGGAGTGACATCCACTGGTATGCAAGTGGCATGCGAAGTTACATCTGATAATAGTTCTTCTATCAGACACTGGCCACATACAACATTACTGCCAGCTAGGGGCTCGCGGAAAAGAAGAAAGTTAGAATTTCCAGAGCGACGGTTAAAAAAGTCACTGCTTAAAAGTTTAGGTGAATAGGGTGGCAAATGGATCTTTTAAAGGCTGTCCCTTGAAATATGGATCGCAATCACACAAAAATGTTCGCACAATCTTGATAAGTAAGTTAAATGCATCAAATTGGTAGTACAACGCGTTAGTCAAATAATTGTATAGGCCTAAGCCAGTTTTTTGTAATAAATAATTATATGATATTTTTTATTATTGAACGAGTGATAGTTGAAGTAGAGCAATTCAGCTGTATTTACATATAAACTGACATCAATTGCCTAAATACACAATAGCTGACATCAATTTCACTAATAATTTACGATTTTATGGGACAGATCGACTACCCTATCGTCCGCTATGGCTTGTAGTGCGCACCAGGAGCGACCATCCACGACAGCCAGAGCGAGCGACACGGGACGAGAGTGAGGCTGTTGTGTGTCGTCTGCGCAGCAGCCTCCTCTCAGTCGTATATCGACGAGAACATACTACGTCACACGTTGTCCGTGTTACACACTGCCTTGTGGTTACTACTGCATGTTCATATAATATATGAACATGCCTTAGGATGTTACCTTGTAAGATATCTTGTAAAGCGATTTGTTTAGTTATAAAGGTCTTGGATTAGTCAAGACCCAATGTCAGCTTCTAGCCGTTTCGAAACTACAAATGGTAGTGACCGTATACTAGACTGATTAGTTTGTTCATGTTGAAGTTGTTTTCATGGTTAGGTTAGAAAGTAAACTAAGATCGACGTGTATGGCGATGATGCCGACAACTCCGGTTTAGGCTTGTGCCCAAGGCCACAGGATCACATCACGTCCCGGCAAGACATTTCGACACTCACGGAGATCATTACGTGTCGGCTCGCATTGATACTGTCAAGTGTCAACTAGCATGATCAGAACTCATTTCATATCAAGAAACTTCTCGGCTTCAACACCACTCCGCCTAGCCGGCTGTCTCGGTGTCCTCAAATTGGACTTCTCACCTCGTCACATCCGCTCGTCTCAGTCGGTCGGGGCAGGCCTGGGAAGACGGGGTGATGGACGAGAGGGCTGTTCGGAAATGTTCGTCATGGCGGCACATCTTAGTACCTGTCTTAGCGTTAATCACCTTGGATTTACAGAGGAGGGGGCCGAACACGGGACTGTATCTCTTCCGGGGGAGCTGCCCCGGTTGCGTCGTTCCAGCGTCTCTTTGTCCCATCGGCCTCACGTCGGTTGTTCAGAGATTTCAGTAAGGCGCCGTCCGCCATGCGCCATACACGGCCCAGCCAGGGGAGACGTTTCTGGCGCTACAGTGAGTATTACGCTGGGGCTCACTCACGGTCCGTTATGTCGCTGTAAGTGAGACGATTCTGCCAGGTGATACCAAAGATACATCGCATGTAGAAGACGTTGATGTCTCGCTCCTGACGACTGTGGGTGGTCCACAATTCGTTGTAGGAGGAGGTTACTATTACTAAACCCACAGGTCTGACAAACTTGTTTTCCCGCACTCTTTGGTCACTTTATTCATTGACTCCCTATAATGTATGTAGACTATTGACTGCAACGATGCGCCTGTTTATCTCATGGTATATAGCGGATTGTTACGGTGCACGCTCACCTCGTCACATCCGCTCGTCTCAGTCGGACGGTACACACACACACCGTATATATAATTTTATACTGGCGTGCACCGGTCACACACGCATGCACGCACGCACGCACGCACGCACGCACGCACACTGACATTTTGTATGCAGGTGTTTTGTATGCAGGTGTTGCAGTACATCAGGTACTGCAACAACTCAGGGAGTTTGACGCCCCTGCCATGCAGAGTTGTAAACCACTGCCTTGTGGTACAGGTTCTTGTCAGAAGCGAAGGCTAAGGAAGCAAACCCTAACCAGAAAACCATGTCACTGTGGCAGCATCAAGGGCGGTTGGTGAATGGAACTCCCAACATCTCTCGACCAGCCACTGCAGGAACACATAGTTTGCGCCTGTCTTGACATGTTCTTGCCGGTGTGAGACCTCTATTTGTTCCCCGAGAGAGTGTCGCTAGTAACTTGCAAAAGCCAGCGGCACTTCAACACTTTTTGCTAGCAGCTTCCATGAAATGTTCAACTGCATGAAACTTCATACCGGATCGGCCGTCGCCCGGGTTACCAAGGACCGCGCTGCTCGACCTCATCTTCCGTCGACAGTGGAACATTAGCTAGGAAGAAGAAGACAAAGAAGACAACTACTGACAATTGGACAATGGAACGTCAGGACTCTCCTCGACCGAGATGGAGCTAACCGACCAGAAAGACGTACGGCACTAGTCGCAATGGAACTTGCCAAATACAAAATCGACATCGCCGCCCTATGTGAAACAAGGTTCTCAGAGTCTGGTAGTCTCGACGACTTGGAATACTCTTTCTTCTGGAGTGGCAAACCCGAAGGAGAAAGAAGGGAGGCAGGAGTGAGCTTTGCTATCAAGAAGGATATCGTCACAAAGCTGACAGAAATGCCACGGCCAGTAAGTGACAGAATCATGACGATGAGACTACCTCTGAGCAAGGACAACTTTGCTACAATTATCAGCGTGTACGCTCCAAAAATGACAAACCCAGATGAAAACAAGGAGGCCTTCTACAACCAGCTGGCCAGTGTGCTCAGTGGCATCCCTCGTACAGATAAGCTACTGCTGATAGGAAACTTCAATGTGAGGATAGGAAGAGAAAATGACAAGTGGCCCTTGGTCATGGGCAAACATGGGATTGGGAAATGCAACTCCAATGGCGAGCTTCTACTGGCTCTGTGCTCTGAGTTCGAACCGATAGTGACGAACACCATGTTCAAGCAGAAGGATGACCGCAAGACCACCTGGATGCATCTTTTTTCCAGACATTGGCATATGATCGACTTCATCATCACGAGGTGTCGGGATAAGATGGACATCCACAGTACCCGAGTCATGCGTGGAGCAAACTGCTGGACCGATCACCAGATGTTGAGGTCAAAAGTGGCTTTCAGAATACGACAAAAGCACAACAGGCAAGGGACAAGTAAGCCGACCAAGCTGAACATTGCAAAACTTAGTACCACCAGCCATAGGGAGAGTCTTGAGCAGGAGATGGACAGTGCTCTCGCCCAATGGGAGGAGAAGGAAAACTCAACACCAGACGAGGAATGGGCAGCTCTGCAGCAGGTCGTGTACAACACAGCCAAGACATATCTTGGCAAGCCAGACAGTAAACACCAGGACTGGTTCGACCCCAACGACCAGGAGCTACAGACTCTTATGAGCAGAAGTGACCAAGCCCACCAGAGACTGTTGCAAACCAGGAGCACTAGGTCCACCACTGCAGCATACAAAGATGCCTGCAGATTGCTACAAAAACACACGCGTGCACTGAAGTCAGACTGGTGGGAAAGGAAGGCTGTGGAGCTGCAGAGAGCTGCTGACAGTAACAACATGAAGGGCTTCTACAATGGGCTGAAGGAAGTGTGGGGACCCAAAAAGAAGGGACCTGTTCAACAACTGAAATCAACAGATGGAATTGTGACCTTCTCTGACAGCAAGAGATTTGTGGCAAGTTGGAGTGAACACTTCCAGAAGCTACTCAACGTCCCTGGCGACATAGATCACGAAGTTCTGGACAACATCCCGCAGCGCATTATCAAGACAAGCCTCGATGAGATTCCAATTATGGATGAGATGGCTAGAGCAATCGCCGGCCTGAAAGATGGCAAAGCACCTGGAGGAGATGGAATTCCTGCAGAAGTATGGAAGCAGGGAGGAGACAATCTGTTCAGCAGACTGCACCAACTAATCACCAATGCCTGGGAGGTGGGTTCTGTACCACAATCATGGAAGGATGCCAGCATTGTAACCATCTACAAGAAAGGTGATCGAACAGACTGTGGGAACTATAGAGGAATCTCTCTTCTTTCCATAGCAGGCAAGATCTTCGCCAGGATCCTACTCAACAGACTATCTACCCACATAACACCAGAGGTAGTTCCAGAGACTCAATGTGGCTTCAGAGGTAACCGGAGCACCGTGGATATGATATTTTGTCTCCGACAACTACAAGAAAAGTGCATTGAGCAGGACCGACCACTGTACATGGTATTTGTCGACTTCAGTAAGGCGTTCGATACAGTTGGGAGGACCGGGCTATGGCAGCTACTGAGGAAGTATGGATGCCCAGAGAAGTTCACAACAATGATCGAGGCACTACATACTGGAATGATGGCGAATGTTAGTGTTGGAGGAGAAGTCTCGGAATCGTTCAAGGTTGTGTACTGGCCCCACGCTCTTCTCCATCTTCCTATCAGCAATGCTCGACGAGGCTTTCCGAGACATGGGGGATGGCATCTACATACAGTCCAGACAGAGCGCTGACCTATTCAACGTCGCACACTTCAGAGCAAAGACCAAGACTACTCGGATACTGATGAGAGAGCTGCTGTTCGCAGATGACAGTGCACTGGTTGCACACTCTGCTGAAGAGATGCAGAAAATAGTAGATGTTTTCTCCGATGCGTCAAAGAAGTTCGGCCTGAAGATTAACATCAAGAAGACCGAGGTGCTCTACCAATCCAACTCTGCAAGAACCCGAGAGGAGGATATCATGGTTGATGGAAACAAGCTGAACTCTGTTCTATAATTCACCTACCTGGGAAGCACTATATCAAGTGATGGGTGCATTGACGACGAAATACAGAGGAGGATGGCCAAGGCTAGTGCATCTTTCGGCCGACTACGTCAGAGACCCTGGAACAACCACCATGTGTCCATGCGGGTTAAAGGCAAGATATACCGTGCAATCGTGCTGTCCACCCTCCTATGTGGAGCTGAGGCCTGGACAGTGTACAGACGACAGGTGAAAAAGCTGTATGCCTTCATGATGCGACATCTGCGTTCGATCATGAGGATAACCTGGTTGGACAAAGTGACAAACAAGGAAATACTAGAACGAACAGGGCTGCCATCTATGGAAGATCTTCTGATCAGAAAGAATCTCCGGTGGACTGGACACCTCGTGAGGATGTCACCAGACAGGCTACCGAAGCAGGTTCTCTACTCTCAACTGTCTTCTGGTCACAGAAAGAGAGGGCGCCCTCGTCTCCGGTTCAAAGATACCATCAAGAGAAACCTGAAGATGAGAGACATAAAGATCGACTCATAGACATCACTCTCACAGCAGAGAGACAAATGGAGAGCAACAGTCAAGTGATGGAAGCAGTCTTTGTAGCTTCGCGACCAACAGCATGATGATATATTTATACTCGCGTGCACCGGTCACACACGCACGCACGCACGCACGCACGCACGCACGCACGCACGCACACATACACACACACTGACATTTTGTAGCGAACTTTTGAAGCTGCACGAACAACAACAATAATAATAATATATATATATATATATATATATATATATATATATATATATATATATATATATATATATATATATATATATACATATACGTAGCCTACCATCATCGGAATACTGTTGTTCCCCGTCCTGGTCCCCACCTTCCTCCACGCCGTCGCCTCCTCCGCCGCCGGCCATGTGGGCCGGAGGGCCGTGAGCCCGGTAGTGACAATCATCGTCGTCGCTCGAGTCCATCAGACGGCTTGCATCGAGCATGGCGGCTGGATGTCAATAAACTCGTTTGTGAGTAGGCACCATTTCGATAAGCGGGGCGTGTGAATATGAAACAAATTGTAAGGATCATTAAAGATCTATGTGCGGCTATAATTATTGCGGAGCCGAGCTAATAATTATGATAGAAATAAACCCTTCGGGCAATATAGTTTCCAGTTGGGTAACGCAGGCCTACATACTGTACAAGCACGCCACGTGTCTACTAGCTGTTACATAATTTAACGACATTAGTGATTTAGTGACTGTACGAATGCATCTGTAATGGCTGCCGTGGTTTCTGCCGGCGCCGTTAATTTATGTTTGCCCTGTCACCCCTTGGGATGCATGGTGGATACTTATATCGCCTTCGGCGGAACCAGCGGATTCCTGCACTTTATGTAGTTTGATCCCATTTGAGTGATGACAAATTTCTTTGCCGAAAGGTGGGATTGGGAAGGGCTGCACAAGCACCCGTAACCTCTGCTTCTTATCACTCTAGGGATTAGGCAAACAGTTATGGGTCCAAAATCTACCCTCCAATTTTTGAAAGGTTGGGGCGGGCCATGGCCCCTATTCAAGTACATGTAGCCAACATAACTATTTTAAATGGAATACCATAAAGGCCTTTCTTTACTTTTAAATTACCACCATACCAAAATAAATGATGTTATATATTTACTAAAAATAGTTATATGTATTTCATTATATAACACATATATGTATGTATGTATGTATGTATGTATATATATATATATATAAATAAATAATACATATATCATAATGTATATATATATATATATATATATATATATATATATATATATATATATATATATAATATGCATAATTATATACATGTATTATAATGTATATATATATATATTTATACACATAATTATATATATATATATATATATATATATTATATACACATATATATATATTATAATATACATATATTATAATATATGTGTATACAATATATATATTTATATATATATATATATATATTATGTATACACATAATTATATATATATATATATATATATATAAATATATATATATATATATATATATATATTATATACATATATATATATATTATAATATATATATATATATATATATATATATATAATTATATATATATATATAATTATATATATATAATTATATATATATATATATATATATATATATATATATATATATATATATATATATATAAATTGGTCCTCCGCTCCCGCTTTTAAAACCGGATCGACGCCCTAGATTGCACACATATATATTTTCGGCCTGCTTCTCGTACATATGACAGGCACCGGAACCTGAATGGAGAATCAACATGGTTGTTTATGGTGCTGCACGTGGTGACGTTTAAAAATTACCCCCACTGGCACCAGCCCACGCTGTTGGCGTTATAACTGTCACCTACCCCAATGACGTTTCGGCAAACCTGACCTACTTTTCGGCTTGATAGGTGAACATATTGTGTTACAACTGGTCGCAGACAGCACGACTTACCTGTGTTACAACGGCGTGAACTTACGCATATGGTCTGCTCACTCTTTGGCCAAAGGTAAAGCACGACGTCCTGGTTGAATGCACAGGTAGCTTATGTATATAAGGCCTGCTATCACATGTCGCCGTCTGCCGGCTTTTGTCCTAACGATAACGGTGGTACTTATTGTAGACCAAAGTGCGTGTCAGGTCAATGTCCTCGTCATCGTCAGTGCTAGTGAGGTCAGACTACTATATTATCTACGAACGTGCATAGGGTAGACTGGGGCAGCGCAACCCCTTGGTGCGAACGCGCACACAAAATAAGTTAAAAAATAAATGTCCCCATATAGTTTGCAAAATTATGCCAGCCATCCAGAAAACTCAGAACATTTGCAAAATTATATAGACTATAACTAATGTGCTTGGCCATAATTCCACAAATCTTCTTTAGAGTTCTATAGAAAAAATCTAACAAAATATCCGATCACATAATTGTTTACATATAATTCTACATATGTTTTAGAGATTAATATTGTGTATACAATATTCTACATATATTTTGTCAAGGGAGTAACACTGGACAGACATTTAAATATAATTGTTTAAAATTTCTGTATTTAAATCCATTCAATTATTAATGTTGCCCATAAGAATGGCAACAAGGTTGGGATGGGGGCACAGGGAGTAATTGTTTTTCCTCAATTAATTTTGCCTGGGGATGACCACTATGGTTTTGCCCTCCAAGTAAATATGAGCCCGAGATTGGATTTTTTGGCCAACCTCAAAAGGAGGTGCAAACCAAATTTTTCAGGAGCCTCAATGTTTTTTTTTGTGTGAACTGAAATTTGAGGTTTTCGGCGAGTTTAAGAAAAGTTCTAACATTGTCATAAATATGTTCAACGGTAATTCCCCGTCTTCCTACTTCGTCTGTGTGGTGTGGTGTGGTGTGGTGTGGTGTGGTGTGGTGTGGTGTGGTGTGGTGTGGTGTGGTGTGGTGTGGTGTGGTGTGGTGTGGTGTGGTGTGGTGTGGTGTGGTGTGGTGTGGTGTGGTGTGGTGTGGTGTGGTGTGGTGTGGTGTGGTGTGGTGTGGTGTGGTGTGGTGTGGTGTGGTGTGGTGTGGTGTGGTGTGGTGTGGTGTGGTGTGGTGTGGTGTGGTGTGGTGTGGTGTGGTGTGGTGTGGTGTGGTGTGGTGTGGTGTGGTGCTGAAGGTCCCGCTCAGCCCCCAACGGAGTTTGTTTTACCACCACGACAGGTGCTATAAGAAGCATAACAGTGTTACATATACAAATCATAATAATTTATATAGTGCTAGTGGTTTACTTGCTGTGATACATAACATTCATGTTTTGCGCAAAAACGTATGCCTACTAACGCTTCAAGCAAACCTATACATTTAAACTGTTAAACAGCAGGCACGTGAGAGGAGGCAAGCGAAGCTGTGTTTTGAGAAGCAAATTTCCAGGACATCAATATTGGTGACGAAATCACTCCAACGGATGTTTAGGATGGCACGTAGGCATCGCTGATGGTAACGCTCGATGAAGTGCAGTGCAGATGGCGACGATAGGTGAGCCATGACTCAGCACCATAAAGAAGAGCTGGGCGGAACATGTCTCCAGAATGGGAGACCATCACCTAAGAAAGATCGTACTGTATGGAGAATTGTTCACTGGCCATCGTGACAGAGGGGCACCTCGGAAAAGATGCAAAGACAAAGGTCCCTCGCCACTTGTAATATCGATTACCCTCAGTGGACAACACAATCAATCGCATGAACTGGCGACGCACAATTTATGCAAATTAACATTGAACAAAATACTATTACAATTATTCGGAATGCGACCGCACATTAACGCAGTTAAATGGTAAATTTGTATGACCATCACTTGCTTGACAGGTTTTCTTCAAAATTAGCGACACTACATAAGACGTCTGTTAAAAACAACAACCTTTTTTTTTGTACACCGAATGCTGAAAAGAACGCTGGCACACATGTGAGCAAAAAGTAAAAATCTCTGTACACGACTTCATTTCAGTTTCATATAATTATTTAAATAATTACTGGTTATTTTTGCATAATCATGTCTTTCACATGTCCGTCCTGTTCGCCGGTGGAATCGCTACGCTTCGGTGCGTTGCTGTTCAGGTTCGGTTGTTGTAATTATTTTTGAGGGCGTGACTGGGCACGAGTATGGTTGCAATGGACTTGACGATATGTTGTTAAATCATTAAATAAAATCAAGTATTTAGAAAGGCAACTACGAAAGGAAAGGACGTACGTTCGATCCATTATTGTCATGTTATCATATTCGTGATTCAATGCATGTTTCTGCTGTAATTCATTCTATCGTAATTTTACCTTTAACAGCATCACGAAATTACAATGTGTTCAGAATTGCTTAGGAATGATTGTGACTAAGTCTCCACGTCTTATTCGTTCTATGCGGTTTCTATAGTCATTGCATTGACTTCCTGCCCGATATCATATTATCTTTAAGATCCTTAAATTCATTGCGAAATTGCATTGAGAAAGGTTGCCTAGCTTCGATCATTTCTTTATGATCTAGTTTTTGTCCCTAAAGTCAATACCATTGTTGGGACAAGTGCTTTTGCCTGTTTTAGCTAACACGCTATATTTTATGTTATGTATTCTTGTTTATCAATTTGAGTTATACAGATCGATTTATGCGAATTACGTATCAACATTTAAACAGTAATTCCTTGTTACATTTTATGAAGGACAAAATGGCGACGATGTATACGCCATCTTGGTTTCACGTCGCCTGTTGTAAATCATACCTATCCATAAATCTGCATGGATGAATAATTATAGTTTCACATGTTAACATGTGTAATGTATATGATATAACATAACATATAAACGATGTTTTAACGCCATTCTACAATACAGAAAACGTCACTGGAAATATATAGATATATCAGTTTAAGTTATGACAAGTTGACACCACAATCTCGCCAGTCAAATACTATATGGTATATAAAGAAAGGAAATTGCTACTATAACAATAACTCATGTGTATTCGATGCTTCTGGCAAAGGGTGTATCACGTGATGCTCGCAATATGGAGGGTCACATCCGGCAATGGAACGCTGGGCTTAGGGGCAGATACTCCCTCCCTTTCTCGTAGCACAGTGGTCAGTTGTGAGGGTTGAAGGTCGTGATGTTTCCCGCCAGGGGAACGTTGTAAGGAGCAACCACAGCGGAGTCAAGGATCTTATAGCTTATAAGATCCTTGATTACAATTCCACAGCGGCATCTCCCAGAAAAACATGTTAAAGTTGCATTCTGACTTCCGCCATGTTTAAAATACAATTTCCCAGTAAACCAGCATTCCCCATACACTATATAGGCCTATTGTTTTCCTCAACTACCTATCAACTTATTTTCACATAATATGCCATTTTAAGATAAAAAGCAGCAAAAGACGAACAAAAATTCCGGTGAGCCTCACCAGTTAGAATTCTCTGATTGGCTTAGACCTCGATGAAGGGAATTCCAGTGAAAAGCGCTGTCAGGAAACCACACTAGGGCCACACTAAAAGGCGGATCACAATTGGCAGACCGCACGGAAACGACATACCACATTCACAAAGATGCCACCGCTCGATACGCTCCATATTTACGGCATGTCCAGTTGCCCACATACAAACTATCGCTGGCTACGCGCCTGTACGGTCAATGGCTAATTGAGGATGATTTAAATAACTAGGGTATTGTTGCCTAGTGGCGCCTCTAGCGACTAACGTGGATATGTGGAACCGCCTTTTAGTTTGCCCCATCGTTTACTTACGTTGACCGGAGAGTTCCGATGGTAAAAATAGATCGACTTTTGGGAAACTCCAGAGCCGTTGTTTGTTGCAAACTTAATATATTTGATCAAATAACGCATAAAACCACAAAGTGAGACATGTGGTAGGAAGTATACTAATACGCAAATATCGGTCATGGTGTACATTGACTTTTCTAAAATGCGTTAAAAAGGGGAAATTATGTCAGAATGCAACTTTAATACAAACTAGTATTAATATTCATTTTAGATTATAACAATTGCAAGCTCCACACCTTAAATCAAACAGCCCTGGCATGAAGTGAGTCCATTATATCGAAGCAGAGTCCACTATTTAGACCATTATATCTATGCACACACAGTACACCATTATGTACACTATATCTACACAAAGTCCACCATCGAGTCCACTATATCTGTGCAGAATCCACCACTGCATCCACTATATCCTTGGCGGAGTCCCGAGCCCCCAATTAAGTAGTGCATTAGATTGTACTATAGGCAGAATGTTCCCAGTGTCTCCCACTTCCGGATTCCCTCTTTTTTCTTTTCATTATCACTTTTATATATATTGTAAATTACATAATTTCATGGATTTTATCTTGTCTTGTCTGTTTATATAGTGCATTATCTCAATTTCACGATACACTTTAATTAATTCGTTCTACGTTTTGTTTGTGGAAAAATATATCTTTGAAAGATATACAAATGCTTGAACCTGTAATAAATACGTTGCCTTGTAGGTGCTGCTTAACTATATCTTGGAGAAGTTTCATGTAGTCTTTAAAATACATCTATTGTGTAATATGTATTGATGGATTGAAATGATTTTGCTTTTGTTCATTATCAATCAATCAATCACTTTATTGTCCTTAAAAAGGATTTGCATTGTACAACTCATGATCTACAATATGTGGGATGGTCACAACAAAATGAATTCCAGATGTATCCACTATAAGAACAGTTCAAAATATATTTTAATAACTATTATATTTTTCTCATGTAGCACTCATCTGTTAAGCATGGAAACACCAGGTAAGAGGTGAATGCCACCTGGCACAGAGACACTGAAAAAGAAACAAAGGAAATGGGATAGACCAGGAGAATATGGCCATAAACAGACACATTGGACCGGAGAAATGAGCAGAGTAAATAAGAATTGTTATGTGACTGGTCAGTCTCTTGACACTAGTACCACCAACAGTTTTAACAGACCACTCTTGCAAAGACTAATTTCAACAATTCTACGTCAGTCCTATTATAAAGTTACATTGTTTTAGTCAATAAAGCAATGTCATAAATATTTTACACACACACCTCACATTAAACCTAATATGTGTATTAAATGACACACTATTCATATTTGGGATGTCATTAGACATACAGAGGATAATCAACTAAAGAAAATGCTGGATATTGTTAGGCAATGCAACAGCAATTTTCAAGAAAGGAAACAGGGCAGAAACTTCCAACTACAGACCAATATCCTTCATACCTGTGATTTCTAAACTTTTTGAACACATAATTCATAGCCACATCATGAAACACCTTGAACAAAATCACATCCTAACTGACCACCAAAATGGTTTTCGTGCACTTGGCTTATGACATTCAATCCCATCAAATGCGTCACAATGACATTAGCCTCAAGAAAACTGACACCAAATCACTACACCTTCTGTGGCGAACAACTTAAATCTGTTCAATCAAACACAATGCAACTCGAAAGCTAAGAAAGCACAACAGACACTAGGAGTCATTAGGAGAAATCTAAATAAATGCCCAACTCACATTAAGTCTATAGCCAACACAACCCTTGTCCAACCAATACTTGAATATGCGTCAGCATCATGGGATCCACACTGCCTAAGACATATTAAAACCCAACTTCTTAAAGACCTCCAGTGGGACACCCTTCAAGCAAGAAGAAAAATTAAAAGACTTAGCATAATATACAAGATGGAACATAACCTTATAGATATCCCTCTAGATCACTATATCCAACACAACACTAGCTACCTCACGAAAACATGACAGTCAGTTTTTGCAAATTAGACACTCTGCAAACATATTTGGAAACAGCTTCTTCCCAACCACAATTAAAGAATGGAATTCTCTGCCCCCAAACACGGTCTCAAGTAAATCACTAAACTCGTTTCCAAAAAATGTAATCCAACATTTTAACAACTAATCCAAACGACCCACCATGCGCACTGGCGTGACGTGTCCCCAGGACATTTTGCCAGTAACATATACAGATGTTCTGGTGTAATAACCACCATTAAGAGTTCATGGAAACAGCTGTACTGGTTTTGTAATTTGTCACTTTTTCATGTAGAAACAATCGTTCAAATAGGGTGTTTGACAGCCATGGTGACGGAGGATGTGTTCCACACAAGAAGAGTTCAAAACAAAGTTAGCAGTGTTATCCAGAAAAGTGAAGTTGTGCATACTTTTTTAGATTTTTAATAATTATGTATTCCTGTCAGATGATATAAATTAAAATGTTCTTATAATATAAAAAACAGTTGTGACCGATTGCATTTAGAATACTGTGTTGTAATGCAAAAGCAATATCAGTTGTTTGTCTAACCATTTTGTTCACTTGGACAGTTTAGGGTAATATCGATTAAATGTTGTGTGTGGCAGGTTCAAACCCTGCTGATGTTCTTAATGTAAACATTACATGTTGTGTGCACACACATTGATTCTATTTAATAAGTTCAGCTGCTTTTGTGACATCTCTGAAAGCATCTCAAGCTATATAGTCAAGTTTGTGTAAATATCAATGTATATATTATATATTAATGTTTTCTTCATAAATGGCATGCACCTTGGTTGCCAAACAAACAGGAATTAATATGGAACCCAAACAACTGTGAGTAGTATGACATAAGACCTACATGTGGGCTGTAGAAGAATGCAGATAAAATGTTTCTCGCTGGCAGCATCATATGACCAGCATCAGAGTTCTACAAGGTCATCAAGTTATGTGCAACAGTAATAACTCTTCTTGAGGTCAGCGTAGAATTTGCTGAGGAGTGCAGTTGTGATATCAAGTCATGGGAGTTGGCATACTTCAGACTGCTATTATAGGAAAGAGTCTTTCATCTAACATGTTATGTTTGGTTGGCTACAAGACAGGAACTGGGTGAAAGGGGAGCGAGACACGTGATTGGTGGAGAAGAGGTAGTGATTCCCATGAAGGGAGAGACAGAGCGAGAGAAAGTGCAAGAGAGAGCAGGCGAGAGAGAGAGTGAGAGAGTGAGAGAGTGAGAGAGAACGAGAGAGCAGGCGAGAGAGCGAGAGAGAGAGCGAGAGAGAGTGGGAGAGAGAGAGAGAGAGTGGGAGAGAGAGAGAGATAGAGAGTGGGAGAGAGAGAGAGAGAGCGAGAGAGCGAGAGAGAGAGAGAGAGTGGGAGAGAGAGAGAGAGTGGGAGAGAGAGAGAGAGTGGGAGAGAGAGAGAGCGAGAGAGAGAGAGAGAGTGGGAGAGAGAGAGAGAGAGTGGGAGAGAGAGAGAGAGTGGGAGAGAGAGCGAGAGAGAGAGAGAGAGAGCGAGAGAGAGAGAGAGAGAGAGAGTGGGAGAGAGAGAGCAAGAGAAAGAAAGAGAATAAAGACAGCCCACTAGAATATAGACAGCGTATTGGATTTCAGATCAAGTTGGTCTTAAACATTAGCTAATGTATGTAATAATGCATATGGTTTACAATTTTCATTTATATAAAACACAGCTTACATAAAGTATGTCATGCTAGAAAACTACCTGATTATCATTCTTCAAATTAATGAAATAATCAATTACAGTATAGAATAATTTCAAAATATTAATCAGCTACATTTATAGCAAGTGTATGTAACCAAATACACACATTAATGTATATGGACATAACCCCGACTGATATAACAAACAATTTATCCTGTGTTAATTTGTTTTATAAAACTTACTTAAAATAACATATTTGTAACCGATTGAAATAAAAAGCACACTTAGCCACACTACAGTATTTTCTTTTCCTGTAACAAACTGAACTGCACTGACAGTGTAATGAGTATAGATACAAATCACTCTGAATGGAACTTAGCTGTATCCAACATGACAAAGTTCATATCTCTGATGTGCAAAAATATGAGTACATTAAAATAACTTATTGTGTACATCTTACAATGACTTACAGTGTTATATAGTTTCCGAAAACATGCATTAATTATGGTAACTCAACATAAATACTATTCACAAGCATTCTTGGGTAGTATAACTGAATAACGCACACATAGTTTTATCATTCGTTACAAAAGCAGGAAGTTCATTTAGGGGCAACTATCAAACTGTGAACTCGCAATATACTTTCAACTTTGTTTCTATTAATTAAGAACACAATATATATGCGCATTGACAACAGAAGGATGGACATCATACCCATAAAATCAGTATATTAAAAAGAGTATATCACTTATAATATTTAAAATCAGCCAGCGAGATGATGCCAAAATGATACACAGAAAAATTAAAAAACATTTTTTGAGAGATAAGGTTTAGAGTAGTTTTTATTCATAGACCATAACACCAACAACATGTGTAAGACAGCTAAAATGTATACTGTATAGGTATGCAAACACCCTTTGTATGGAGTACATTTTGTTGTTTACTAATGCAATGGCAGGTAAAACTTAACTGCACATGCCAACACACCCGCATCGATGTCTCTGTGACATTCATATTGAATAAATACACACTTCTGCCAAGCATTCGCCCAAAACTCAGACAGAACATTGTGTGGCACTGTTGCAAGTTTTCCTTCACTCTTATTCTGAGTCTGAACACTGCATTGTACATCAAACTACAGACTGGAGAAAGCAACACGTGTAGTATCACACTAGCATGCTTCCTACAGAGTAGGACACACCACAGTGAGAAGAACTCAACATGGCCGACTGAGACATGATTAAAAAGAAAAATATGTGGACTTCTGGAGAAAGATCTGTGGAATTCTGGAGAAAGAAAGATCAGTGGACTTCTGGAGAAAGAAAGATCAGTGGACTTCTGGAGAAAGAAAGATCAGTGGACTTCTGGAGAAAGAAAGATCTGTGGACTTCTGGAGAAAGAAAGATCAGTGGACTTCTGGAGAAAGAAAGATCTGTGGACTTCTGGAGAAAGAAAGACCAGTGGACTTCTGGAGAAAGAAAGATCAGTGGACTTCTGGAGAAAGAAAGATCTGTGGACTTCTGGAGAAAGAAAGATCTGTGGACTTCTGGAGAAAGAAAGATCTGTGGACTTCTGGAGAAAGAAAGATCTGTGGACTTCTGGAGAAAGAAAGATCTGTGGACTTCTGGAGAAAGAAAGATCTGTGGACTTCTGGAGAAAGATGGGTATCAGCTCCTCCGCTGAGAATTGGCCGAGACTTAATTTGTAACAGGAAGTCTGTTGTCTGCAATATGGGAAAGTTAAACGTCAAAGGCATTATTGCCTGTCAATGTTGTTTGGAAACTAGATGTTTTGTTTACCATTTGAATGTGTTGCAATCTTTCAAATCGTGAGCATTGTTGGCAGGCAGTAAACCTTCAACATGTCGTAAGAATGCAATATTAAACGAAACCAATTAAACCTAGGAGCTGGCACCCTCACCTAACCTCAACCTACACTCCCTGCAACTGTTGCCATTATGTCACTCTTGCAAGGAAACGGGCCATCTGCAAAGTATGTACAGAACAAAAGGAAAATATATTTAAATATACGAGATGCATAAACAGGTGAGATCTAGATCACTGCATGGTTTGTAGATAACAGTAGACAGACTGTTTATCCACAATTTCATACATACATAACTTACAGGTGATTCCATAAATGACACTACTTCTTATTTATACCTCCAACTTTGATTATATGAACCTTGTTGAAATGTTTGCTGTTTGTCATTACATGTATGTACAACTCATTTGAACTAACTGTACATGCCATTATGTACAACTCATTTGAACTAATACTGTAGGTCACTTATACAATGACTGGTAGCAAATCAACAATTAAAACACTTAAAAACAACAGCAAATAAGTCATACAATTGTCATACACACATTGTTATTAACAGATAAATAAATAAAAATTACGTTTTGTTTAAGAAATTACACTGCCCCTCCTGTGGTAGTTTTGTTAGTTGATTCTACATTGGTAATGTTATCGTTGACTACATCCACTAGGCCCACCGTCTCCGTGTCCAATTCCTTATTTAACACATTCTGATTGGCTGATTCTGCAACAGCCATTTCCGAGACATTCTCGTCAGCTGGAATGGTGTCAGAAATGTTCTCCCTCGATAATTCAACAACGTCTGGAACGTTGTCAGTGTGTGATCCTACAATCACATCTCTCCCATCAGCCAACCCAGCCTCCGTATCAATCCTGCTTGTCTCTGACTCCACCAGGTCCCCACCATCGTGTGCAGTCTCCTGCTGATTGGCTGGTTCTGTCTCTAACTCCTGCGAGAGCTTATTCGATGGTTCCGTGGTGAAGTTCACAGAGACAATCTCTTTGATCTGACGGGCCGGAGGTGATGAAACCGACGACATGATGATAGGCTGGAGCGGTGGCGGAAGCAGGTCCGCATCAGTCGTCTCCGCATCAAGGTCAACCTTGACCTTGGATGGTCGAATGACCAGTGGCGTCCTCTGTAGGACAGCGTTAATCTCCTTGCTCATGTCCAGGCTGAAGTTGCTCATATCTTGCTGCAACCAGAGAGAATACTGCGTTATCTGAACTGAACGGTTTATTGTAATAAATAAGTTAAACTTATATGTATGTTTTCAATGTTTTAAATTTGATTAATTTTCTAACCAAATATGCTAGTTTTATCGTGTGATCACTTTATGATGTATTTTTTTTTCAAACTTATGATATGAAAAATTATTTTATTACATTAATTAACATGATAAATAAACACAGTAATACAATATTTACATTTTAATTATTGTGTTTATTTGTATTTATTTTTTTATGTTATACCAAAAAATTCATTCTTAGTATTTTCTGAGGAGGACCACATTGGAAACAAGTGTGCTATTGTGTGCTTTAATGTGTCTATCCTCGGCAGGTATTATATATAATGCTTATTTCGTTATCTGCTTATGCATTGAATCCAAATTTGTCTTATTTGCATGTATTATAATGTTTTACCAAATAACCTCACTCACTCACTCGCATACATTACAAAGTTTCCTTACAGCAACAAATCCCGAATATCTATTACACATACAGACATTTACTGAAAAGCATCTAAAAACAGCTAAAATTACCTGTAAAAACATTAAAAAATTAACTGGTTTACAATATAATTAAACTTTATAAACCTTTATAGTCCCGGACCTGGAAATTCATTTTGCAGCATTCGTCATAACAATATAAAATACAGGAGTAGAGAAATAAAAATATCTACCTGCAGCTGCATTGCCTCTGCCATGAGTCGCTGCTGCCGGTCGTGAAGGTCAGCCAAGGTCGTCACGTTCTCCTGCATGATGGCCAGGTCCTCGCAGTTGTACTGGCGGGACGGGTCATGGGGCACAATGGCCCCAGACATGTAGCCCTCAAACTCTTCCAGGGTCATACTCAGTGAGTCGGCTGTCAGCTTCTCTATGAAGGCCACGGCACAGCACTGTCAACAGGAAATGTTTGTTTGTCATAAATTATTAATTTAATTGATTAAATATTATTTTAAGTTATTTTTATTATTATTATTAATTAAACTATTTATTTTTACAGCACTGTAAAGAGGAAATGTTTATTTGTCACAAATTATTAATTTTATTTATTTAATATTATTATTTAAATGTTATTTATTATTATGAATTATATAATTTATCTATTTATTTTATCTAATTTAGTTTACTCTTAGATTGTATATTATGTTGAATGATTATGTTTACATTAGCTTCCATTGTGTATTTTCTTGTATTGTACAGCACCTTAGAACATTATTGTATAAATATGGTGCTAAATAAATCAATAAACATTTCCATTTAAACATTTACAAATTAATAAAACAATGAAGTATCAAAAAGGATCAAAGTTGACAATTAATTGTACACCCACTAGGTTAGTGAAGTACCCTGCCTCCCTAATACACCCACCAGGTTAGTGAAGTACCCTGTCTCCCCAATACACCCACTAGGTTAGTGAAGTACCCTGTCTCCCCAATACACCCACTAGGTTAGTGAAGTACCCTGTCTCCCCAATACACCCACTAGGTTAGTGAAGTACCCTGCCTCCCTAATACACCCACTAGGTTAGTGAAGTACCCTGCCTCCCTAATACACCCACCAGGTTAGTGAAGTAGTACCCTGTCTCCCCAATACACCCACCGGGTTAGTGAAGTACCCTGCCTCCCCAATACACCCACCAGGTTAGTGAAGTAGTACCCTGTCTCCCCAATACACCCACCAGGTTAGTGAAGTAGTACCCTGTCTCCCCAATACACCCACCAGGTTAGTGAAGTAGTACCCTGCCTCCCCAATACACCCACCAGGTTAGTGAAGTACCCTGTCTCCCCAATACACCCACCGGGTTAGTGAAGTACCCTGCCTCCCCAATACACCCACCAGGTTAGTGAAGTACCCTGCCTCCCCAATACACCCACCGGGTTAGTGAAGTAGTACCCTGCCTCCCCAATACACCCACCGGGTTAGTGAAGTAGTACCCTGTCTCCCCAATACACCCACTAGGTTAGTGAAGTACCCTGCCTCCCCAATACACCCACCAGGTTAGTGAAGTAGTACCCTGCCTCCCCAATACACCCACCAGGTTAGTGAAGTAGTACCCTGTCTCCCCAATACACCCACCAGGTTAGTGAAGTAGTACCCTGCCTCCCCAATACACCCACCAGGTTAGTGAAGTACCCTGTCTCCCCAATACACCCACCAGGTTAGTGAAGTACCCTGTCTCCCCAATACACCCACCAGGTTAGTGAAGTACCCTGTCTCCCCAATACACCCACCAGGTTAGTGAAGTACCCTGTCTCCCCAATACACCCACCGGGTTAGTGGAGTAGTACCCTGTCTCCCCAATACACCCACCAGGTTAGTGAAGTAGTACCCTGTCTCCCCAATACACCTACCAGGTTAGTGAAGTAGTACCCTGTCTCCCCAATACACCCACCAGGTTAGTGAAGTAGTACCCTGCCTCCCCAATACACCCACCAGGTTAGTGAAGTAGTACCCTGTCTCCCCAATACACCTACCAGGTTAGTGAAGTAGTACCCTGTCTCCCCAATACACCCACCGGGTTAGTGAAGTAGTACCCTGCCTCCCCAATACACCCACCAGGTTAGTGAAGTAGTACCCTGCCTCCCAAATACACCCACCAGGTTAGTGAAGTACCCTGTCTCCCCAATACACCCACCAGGTTAGTGAAGTACCCTGTCTCCCCAATACACCCACCAGGTTAGTGAAGTACCCTGTCTCCCCAATACACCCACCAGGTTAGTGAAGTACCCTGTCTCCCCAATACACCCACCAGGTTAGTGAAGTACCCTGCCTCCCCAATACACCCACCAGGTTAGTGACGTACCCTGTCTCCCCAATACACCCACCAGGTTAGTGAAGTACCATGCCTCCCCAATACACCCACCAGGTTAGTGAAGTAGTACCCTGTCTCCCCAATACACCCACCAGGTTAGTGAAGTACCATGCCTCCCCAATACACCCACCAGGTTAGTGAAGTAGTACCCTGCCTCCCCAATACACCCACCAGGTTAGTGAAGTAGTACCCTGTCTCCCCAATACACCTACCAGGTTAGTGAAGTAGTACCCTGCCTCCCCAATACACCCACCAGGTTAGTGAAGTAGTACCCTGCCTCCCCAATACACCCACCAGGTTAGTGAAGTAGTACCCTGTCTCCCCAATACACCTACCAGGTTAGTGAAGTAGTACCCTGCCTCCCCAATACACCCACCAGGTTAGTGAAGTAGTACCCTGCCTCCCAAATACACCTACCAGGTTAGTGAAGTAGTACCCTGTCTCCCCAATACACCCACCAGGTTAGTGAAGTAGTACCCTGCCTCCCCAATACACCTACCAGGTTAGTGAAGTAGTACCCTCTCTCCCCAATACACCCACCAGGTTAGTGAAGTAGTACCCTGTCTCCCCAATACACCCACCAGGTTAGTGAAGTAGTACCCTGCCTCCCCAATACACCCACCAGGTTAGTGAAGTAGTACCCTGCCTCCCAAATACACCCACCAGGTTAGTGAAGTAGTACCCTGTCTCCCCAATACACCCACCAGGTTAGTGAAGTAGTACCCTGTCTCCCCAATACACCCACCAGGTTAGTGAAGTAGTACCCTGTCTCCCCAATACACCCACCAGGTTAGTGAAGTAGTACCCTGTCTCCCCAATACACCCACCAGGTTAGTGAAGTAGTACCCTGCCTCCCCAATACACCCACCAGGTTAGTGAAGTAGTACCCTGTCTCCCCAATACACCCACCGGGTTAGTGAAGTAGTACCCTGTCTCCCCAATACACCCACCGGGTTAGTGAAGTAGTACCCTGCCTCCCCAATACACCCACCAGGTTAGTGAAGTAGTACCCTGCCTCCCAATACACCCACCAGGTTAGTGAAGTAGTACCCTGTCTCCCCAATACACCCACCAGGTTAGTGAAGTAGTACCCTGCCTCCCAATACACCCACCAGGTTAGTGAAGTAGTACCCTGCCTCCCCAATACACCCACCAGGTTAGTGAAGTAGTACCCTGTCTCCCCAATACACCCACCAGGTTAGTGAAGTAGTACCCTGCCTCCCCAATACACCCACCAGGTTAGTGAAGTAGTACCCTGCCTCCCAATACACCCACCAGGTTAGTGAAGTAGTGCATGCCTCCCCAATACACCCACCAGGTTAGTGAAGTACCCTGTCTCCCCAATACACCCACCAGGTTAGTGAAGTACCCTGCCTCCCCAATACACCCACCAGGTTAGTGAAGTAGTACCCTGTCTCCCCAATACACCCACCAGGTTAGTGAAGTAGTACCCTGCCTCCCCAATACACCCACCAGGTTAGTGAAGTAGTACCCTGCCTCCCCAATACACCCACCAGGTTAGTGAAGTAGTACCCTGCCTCCCCAATACACCCACCAGGTTAGTGAAGTAGTACCCTGCCTCCCCAATACACCCACCAGGTTAGTGAAGTAGTACCCTGCCTCCCCAATACACCCACCGGGTTAGTGAAGTAGTACCCTGTCTCCCCAATACACCCACCAGGTTAGTGAAGTAGTACCCTGCCTCCCAATACACCCACCAGGTTAGTGAAGTAGTACCCTGCCTCCCCAATACACCCACCAGGTTAGTGAAGTAGTACCCTGCCTCCCCAATACACCCACCAGGTTAGTGAAGTAGTACCCTGCCTCCCAATACACCCACCAGGTTAGTGAAGTAGTACCCTGTCTCCCCAATACACCCACCAGGTTAGTGAAGTAGTACCCTGCCTCCCAATACACCCACCAGGTTAGTGAAGTAGTACCCTGCCTCCCCAATACACCCACCAGGTTAGTGAAGTAGTACCCTGTCTCCCCAATACACCCACCAGGTTAGTGAAGTACCCTGTCTCCCCAATACACCCACCGGGTTAGTGAAGTACCCTGTCTCCCCAATACACCCACCAGGTTAGTGAAGTACCCTGTCTCCCCAATACACCCACCAGGTTAGTGAAGTAGTACCCTGTCTCCCCAATACACCCACCAGGTTAGTGAAGTACCCTGCCTCCCCAATACACCCACCAGGTTAGTGAAGTAGTACCCTGTCTGCCCAATACACCCACCAGGTTAGTGAAGTAGTACCCTGCCTCCCCAATACACCCACCAGGTTAGTGAAGTAGTACCCTGCCTCCCAATACACCCACCAGGTTAGTGAAGTAGTACCCTGTCTCCCCAATACACCCACCAGGTTAGTGAAGTAGTACCCTGCCTCCCAATACACCCACCAGGTTAGTGAAGTAGTACCCTGCCTCCCCAATACACCCACCAGGTTAGTGAAGTAGTACCCTGTCTCCCCAATACACCCACCAGGTTAGTGAAGTAGTACCCTGCCTCCCCAATACACCCACCAGGTTAGTGAAGTAGTACCCTGCCTCCCAATACACCCACCAGGTTAGTGAAGTAGTACCCTGCCTCCCCAATACACCCACCAGGTTAGTGAAGTAGTACATGCCTCCCCAATACACCCACCAGGTTAGTGAAGTACCCTGTCTCCCCAATACACCCACCAGGTTAGTGAAGTACCCTGCCTCCCCAATACACCCACCAGGTTAGTGAAGTAGTACCCTGCCTCCCCAAATATGAGACATAGCCATGCTACACCATTGCTAAAGAAGTTGCACTGGCTGCCGATACCGGTGCAAGTTGATTTCAAGATCCTGCTACTCACTCACCGAGCACTGAATGGCCAAGCGCCTAACTACATTGAACAATGTGTAAGCCGACGCCAGCCGGTTAGGTCGCTGCGCTCCAGCGAACACAGTTTATTGTGTGTGCCACGCACAAGGCGTCATTGGGGTGACAGAGCTTTCTGCGTGGCAGCCCCAAGTCTATGGAATGCACTACCACAGCATCTGACATCGTCATCTATGACCACTGCTGCATTTATAGTAAAATTAAAGATTTATTTATTTACAAGAACATTCTGTACAGTGCTGTGAGCAACGAATGTTGGAACAGCGCTATAAAAATGTGACGATTAAAATGTGACGAATAATACACCCACCAGGTTAGTGAAGTAGTACCCTGCCTCCCCAGTCATCAGACGAGGGGGGTTAGCGAAGCGAGTGATGTAGAGGATGTTTGACTGCAGTAGAGGGGGGTTGGCCTTCAGCACAATGTAAATGAGTGCTGGCAGGAACTCGTCTGCACTCGCTGGAGCATCCTTCGACATTCGCAGCGCCTCGAAGATGTGTTTGCTGCAGCGTGTGATGCACAGCAGCTTGTCTTGTGGCGCCCTCTTGGAGTCCATTTCGATGACCGCTGCATAGTAATTCAAAACACCATAAAATGTCTAGATCGGCTTTCTGATGTCTATAATAATAATAATAATAAACTTTATTTATTCACAATAACCTTATAAAATGTACATTTTATCTCCCTAAGGGTCGTGATTGTAAAACATAATATACATGCAATTGCACTAAACAATTTGATCGACTACCTTATACATGCCTTAAAATATAGTGAATAAAAAAAATGGAATAACAATAAAAAATAAATACACTGAAAAATATTTAAAAAAACTAGATTTCCATAAAAAAATAATAAATAGATAAATTGTAAAACAAGATAAATAGCATTAGACATGTATATATATATATATATATATATGTATATATATATATATATATATATATATATATATATATATATATATATATATATATATATATATATATGTGTGTATGTCACACTGGTCACCACTCCATGGTGACACTGCACTAATGTCACAGGCGGGACTGGATCCCATCTTAATTCATTCTGTTGTCATCATCTAGTGGTACTGTGGTAGTCTATCTAATGAAGAGAACTGTCAAAATGTACAAAGAGAAAAGTTATGGTAAGTTTTTATAAACAACGGGGTAGCCAGGCCATAGCACTGGTCTTGCAATTTATACTCTTGGTAGAATTGATGATTCCAGCATTAATCAACTCCAAACATGCTGTGGCTGCTGCCTGAAAACTAGTCATGTATTTATATAGATCACCGTCATGTGTGTTATATCCAAGTATTTATTTATACAGAAAAGTAGCGTGGAGCAGCATGACAGTGGTGTATCCAGGATGTCAAAACAGGGAGATCAGAATTGTTTGAGTACATAAACGCCTGATTAGTTTGTCATGTAGTGGTGCAACACAATATTAAAAATAGATTTCCAAAGCACAATACGGTGGCCCAAATACATCCCCCATTAAATACAAAAAGCCCGCACTTTAAACCTGCAGCACATGGCTTCAGACTAGATTCCCTCAACTGAGCTTACAATGTGTGAAAAAGCACACCTCTTTAATAATACTAAACTATGGACTGGACTATTTCCTCCCAACTCTTGACCCAACTATGAACATTATCACTGAGAGCTGCCATTAACATCATCTAATAAGAATAATAATAATGGCAATTTAGCACCGGTGTCAGATAGAATATTGACCCGCGTAGAAAAGTGACCCGGGGGTCAAAATACTATAATAGAAAATTGACCCGCCCTATGGAAAAGTGACCCGCCCCTTGTTTCTTCATGGATTTATTTTTTTTGGATGTATTTGAGTATTAATTACATTGAAGGTAATGTTTTGTTTATATTTATACAACATTGCACTTTGATACATTAATAATATTATTGTTATGCCATAATACTTTTTTCCAGTGAAAGATCTCCTTTTCAAACTGGCAATGCTCAGTTGGCATATTTTTTTGACACTTGCACCAACAACACCAGTGTTTTATTTTGTGTCCAATTTCATGGAAAATATTTTGCTTGGGCCACATTCTGCTAACTGCCTTAGGCAAATGAGGTGGGGGGGGGGTCATATTTCTATGGTATAGTATATTGACCCGGAGCTCATAATAGTCAATGTTATAAAAAATATTTGGCAATTTATAAGGTTATGTGATGGTGTATGATTCATACAAGCATCATAGTAAATATCCATTTGATAATTACCGAATAAATGTTTTGCAGTGGGGGGGGGTCATATTTCTATGGTATAGTATATTGACCCGGGTCAATATACTATACCATAGAAATGTGACCCCCCCCACCCAAAAAAAAACTGGTTGGTATTACCAAGTAGACATTTCTCTGTGAAGTTTGTATAATAAATCTACAAGCCCGTAAACATCCAAATAGGCAAATTTTTATAGTTTTCTATGTATAACAAGCCACGGGTCAATATACTATACCATAGAAATGTGACCCCCCACCCCCCAAAAAAAACTGGTTGCTATTACCAAGTAGACATTTCTCTGTGAAGTTTGTATAATAAATCTACATTTAATATTATGATTAAAACCATTATTTAAAATATATATCCATAAAATATGGGGCGGGTCATTTTTCTATAGGGCGGGTCATTTTTCTATAACTGAAAATCTATGGAAAAGTGACCCGCGGGTCATTATTCTATATAGAATAGTGACCCGCGGGTCACTTTACCCCCGGGTCAATATTCTATATGACACCGGTATCCGCCACGTAGTGGCGCTCATGGCGCTTTTACATATAAAACATCATGTTAAAACAATACTGTTAATGCCAATAAAGCGACCTTTTAGACCCAAAAAATAAAATAATATAATTACCATTAAATAAAGTAGTAATGAAAATGGTGTAAAGTTTCTAAAAATGTATATACAATAATAATAAAATAATTTAATAAATGAGTTAGTGTCATAAAATGTATACAGTCCAGAACATGTCCAAGGGAAAGTTCACATGTATCACTCAAAGTAAGCTTTAAAAAGATGTGTCTATTCCTTTAAATGTTTTGAAAGATTCTAGTCTTGGTAATTTGTTTGACAGAATTGTGGTTGACTGAGTGGTCGTGAAGATTAGATAAGGATTGTTCAGAGTAACATAAGTGGTATTTTTTTCCCCTACCTGTGATGGCCTGATCCACGAGTTTGCGCATGGAGTCGTCCGTCTCATCCAGGGCAATGTCCAGCAGGAACGTGTTGATCCAGTGCAGACTGCGGATGCGATCCTGGATGGCGAGATCCCGGTCCTCGTCATCCGATGTGGGAGGACAGAAGACAGTGCGGTACAGACGCGTCATCACGTAGCGCTCGACAAAGTCCAGCAGGCGATCGGCAGTCTCATGTGACATGTCTACAAGAAGAACAAGAAGTTGTTTTTATTTCACCATTATTTCAAAACAATACACACACACACGTTATCCATGTCACACATAAACACTCAGAACAATACAAACATAACATTCACAGCAAACATGGTAATAATGCGTATAATTAACAATTCAACCTAGTGTCAGGACTCAGGAGACTCCTCTAAGACCGGGCTAGTCACTATTGAGGAGCCACCTTTTAGGAAATTTAACGTACAGAATAATTTCTTCATCTAGAACAAATTCTTCCAGAAACAAACCAAAAAAATCGTCAAACAAACAAACAAGCATAATATGAAGATGTATGTGCACAGCTGACAAGATTGTTGTATCTCAAGGCACTGGTTTAAATATAAATACTGAATGAAATGTTTAGGTGGTTTTAGATTCTTAGTTTTGCATACATACATAGCGGTTTTGTCTAGTGCATGTTACTTGTAAGAAATACAGTTTAACATACTTTACAGATCTCTGTGTACTATGTGACATAAGTTTTTCTTTCACTATTTCAGGAAGGTTATTTAATGTCTTCTACAAGGACAAGTAATGTTAGTTTTGGCATGAGCAAATCATCGTCACATGCAAAGCTGGCAATTATTAACAGGAAGTTCACTTGTTTCAATTACCTCGCCCTTCACATCTGCCTGGGAGTTAATGCTCTGCTAATATTGTCACCAGGGTGGCCTTACCCCAGAATAGACCAAACACTGATTGGCTATCAGGCCTACTATGAAATAAAACTAAAATAAGGATATATTATTTTATAAGATAATATTATACTATTAAAAGTATTTTACATTAAACTTCTAGTCACCAGACTATCTTCCGGTGAAGTTACACAGCCAAGTGAGAAGAAGTTTACTGGATCAGGGCTGACACAACCTTTGAACTGCCAACAGTGCTTCTGGTTTATTAAATAATTCGACGGTTTAGTGTTAATTAAACGATTTTAACCTCCATTAAGGTTTCCCAACTAGTTTTAAGTACACATATTAAATCTGCTCAAATTTTAAGTTAATGACCTCAAATTATTTGATATTTAAACTTCTGGCAAATAAAATTTATACAACATTATACGTAGACAAAATTGCGGCATAATAATAATAATATATTTTATTTAGTATAGTGCCACATCCAATTTCAAATTGTTTGTGGCGCTTTACATACATTAAAATCCTAAAATACAAATACACACCAGAAGAAAAACACATAAATATACTAGTAACATATGTATATAAACAATTATCAATATAAATATGACACAAATTATTTAAAGGACAAACAAAGTTAACTTTTACGTGGCATACACCTAATAGAGTTAATATAAAGTAACAATTTCCACATATACTCAATTTTTTAACGCCAGCGGTTTACCAGAAAAATATTTTTTAACACCCAGCCATCCAAATTCATCTTAGACGAAGAATGACGTCACGACGGTGATCGAGGCGCTCTCCACGTAGATTCCCTGCATAGGGTTTGGCTGTTGTCATGAAATGGCTGCAACCCAGCAACGCGCGTAACATGCTGATGACGGTAAATATAAAGTTGTCTATTATTGTTATCGCTGAAATCAACCCATCAACTGATGATACATGTCTACATCAAAGCATTTCTCCTCAAATGGACCGAGCAAAGTGTCAAACGGTACGCCCGCAAATCACCAACGTGAATCCATTGCTTCAATACTACCGGTTGTTTCAACTATTATTGCAACCGTATGCCGAACACGAAGGCATAATTACTCAAGTTTACCATAGATTTAACCACAGATTTAGATATACGTCTATAAGCAGCTGCTAGATGTCACGCCAACTGAACGAACTGTCGAAGACTCGAAGTTGTTGACCCTTAACAACGTCGCCGGAAGTTGACCGAGATATAGAATGCCGCACGTTGAATGGCCAAGCCAATTTAACCCTTCACCTATGGCGACGTCCAGACCATCGTGGATTTCGTTAGAATTTTAGACTTTAAAGTCACATTCTGAGTAAACCGCTGACGTTAAAAAATTGAGTATATGTGGAAATTGTTACTTTGTATAAACTCTATTAGGTGTATGACACGAAGCCGTAGCCTTTTTTTGTCCTTTAAGCTGAAGAAATGTATATAATATTATGTATAATAAGTATATAAATAGGTTAAATAAAATATCGATAAAAGTACACAAACTTTAAACTAAGCCGAACGAACAGCCAGAAGAAATGTGTCTTTAGGCGTGCCTTCAAGGTGGCTAAACAGGCAGACGTCTTAATGTTGTTAGGTAGAGCGTTCCATAAGGTCGCTGCTGTGACCACAAATGAATACCATACCTCTATAGAGGGCGTGAGTCTTCACGCGTTCACTCATGGCCTGGTAGAATGCAATGACAAGCTCCGACAAGTCGTCTATCGGAGCGTCGGCCATGTTCTGCACGCGCTCCACGAAACCGCGCACTTGTTTCGAGGCATCCAATGCGGTCGTCTTCTTCAGCGTGCGCAGAAATGCCGCAAATTCTGCACCAGCGTGCTGCGTCTCGATGCTGGCACGCCGAACGACGGTCCTGTCTGGTGGCGCCTCCTGCTGAGTATCTGATGCAAACATGTTGTGTCTGTGTTAGTTAAATAAAACTCCTAAAATTGTGGGGTTTTGTTGTCCCGTCTGGAAGATCTGATGATAACTACCAACTATCTATATGCACTGATTCCTTCCTCACAAGACTGCTGTACCAAAGATACAGGTTTATAGAATAGCTCACCCTTCAGGATGAAGTGTTTAACAAACTGTACTAGTGGCAAGATGCTAAGTGTTACTACATCAGCAAATGTATTATTATTAAGTAGGCCACTGAGTACGATTACTATTAACATTCCTAGTCAATTACAAAACCAACAGTATCAAGAATCAAGAGGTGACGACATAATGCAAGCAAGAACGACAAATAAAATGAAATTACCTCTCAAGTAATTTCATTTTATTTAACATGAACCAAGAAACCAGATCTTTACATTCGAATAAGAAACACAAACTCCTATTTTAGCTTTCAATTGGATTATCTATGCCAAAACAGGATTCCTCCAGTTTACTATTTTTATTATGAGTTGACTTGCAAAGTGGTTTATACATTGACTTGTATTTGTGATAAAAAACTTGTTCAAATAGACAACCTCCTCCCACCTGTGTGTTCCCACTGCAACAGTAACAACAGTAAGGCTTACTGTGCTATTAGCCGAGTTTCCCAGTGATGCCATTGCCTGGGGAAAATACTGTCACCACGATAACACTTTTGAAAACCGTGATCCTGATCAAGGGCCCACCCACTCCACCCTGGATAAATCTTAGGGAGCAGTCCCACAATCTCACTTCTGGAAAGAGACACCCTACTCAAACATTTGAAAATTACTTCACTCTGTCTGGGTGTGTCCCAGAAATAGGTGACCTATTCATTCATGTCATAATTTTGTCAAGACATAACAAAATTTTAATGTATGACATATTCCAGCCTTTTGAAATATTGAATCCTCAAGATGAATTTTGAAAAGTCTAAATCCACCAACCATTTGAGTGGGCCGGCTAGATCATAATTTTTTTATGTGACCCACCACGCCAAGATGAGGCGCTTCTCGGAAATAATGGTAGGGCATTTTATTTGATATCTGGATAGAGCAGATTCAGATGGAAATAATGATACCTCAGTTTTATTTATAGTCACGTTATTTCCAGAGATACACCTATTTGAATGTCGAAAATGCAAAATGTACTAATCTGAGAAAAACGGCTTTAAAGTTTTCACTCCTTTATTTGTGAAGATTTCACTTCTTGCAGACATGTTTTGCTCCAGATGGACCAGTTTAAATACACAATAATTATCATAGTGTATATCTATGCTTGAAGCCTAAAACCCATATTTAAAATTTAGTATGATCAGCACCAATACAACACTTTATAGGCAGGCATGATCATCACATCGAGTCTGAGACGAGAGTAACAGGTCAGATGCAAACATAGGACGTAATAGCAGTCGGCGTATTTGAAAGTTTTACACAGTGAGTTTTCATAAGGCAGACAAACCAGTCAATACATTACACACTCATTACATTATTATAAAAATAATCTTTATATTAGATTGCTTTACGTACTGTATCTTTAGTGGTGAGAGAAATTAGGTACCACTGCCGGATTTTAGCATAGTGCTAGTTGCTAAAATTAAACTGCCAAAAATATCCCGTCACAGTCATGCATGAAATAATCGATTGCTACATCTCTAAGACTCGTATCGCTGAGGCCACAGCGAGCAGTTTCATTTAGAAGATAAAATACAATGTTCTCCTCGCTTAAATTCATATAATAATACTGAAATCGTTCATTTTAACAGTGAATTGTCAAGGGAAAATGTGTGTAAAAAAAGACCGGAAGTTGATCTGATGAGCCATAAACGACAGCTGGCCAATCAGAGAGCTGATTTTTGGTCACGAGGTGATGCTTAGTCTTTACGAAAGCGCCATTAACATGCACATTTATGGAAAGTCTTTAATGAAAATGCTGTCAGTGTTTAGAATAGAAATCCAACTTTCCGGTGGTACCAAACATAGCGCCATCGGAGACAATTTACTTGGATTATTCTTGAAGAGAAAGTGGGTAATTTTTCTTGTTTAAAACAATCACACTCATTAAATGACGTTTGATAGGTGTCAAAACACACCCAGATAAACACATTTAAACATTAGTCATGACATGTAAACAACTTACTTATGTTAGATGACACTATTTGGGAATGATTGCTGCTGGAAAGTCATTTTTGAAAATAAATGAGTGTCATAATGTTTTGGCTCGTATATCGTTATAAGCTCCAGTGAGAAGCGTCTCATTTTGGCATGGCGGGTCACATATACATAATTTCAGCCCCATACATAGACAACTGACAGATACATGGGCCCACAAACAAACAAAAATACAGAGAAACCCTGTTTTGCAATGCCAAACAGACAAAGAAACATACCTGAGCTAGATTTCCTGAAGATCGACCTAACCGTGTTCTTTCTCTTATCCGTCTGTTGTTTCTTTTTCTCCTCAAATTTACCGAATGATGGCGCATCCACGCCCGGCAACAAACGTCTGAAATATGTCGACATTCACACTTGTAAGTAAGATCCCACACATCACTGTTTTGACTCAATCAGTTTAGATTTCTGTAATCAGTTAATATTAACCTGTTCCACCACAATTACCTTGAAACAAAATTGTTTTGTGCAAAAGCAAACCTACTTAGTATCTACTGCACCATACCGCTTGTCTGTGAAACTTTAATGAAGTTTGATGAAACTTTCAGACAAACTAGTTACTCATTGGCTGTTTGAACCCAGAAATCCAGAATCGATTCAAGAGATCCTCGGATATGGAACCGTCACACAAATACATGATATTTATGAATGTGTGTTGTCAACTTAAAGAAATGTGTGACTGACAAATACTCTGTGGTACTTGGGTTCATAGTAAATATTAACTCAACAACCTAGTTGGTCCAACCAACTAGGTTGGACTCTCGATAAGCCAAAGGGCTTCCTAGTTTACCTGCCATCTAGAGTTGAATTTCTACTCAGTTAATTTTCTAGGTGGCATGACTAGTAGGTGGCAATCTTTTAAAATCTTGTTAAACTGACTTTTCCAAGTATTCAGCTCTGCCTAAAGACCAAAGTTACAAATAAAAAAAACTTAAAGTATGAACTTTTTTTAATGAAACGTACGGCAGATATTAGTTAAACCATTTACAGTAACGCATTACATATATGAACAAAAAAGAACTAGATTCTAAATGTACAAATTATTCAAGTAAACAGCTGTTAGGTCTGTTTACATGAGTAACTGTCTGTTTTTGGTGTGAGAAATAAACAACACATCCAGTTTATTACTACACAACGTGTCACATGACAGACTGATTTCACAATTCATGCAAGCATTGCAATAATTACACTCATGAATGTAGTTGGACTTTACTATTGTACTGAATCAAAATCAATGTTACCGTTTGTGTTTCTGCTCGTCTGCTCGGACTTGTGCTTGCTTTGCATTCTGGTACACATCGCGCCAGCACTTTGAGCAAAATCCCTGCCATGATGGGTTGCCATAGAAACCACAGCCATTTTTGCACAGTAAGTCCGACTCCTCAAAACGGATTGACTTCTTGCTTCTTGATGTCAAGGCTGCCATGGTTGGTGAATGTGAACAATCAGACTTGTATGTCTCCAACAGCTATACGCCTGTTAAATAAAACACAAGTTATTATACAATTTGAACATTTTAGCACAGATATACTATTTATCAACTATTTTATTATTATTTATTTATTTCAACTAGCAGTATAATTAACAACTAGTATTTGATTACTATTATGACTGATATGATTTATTTTGATCAATTTATACACTGTAGTGATCAATTTATTTTACAAATGCATTTCTATTTTAACATTTTAAAGGAAATCGTCATAGTGCTCAGTGCTGCAATGCATCTCTGAATGAATAGAACTGCCAGATTTATGCACAGAAAAATGCTGTTAGATTAGTATTGCTATACGTACAACACATGTCCATGATGGACTAGGATTCAACAACGATGGCATCAAATAACACCAATACTTTTGATCTTATAGTCTTTTACTACACTGTAATTTTAAAAGTCAACTGACCATTTACATATTATTGTCACTAATTATACTGATTTGTTTTGGTATTCATCGTTTCCAATTTTTTATAATAGCTGTAATTCTCTAAATTTGTATTTTTAAACACATCACCAAGTGGATAACTAATAGTTATTAGAAGCCAATTATCCAATGGCAAGAATATGAGTGAAACAGACTGAGGTACATAGGTTTATGCTGAGACCCGCCCACCCATTATCATACAGGTAAAACCTATTTTTGATGGGTAGAAAAATGGGTGGAGTAACTCTTCAAGATCATAGATATTGTCAGTTATGCCTTGAGCGTAAATGGTGCCACGTGTGTTTATAGTCCATTTCAGGTTAAAAAAAAGGTAAACTGGCTTAACAGTTGACGTACATGTGTCCACCAAAAAATGTGGCAGAAAATTTATCCTGCATAAAGCCTTGCTGAAGTGATCGCACACTGGCAAACAGGAAAACAAGATATTGCCATAGTTAGCACATGTTGTAAAAGGGTGGTAAGATCGTGGTTATTACAAGTACAATAGTTAACTTATTGGAATGAGTTGTGATTCACTAAGAATCCTTGACTAACAGACAGGGCTTTATGCAGGACCAAATTATTGCCAATCACACGTTTTGGTGGACACATGGATGTTCGTTGTTAAGGTAGTTTACAAACTTTAAATGTGTCTGATGACCTAAAATGAACTACAAACACACGTGACACCATTTACACTGACTTTTGAGGCATAATTGACAATATCTATGGTTTTGGAAGACCTTTTTTGCTCCTTAATTTTTTTACCCATCCACCCATATTTCTACCCGTCCACAATGGTGTTTACTCGTCCAAATGACGGGTGGATGGGTCTCTGCATAAAGCTATGCTAACAGAACAATGAAGTAAATGGAGAAGATGAATTAAGATCAAAATGTTATTAGGAAGAAGTCACTTACTAAAGTAAAAGCATAAAATATCTAAAAAAAAGTAAAGCATGAAATAGTACACACTTGTGTACTATTTCAAAGTGAGGTTGAACTCAACCAGGGGTGGTAATTACTGACAGGAAATGTGGACAATTATTGGAGACCAGAATTTGCATTTAGTAGAAGTAACTGCCTTGAATATGGAAACTGTTAAAGAACATCAAGGGTCCTTGTGACGTCACTGCTCTGTGAATTAGGGAAACAGTTGCACAGAGAAGGTAAGAAAGAATGTTATAGAGTAAATGTCTGTTCAGTAGTGTCGACTATGCCAATGGTAGTTAAAAGTTATATGATATAAATTTAATAAAAGTACAAGTAAAACATATGAAGAGCTAAATCATTGATTTATTTTCTCTAGTTCAGTTGCATGTAACAAAGGTGGCATTGTTGTAATTTCTATTATTTATCAATGCAGTCAAGAAATAAAATATAGAAAATACGAGAATACCAAGTGCCAAAAATATACCCATGACAGGAAATTCGGGTTGCCACTCGACAGGCGCAAATGCTAACCACTACACTAACCATACTGCTTACGACACTATACCTGCCTATCGCCTGGTTATTGTTGGGACGGTACTATAGTATTTAGTCTTTTAGAACGCCAACTGCATTTAGTAAGTAGCTAATAAAACCTAATTATCCAATAAATTCACACCTTTTCGTAACTGCTCTGTCTCTGCGAATAATAGCAACTATGGTTTCTTAATTCGCAGAGCAGTGACGTCACTGTTGTGCTAATACTGGCCCTTCCGTAATTCGCAGAGCAGTGACATCACTGCTCTGCGAATAGCCAGAGTCTGATATTACATGATGATGATTAGTAAGTAAGTTACATTTTCCGTCTTCCATTTCCAGTGGCAATGCTGAAGAAAACACTGGCTTCACTAGGTGTACAAGGTATCGCCTATCAAGCCACCAATGCATTATCATGTTTATGCTAAAATGTGTCTAACTGTTAAATGCATTTTATATAAACACAACATCTACACTATGCTTGTCATTACATTTCTTCTTGTCAAAGCCCAAATGTCAGATTCGACTACCTACCCCATTTCCGTCTATCACGTGATATCCGATAGCACTACCGCCATCTGACGGAGTTGAGGGTCTAAAGTGCTGCCACCTCACGGAGTCTGGTTAATCGAGGCTAGCCTGAGCTCGGGTCTGAGCTGTTGTTGCTGCCACCACTTTTAGATGGCACCATAAGCGCACAGGCGCCGGAACATGGGGAGACTATATATTGTTTTGGTGGTGGGCGTCTAAAGGTATTCATTGGCATATTTAAAATTACACAGTTCATTGCTGTACCTATGTATTTTTAACATAAAATAATGAATTATAATAATAATATAATAGAAATAATCTATAATGTATAAATAAATATACAACATTCTTCTATGTATACTGGTGATGTGGCCATAATAGCAGAGCAAACAACTGCATGAAGATATGGAAGGAGCTCGACGTGCAAGAAGAATGAATGTGGAGAAGACAGAAGTGACATGGAGAGAGAGAGAGAGAGAGAGAGAGAGAGAGAGAGAGAAGAGAGAGATATGGAGAAAGAGAGAGAAGAGAGGAGAGACGGAAACAGAGAAAAGAGTGGAGAGATCCTCGAGGGGAGAGGGATGAAGAAAGAGAAAGGAGATATATATATGGAGAAAGAAAGGAAAGAGAGATAGAGAAAGAAAAAAGAGACAGAGAGAGATAAAGAGACAGAGAGGAGTTGAACAGTGAACAAAAGGTTGGTTAGGAATGAGATAAAGAAAAGCCATTCAATTGCTCCAACTCTTTACCATGTTCACATTTAACAGCGAGTACCAAAAACCAGTGGATCAATGGAGACTATCAGATACTACACCTTTGTAAACATTGGCCAAAGATAACATCTCTTATATCAAAGTGCATAGAAGTATGACCAATCACAACATGTGCTGTATGTGAGGTGTTTCACAACTATAATAATTATTATATTCAACAGCTATTGTAGAAAGGGACCATGGATGATTACATTTTTGCTATCCAGGGCAATTGAAAGAAAGCCAGGAACATTAATCATATACATCAATGCATTGCACCAATATATGGCATTGTATTAATACCCATGGCTTCACATTAAATTACATGTATATAAAATATATAAGAAATCCATATACGGGCATTTTTGTGTAGATTTCTGGATTAGTATCATCACCATTTATGTAAGGAACACAATAGAACTTGTTGTTTCACATATCTGACTTTGCCTACATGTGTGGTAACAAACAATGAAACTGCCATAGTGCAGAAGAGGGATTTCCTTTGAAGAACAACAATTCATTATCTTAAAGAAAGGCATGTGTAATGCTATCTGGCTAAATACATGCCTTTGATGTTTTGTGATAAATTCACATTAACAATTTGTACCAATAAGATAGATTATCACATGTAATGAGCAATTCTCTGCAAGGTCACAGTGTAGTGTGTTTAGTGAAAACCAGTATATGATTTGTGTGAAAGTTTATTGCATCCAAAAATTCACATACATTATATCGACACTGAGTATCCTCCACATAAGCGGCGTGGATAATAGAAATATATATATATATATCATAGATATGTAACATAGCAATAAGTGACAGTAATTGCATTAAACTGTGAACTAACACATACAGTAACAGCTCCACTCCGAGTAAACAGAGCCTGGAGACAACAATGAACACAAAGGAACCAACCTATCCACACAAAACTGTTCCACTTGTGTTGGCAATCACTGCAGCATGTTTAACTTGGTAGGACACGAACAAACTGATGAAGGTTATCAGGAAAACATGCAACATCTTGTTAGTACACAAGGTCAGATGTGGGTGACTTCTGAAGCAGGCAGTAAAAGTAATCGAACGTGTCTCCGGGTAAGACCGAAAGAAAATGTCTTAAAAATGAACAGAAATATCAACTCCAGAGATAAATAAGAGCGCGTTAAATGAACCACGGATGTGTCTAGTGACAAATGATTTCATTACACCATGTACAAATGGTATACATTTTAAAACCAAAACCATACAATGAAATATGCGGTGGTAAATACTACAGCAGACATAAAACAAATTAAAGACAAGATGGTTTAAAATTATGTTACATAATATACTGAACCATCATTTCCAATTTCAAAACCTGCACGGGACATGGAAGGTGGGAGCTGCAATGTTTCTCAACAATCTAAAATTTCCCTTGGAAACGTTAACATGAACAACCAAACAAACGTACATACACGTGCAAAACAATGACCACACAGCATATCTCTCACTTGTGTGCTATTGTGTACACTAATGTTCAATCAGCCAGTTTGTGCATCACAGACAACATGGAACAGAAACTGCGGTGATGCAGCTGTTGGCAAATGGGAAACATTTGCAAGGGTAGAAATATTTTCAGGGATATATATATTGATAGATTAAAAAACTACACTCCAGATTTGATGAGGCAGACAATGAGACGTATCCTAATCCTGTCTAACTATACACTGGAGCCATCTTGCTTTGGAGGACTCCCGTCCAGTTGAAATAAAAAACCTGGTGACAAATATTTCAGATAAAATAATATCGCTGTGTCATCAAAAAGCAAATCAGCACAACAGAATTACCAGTCAGCCAGTCGGAACAAAGCCTGTCTTTCTTTTGTCTCCCTAGTGCGATACATACTGGACAAAGCACAAAACTGCTACTTTCAACATAATGCAGTGACAGAATGGATGGACAGTACACAGTTACAAATACGTGTTGCTTTGATAATAAATACTGCAGAGAAACATGTGCATTGGTATCTTACAAACTGCAGGTCTGAGTGATGTGGTACGCCTGAACCAGAGACCGACACATTCATTCTTTCAGACAGTTCTTTGCATTAAAAATTCATGGTACAATATGTCTGCAGATGTGACATGAAAATATATAAACCGCAGACTGGTAGGTAACTCAGTAAAATAGATAAGATTACTTTACATGTCCTTGGTGTCATCCAGACACTTGCAGACTTACAGTTGGCTTGGGTGTCAACGCCCTATGATCCTATGCACAATGCTAGAGGCAAAAGACAATGTGGATGCATCAGAAAATAGCCGCTAACGTTTAGCCTTTGAGATCAGTGACGATTACATAGTTACAAATAGCAGACAAAGCCGTTGTGACGCACACACCATTCATGAGTGAAGAAAAGCACGTACGTATCATACGTTTGTTATCTTGTGGGAGTCACCAACCAAGCTGACATTAGACGATGATGCTAAACTGTGAAATACTCCAACTATTAGTTGATACAACAAGCGAAAACATGCAATGACGAAAAAAGTAACAAACAGAAGAACACCAGCGCTACTAGACTGTAAAATAAAACGCCCAACAGTCGCAGAGAAAGCAAGTGGAAATGCAATGGCACGATAGACAGTATTTTATAGTCACTTCTGCATTTTTGATTTTTCTATCCATTTACCATTTCAAATCTCACCCGGTCGGCAACACAGACACCGCATATGGTAAAACAAAACAACGGAACAGAAATGATTGAATAAATAATTGGTGAGTTAGTGAATAAATAATAATGGGTTAGTAAACTATTGTCAGTCACAAAATTAAATGCTTCACGAGAATGGCACTATGCGAATAATCAAGTTTCAATAACTGTGCAGTGACATGTAAGTGAATACAAACAGAGACAGTATTTGTGCATGTTTGGAGAAATCAAATGCTAGCACAAAAACAAAACAGAGGCACACACACATCCTACATTCTTAATTGCATTGAAAATGGCAGACACGTTTGTGTCTACTGTGTAAATAACACATAAACACAAATCACAAACAGATGTGTGCTACAATATTACCTCTTCCGCAGAAGAAACCCTTTTAAAGCTATAGCCGATAGCTAAACTGATCAGCTAGTGGTCAAGACGTCAGTTATTATAACTGGTTCCATCTTACTTAGCAGTGACAAACTTGTGTCCGATCGTCATGACGACCGTGAACACACATCTGATACGACATCAAAACCCGCAACAACAATGACAAAGGCACGGAAACGGACAACACTCCTATCGCAACACCAAACATCACAGGCCTGGCACAATGTGCCAAACCTCACCTGCTAACACTTCACACAGCCAACTTTGCAACTTAACACACAAAGAAATGTTCTACTGGCCAAACATTGAATGGACGCCCATTTGCTCATCACCAATGCAAAACTGAAACTATGACAGAAACCCAGAGAATTTCTGGTCAGGTTTTATCTATAAACTTTAGTTAAACAGTGAAAGTTGTTGGAGATTTTGTTTCCAGACACCAAACATGGAGCTAACATTCGTATTGTGTACACGCCAAAGCTTCCATTACATCGACAAAAAGCAAACTTGCTATACATAGCTAACAATTTCTTCTGCTATGGACACTTATACTTAAGTGTACAATTTGAAAGACAAATGTCCTAACCTGTGAATGTGTTTGATTGCACAAAAGAGCTTTACAATTTCATAAAACAACTCGTGGATTATTTAACAACTGACAAAGTTTCCATTTCAATTATACAAAAGTAAACAATTTAAGGAAAAGTCAGCACAAATGGATGATGCTGAAAGAGCTAAAATGTTGAACAAGTGTCGATTGGGTATAGGGCTGGGTGATTGGAAGGGAGGCTTTGGGTTGTACACGGCAAGAGCATGGCCACATATGATGTTGGCTACAAATATTGCATATGTTTACCATCATGACACATTGCCAAATTTATAAAATAGGATGAAAATTAAGTCGATTGGGGTTGGCTCTAACTGATTCAAGAATTTTTTTTCTGTGGTTTTTCGCACGCAGTAGTGATGAAATATGACTTTATGGGTTATTCAGTTGTATGGCAGATTTGAACATGGCACATCACTGACCAGATACTGACGTTGCAGATTCACATTTAAGCAAGTCACACATACACATTCAGGCTGTGAATGACAAGAAACCACAGGGACTGAATGTCACAGAACATATCTAACAACGATACAAACACACCCATTTCTGGAACCCACATCATCATGAACACAAACTGGCCAGAAGATTTTCAAATACTCTTTCGAGTGGGGCACCTTGCAGATGATTCATCATAGGCACAATAAGCTGCCAGTTTTACAAGTAGAATCAATTTTACCTGGTTACATGCAGCAACAAATGCTAAAAGTGGACGATGCATAATTACAAAAATACCTGAATTCTAGAGAACATCTCCCTCTGTTGTGTAGTTCTTTTGTATCACATTTAGTCTGCCATATTTCAGCAGTGAAGGTGCGTGACCACACGCAAAAGTTGGCCATCAAAGCCGATGTAAACACAGACAGCGGGACAGGTTTATCTCCTGTAGCTCATTCTGTGATGATTTAATTCGCCGCAATAAGGAACTCATTAACGTTATACAACAGTTACTCGTTTTGTCACTAAATCTGGCATGTCTGATCTTTACGCTAATTTGACTACCGGTACCGGGTACTGATCAAAAGCATGCGAGGAACATTGATGTGAACATACACAGCACACAGGAAGTAGTGTCGCAGTGAATGCCATGGCAGCTGTCAATAAATAGTGACAGCTTTGTTTCGGGAGTGGTCACATAAGTTTGCACATTCGCCAAAAAAATATCGCATTACGTAAGGGTGGGCGACAGTTTGGTAACTGCAATATGGGAAATAAATCACCAGTGATGCCACCTACTGAGGAAATCGTACACCAATGCACAATGGCACCACTGTGACATCAGAACTGCTGAACAATTAATGTCTGTTGAATCTGGGGCCATTACAGATAGTTAAAAATCACAATTTCCACACCACATAGTAAAGGTATTGTGGTGTGAATCAATGCGACACTACTACTTCCTTACTGTGTGTGCTTAGAGACCACCACGTAAACAGTAGGCAAACATTCATTTTAGTCGATGAACAAACTGGCCGATATCATTGCAACACGGGCACTCCATGGGTTGGTCCATTGTGCTAGCAAACACAGTGTGCCCACCAAGTGACTATGGCCGCAGTAGTGTCACTGCAGCTCATCTGCAGCCATGCCACTGCATGCAATCTGCAGCCATGCCACTGCAGGTAATCTGCGGCACTCTACAGCAGGTAATGCAACAGGCAGCTGTGCAATCTTTATAAAACAATCACAGGAAACGAGAGAACGTACAACACTAATGCTACCATTGTGGGTAATGATAACAATATATACCTCCGATCAATGTGGCATCAAATGCACTGGCAAAAATAAGGGGACATCTGCGGGTACCATGGCAACCGTCACCATGGTAACTATGCAAATAAAATTTACAAAACTTTTAATCTCCATTCTCGAAATGAATCACTCGATGCAGACAATGATGTGGATGATGATGATGATGATGATGATGATGACTTGTCGTTGATCGATGAAGTGGTTTCGTCATGCTGCCGCCTGTCACGTGACTGTCACTCTCCTGTGAGTGGAGGAAGGAAAGGCAGATGGAGTCGGAAGCTGCACAACGAGCCGACCGACCTCTCCACCAGGAGGAGCATGTGTACATCCACAGTCGTCCCCACGGTGAGTGCGACAACTTCGACCACATTCAACACACACAGTGCCGTCAGTTTTAACATGATCACGTCAGTTCGGTCGTCGGTTCTCGCTGTGCTAAGGCTGAGCCAGAGTCGCGTTTTCGGTGAACGCCCCGATTTCATCTGAGACTGTCGCGACCGACCAATGCGATGACTGTTCAGACGTGACGTACGTCTATCACATGGTCATGTGACAAGGTCATGTGACAATGACAAAACCCCACGGACGAGACTGAAGCAGCACAACGTCATCCACTAGTCCCATCCATTGTCTTTGATCATGTGTGCAAGTTCGATGATGAATTTCCCCTCCTTGTACTTCTGACTCGACTCAAACGCGTGCTCCTGCAATCATACAGAAACGACTCAATAGTTGCGACTGTTTAAATCAGGGCATTTTAAACCGCTTCCACATTAAATATACTGCTTATCATGTTTTCGGAAAAAATGTTTGCGAAAATTAAAATTAGTTATTTTATTCCATGTAAGTTTTCATTTACCATCTTACTGTCTTAATCCCATTTGGTATTTATAACTGTACAGCTGTTCCTGTGACGAAATAATTAAATAGTATTCTCAGTGACACTGGCGGCATGTCTTTGCATTTTAAGAACAAATTAAACTTAATAATGGATCAAATTTTGTGATGGATTTTGCGTACAAGCTCACTGTCTAATTGTAACAGTCCCCAGGTCTTTAATGCTATGTTTAGATTATGACATATCACAGGGCCACACGCCCTCAACTGCTTAACATAAGACTGGTTTACAAGTATGTTTCATACTTCACAACAGCTGAACAGCACAACAGTTTAACTACTAATCTATTAATGGCTTTCGTGTATCTGTATTGGCAGAACATGTTTACTGATGACAGATCCAGAGGGTCTGTTTACTCTCTCTTGTCAACCTACATATCTCTTCTTTACATGTGACAAATGCAGAGCAAATATCCACAGATCCCATATTTACTATATTTACTACGTAATAATTAACTTGCTTCATTTCCTTGAAAGCATTTAAACGTCTTGTCAAACAGGATACATTAAACTCATCAAACCAATGAAAGCATTTAAAGGTTCTGCCAAACATGTTACAATGTACATGAAACCAAAGGCAAAGTGGCAATTATTCTGTGACAAACATAATTATATGCTAGTTTTAGCCAGACACACTACGTATTTAGTCAGGTACGATCATTAATAGATGCTTGTGGGAATTTGGTAATGACACCCAGTCACACTACTAAACATAGAAGAGGACCCTGTTATAATGAAAACAACACTTGTTTCCAGTGGGAATTCAGCTGAATTTTTATGAGTGTTTAAAAATGCACAGAGAAATACTACAACAGCATAAATAGTTTTTATTTGAAAACAATTGTGGCAGATATATTTATCCGGTTAGAAACAATTGATCGAACAGTTCACCCTGACCCCAGGTTGCCATAAAGCAAATGTGACTGTCATAAACTATAATTATAATAACAACACACAGTTCATATACTCTCCTCCACTACCATATATATGAAATTTTAGTAAACTAAAAGGCTATTAGAATTCAAAAAGATGAAAAATTTAGCAATAATTCACATAAAGTCTTCAATAATTTAAGCTCTTTCACATTGCCATTGACACCACTTTTATGTTATGGTTTGGCTTACCAGACACTAATAATGACATACCAGTGGTAGTGCTAAGCGTAACACTTCCAGCCTGACTACCACCTGCCTATAGATGTTACTCACCACAAAAGATAAGTCAATAACAACTTTAACTGACCACCCATAATGACTTTTCAAGACTACTTTGTAACATTCAAGGATTTCAAGGCCTCAGATTAGGTCCAATAAAACTGTAGACTTAAAGACTTTGAAGGCCCCTGCGAATTAAGACACAGTGTATAGTTGTATAGGTGCTCACATATTTCCATCCGAGTGTCGTCTTGCAGCATTCGCAGTAGATGTCTGCGACGGCATGGAGGCCCGTCAGCAGCACCCGTTCCTCCGCCGGCCCACACCCCACATTCACCCTGCAACAGAAACGTACCACATCAGCTCCACCATCTCACCAAGCCATTCCCTCTTCCCGTGTCGTCGTTACATTTTTTCGGGCGTTATGTGTGTTGTGCGTGCGTGCGTGCGTGTGGTGTGTGTGTGTGCCTGTATGCATGCATGCGTGCAAATTGTGTGCTGTGGTATGAGTGTATGTGTGATGTGTGTATACTACATGGTATATATATTTTATATATATATATACATATATATATATATATATATATACATATATATATATATATATATATATATATATATATATATATATATATATATATATATTATACAATAGTACATCCACTGTGCCTAGAGGTAAAGTGATCGTTTACAACATTGCATGCATGTTTTCACTAATCCTTGCTCCAGTTGAAACATGACATATTCACTAGCATCAATCTGCCATCAAACTCAACCGAGACAAGACACGATTACACGGCAATCACCATCACTTCTTACGTCCCATCAAGCCTGCTCAGCGACACTAAAAACTGGCACGCACAGACACGCACAGACACGCACAGACACGCATGCACGTGCACACACATGCACCACTGTGGCTGAGGCAGGGGACAGAATTCACAATATATGTGAGTAGGTAAACATCACGATAATAATTAGTTGTGGCCTTTAGTGCATCAGCG
>OZ024865.1:6069511-6112011 GCA_964017155.1 Oasisia sp. SBJ-2009 | reverse complement strand
AATTCACCAATCACTTGAGAAATTACATGCAATGAAATTTTAAAACTAACAAGAAACTGTAAAATCCAGCCTTTTGTATACATCTCACAACACGTGGATATAAGCAATGCGCTAGTTATTGATCCTCAAATACACTTTGGTCCACATTATCGAGGCAGCATATTTGACCTGCCTGAATGTCAGTTGTGACCCAAGTGTCAGGTAATAATGAATGCATTCCCACGAACCACATACACAGTCACTGTCACAATCAATATGGTCAGAATGGCCTTGTGCACAAATTGTACCATGTATATAATCAAAATTGCGTGTACATGTGTGTGCATGCACGTGTGTGAGCATGTATATATTTACTCTATCACCACAAAGTCCAGACTGTCAAAAGTTAGATTGCCATACATGACTTGAAACTGTGTAACTTGAACCTAACTGCGGAGTGAGATCTTTTTCAACCTCCTCCTTCAGTTAATTTTGTCCACTTAAAGTCAGGTTTGTTGATATTAAATCTGCAATGCCTGGGCTGTTTACTTAAATTGTGCTATGGGTTTAATAACAGTATCCTTTTTAAATCACTGGAAAAACTGAGTTTGACCATAAGTGTGGATAAACTGCAAAATATGAATAGCTTTACTTTAAGGCAGAGCTAGTTTCACCAACTTGAAAATAATTTAATAAATTATGTGATGATTTCACCAATATTTTATTATGATCAAATCATAAAATTAAGATTAAATTTTGTATTCTACCCTATTTTTTTTATAATTATTTATCATTTATTTAATTTAGTTCATGACCTTTTTTTTTTTAACTTGTACCTCATAATTATTTTAATAGTATTTTATGTATTGTACATTTTTTACTTTTAAATTGTATTTGATGTATACATATGGACTTTTCGTTTGAATATATAAGACATATTTACAAGAAAGGCTACATCAGTCATGGACAGATATTCTCCCACAGTTACCAAGGCTCAACCTGTTTATCCCCAAACTCCCTTGCGGATGCCTCATCAGTCCCATTGCCACTTCATACATTGACTTTTTTCTTGGCCAATCATGGATATGTTGGAACTGTTCCAACAGGCAGCTGATCACGTGACACCATGTGACAGCTGAGTGAGCTGACCTACTTTACTGGCACACAGCCACAGGCAGAGTCACATGACTTTGTTTTTGTTATTGTTTCAAGGCTCACAGGCAGATGTGTATTTGTCATGACAATACGTCTCACTCTTGACAAACAAAGCATGGACCTAGAACACCTGTGCATAGGTAGGTGTAACAATAAAGTGGGTCAACAGTGTTTACATAGAAACAGCTTTCTACTGTATCAATATCAATGGGTGAAACAAATGAAAAGAAGTTCTTCTTCTTATGGTTAGCTCATCACTCTATATTAGCCACATGTTTGTGACTAAAGTATTGTCGAGCTTGGTTTTCAGAGTTGTCCTTCTCTAGAATTAGTGAGTCCACTACAGGTTACACATTTACCCCCTGTGTGGGATCTTTTAATTCCCCTGGCATAGACACCAGATAGAAGGGACCACCGACTCTTAGTTTCTCTTCCGAAAGACACAGGCAAAAGTGGGGTAAACGAAATTGCCTAAGTTTTGAAACAGCAGTAGGTGGGATTGAACCACCGCCCTTTCGATTGACCGTCTGGTGCTCTACCGCACGACACCCGCTCTTCATAGTTCACCAGTAAAGACATTATCATGATTATTACATGAAAAGACAATAACTTCAGTTTGTTGTGGGGCAGTAAAAAGAAATGACAACATAAAATGGACACAATGCAGTTGGATATCGGGGGGCACAGTGACAGTGTCAGTCCCTCGTTCAAACTGTTTCCTATGATGCAATTTCCACAAATGCATTAGTGTAAAACATAGTGCTACTTAGCAGGATTTTTTAAAGCATCTGATTAAGTCGGTTTTGAAGTACGTCAGAGTAAGAGGTCTTTCTGCACTGTCGAGGATTGATTACTAACTTTAAATAACTATAGAAAACACACACAATGCTGCTGACATTAACTGAACTTTCTGTATTAACTGTTGATCTGTGAAGACAGTCAACCCATGCGGATTATACAAAATACTTAATGTGTTATGGATTCTTCCCACGCTTACAGATCACCTCATGAGAACTTAGCGCCTGGGATGCAATAATAATTTATGTATTTGCAGTTATGACCTGTATTGATGTGTCTAGGAGACAGACATACTTACATATACTAGCTCTAACACATTAGTAATTGATACATAATAAAAAATAACATGACAGACATACTTACATATATTAGCTCTAACACATTAGTAATTGATTTGAAATAAAAAATAGCATGACAGACATACTTTCATATACTAGCTCTAACACACTAATAATTGATTTGTAATAAAAAATAACACGACAGACATACTTAGATATATTAGCTGTAACACATTAGTAATTGATTTGTAAACACATCTGACCATTATCATATTGCTGCAACGTACCAGGCTTACAGTGTTTAGTAATCAGCCTTGTTGACTTTATGATGCCATGACGATAACAACAAACAAATCCAGTCTACACAAACAAGGAAGGTCAGGCTCCACTCAATCTGACTGTGTGTCTGCCACATGTTGATAAACACAACTATAATGTTAGTGACGTCAGACGTAGAAAATGGAAGCATGATTCCATACACAAGAGATGTGGACGAGGGGAGTGAAATCAATACAGCATATACAGTAAAACATTTAATTGAATCAGAGCTGCATCGCCATACAAACAGCCCACTTTCAGTCACAATTATTCCTCTCTTGTATGAGTCATGGTGGTTTTTATGCAAGGACAGGTAATAATGCCAATTTCCTACAATTTTAACCAACGCCATCGTAACGCTAGTGCAAAAACATGTCAGCCGGTTCGATGAAGTCATTTTCTCAGCATCCAAACAGGCCTTTAAATAATACACCAGACATTTGGTTATTAGTCATATATTTTTATGTGATACATGATTAGATAGTGCACAGAACAAAATAGTTCTTATAACATCTAAACCTATACTGTATTTGCAAACACATCCCAAAAATGATGACTAATAATTAATAAATAATAAAAATACTGATATATCCAGTTATTACATTCATAAGAAAGAATATTTACAGTTGTGTCTACATGATACTACCCGGTGCACTGGCATTTACCAGGGAGCTAGCTACATATGGCAACTATGCCTACTCATGCCTGACAAACACGTAGTTGTAGATTGTACACCAATAAAGAGCCCTAAAGAAGCTCCCGAGTCAGAGATAACCCAGTTTCGGAGGCGAGGTGAGTGCAATGGCATCAACAACACAGTCCACTGTCTTCCCTGTCAACAAGACACTAATCCACACAATCAGGAAGAAATCAATGCTATCTCCACCAATGGACACTGTCAAAGCAAACCATGTACCCATCAGTATGCTACATTAAACGGCGCCAATCTGTTCCTAGGTTTTTCATTTACAAATTATTACATACTCTTAAGATGGTAATAGCTATGTAAGGTTCCTGACACACTGCCGACCAACTTGTGTTTAGTAAATACACAACAGTTTTCGTAATTTAATAATAAATAATACTAAATAAATAACTTATATGGGAATATCCTCAGAATACGAGCTCAGTGATGCAACAAAACCAGTGGATTAAGCATTCTCATAGTCAAGGGCAGTGCAAAGGTCATCATAATTTAAAATTATTACATCATGCTAAACGTTTTTTATTGATTTCATTTTCATTTTCCTAATACACACAGCAGATATATTGTTACAAATGACGAGGCTTGCTAAATCTGGGCAGAGGATTGGACATCCTCACGTCCAATTGGCTTCCATGTGTACATTAGCCCACCATTAATTATGATTCGTTGTTTCGATATCCAAATTAACTACAGCATGATACTGAAAATATCTGCCTTTGTCAGCAAGCCTGGCTGTATATATTGCGTACACATTGGCTATACGCTGAGACGAGACTGTTGATCTGTTAGTCAGCTCGCCAGCTAAATCATGATCACCCCAATCAATACCGCTGCAGTGGCATCACACACAACTGCATGTGTCTAGAACTGCTACGTTGAAGCAAACATACACTGCTCCCTACAATGTTACACCCGCTGACACACACACACACACACACACACACACACACACACACACACACACACACACACACACACACCACACACACACACACACCACACACACACCACACCACACACCACCACCACCACCACCACCACACACACCACAACCACCACCACCACCACCACCACCACACACACACCACACACACACCACACATACCACACACCACTACCACCACCACCACACACACTCTCGATTCCTGGCACACACACACGCACGCACGCACGCACGCACGCACGCACGCACGCACGCACACACACACACACATGGTCCAACATTACACAGTGTCCCACCCAAGTCTGGCTTTGTCCATTAACAAGACTTAAATAGAAGCCAGATCAATGTTTAGATAGGTCTGCTATTATTACTGGACTGTGCAATGATTAATGCTACTCAGAGCATTGGTAACAACATTACTAAAGCAGTGTTCCATACCTACAGTTATATATAGAACAGTCACTGATCAGTAACAATTCCACTAATGTTTATTTTGCAGTAACTGACAGTTTTTAATAAAGACTGGAGGTACAAGTTAGCCAGCAGACGTTGGCAACTGCACACAAAATTTGGCAATTTGAAGTCGGTAATGGTAGAATTTGGCAGTATTACCATTTGGAATTAGTTAAGTAGTACACTATTTGGCTGCATGAACTTTTATTACAGCACTGCAGGGTTTGGTATTATCAATCATTTCCCAAACGCTGTTGTTGACTTACAAGTTTATGTAAAATATTACCAAACATCTAGTGTCGTTGCTAGTTTTATTATTATTACTATTGTTTTAGGGCATGTGAGGTTGACACTACGCATTGTTTACACTACATCTGGGGTACCGGTTTGAGATGACCCCTTTTGTATGGTACACATAAGATGACCTGAATACTATAAATGGTGCCTGCTATATATATATATGCCAGCAGCTGTGGCTTCCGTATCAGGATGAGGTATAGCTACAGCCACAGCTACTGCTGCACTTACTTTTTGCTATTTATAGCAACATAAACACAAACACGCTGTGGCTGTGTGCCATGCTAACACGGTTTACATGATAAATGGTCGAAAAACAACTATTCTTATGACAAATGGGCAACACATTTCCTGTTGATACACTGTAGCTGCAAGGTTTAGTAATTACAGTGTGTGTACATGCCAGATTTTGAGATCAGAGGCACAGTTGGGTGTTTCTGAAGTTTAGAGAACGCGTCAAAAAAGCATGCACTGTTATGTAAACAAAGCTGTTTGATACTGTGGTACCTTCAACTGTTATCCAATCAACGTCAAGAAAGTAGACACTATTTTACTGTTTATGATATAACTGTGGTGCATTCATAAAGTCTATAACCATCAAATCATGTTAGTGGTATAGATAATCCACAAAGTTCAGTTATTTGCCCAGACATAATTTGATGGCTATATAATTCCAGGTTTTGCAAACACTGAAATGTTTTGATGACATGCAAGGGTGCCCATAACGCTGTCTATACTGTTTTGTTTTGTAGTTGAGGTCTTTGAATGCATAGTTGCATATTGTCTAAATGTACTGACTGAAACATTTATTTGGCTTGTTTCACCATGGCTAATATGATTAATAATAGTTGCACAAATAATGTGGTGAACGTTTTGCTAAGCACGACACTCATACATCAAAAGCAGCAATTAGATATTATAATTAAATTCTGAGTTGACTGCATTCAATGTCTCATTGCTGTTTGCAAATTGATTTCTTGCCTTGCCTGGAAGTTTACTGAACGTCTTTTTTACTGATTCGCTATGGTAACTATGGTATGCTTTATAAACACTTAAGCAAATTGTTTTATGAGAGTTTTTACCATGCATCTTATGATGAGACATGATGGTGACAATCTCAGATACACCTGTAAATGTCTTCACCTACAGATTTGCCAAATTATTAAGAGTTAGTGTTGGGTGCTTTTAATAAGCGAAAATTGGCTGCCCGCATTGTAGCTGACTCTTACTGATTGGCAGAAATCAATGTGTAGATCCATAAATCCAGCAAACGGTAATGACCATATGCCATGCTGTTATTATTAGATACACGAGGGGCCTGGATGCACTCGTAGCATTTCACCACTGTGTTTATGAGCATGTAACAAGAACATGTAGAACGCATTTCGATTATTTACAATAACTAACCAGATGCGAAGATAAATTTTGTCAACAGATAAAATAGCACTGGGAGCATCTGTGTCTTGCCAAAGCATGCGTCCACACAAGAATGTGTTCACATGTGTTACTTCTACACATGTTACTTGATATAATACGCATGTTACACTTGATGTAATACGCATGCTACTTGATGTAATATGCATATTACTTGATGTAATATGCATGTTACTTGATGTAAGTTGTTGTACTGTTCACATTCATGAGTATCATTGTCAATGGTGGTGAAAGTTCAACAGTATTCTCATGTGCAGAAAAAGCACATTTACTCTTGTGTATGACATTATGATATTGTTTGATATGTTACTCAATTTTATTTATATGCATGTCCGTTAAAGTATACCTCTGGTACAAAATGACACAGACATAATACTGTCTACACATCTTTCTAATCACTGGCTGTTAGTCTTATCATTCACTCTGGGATTCCACACCTGTTTTGTAAACATAAAAACGTGATTTCTTATAATTATAGCGCAGCACCCAATCCTCATTCCTCAGTATTGCTCAAAGGGCCTTACACATGACTCCCTGGCAGGCCTGTTCAACTAAATACCATCGTGACTTATCTGGTTTTAATATAGGTATTTGGGGCCAAATAAATATGTCTGTCTTTGCTTTTCCAAGCAACTTATTTCAAGATTTTGATGAATTTCTATCAGATCTCCCTCAACACAGTCCATACTAAACAAATGGTAGCTCCATTGAGATTGTACCAGAAGGCAACTGGAAAAAAGAGAAGTCATCAGTACCTGGAAACACTGCCTTTAAACATTGATGGTGACAATGATGAACCAGATTGCCATCCAGAACTGAAACTGCAAATTATGGGTGGCACCTCTTGATACCAAATCAGTATTCCTTGAAGCAATCAAGTTACCTGGAATGGGTCTATTTATAGCCTAATGCCTACTGGGATAAATACAGATCTCTTTTATAAACATCATTTGTTAAAGACATCCACAAGAAATACAGATAAATAAATCACATTACACATATAAATATCAGACAGTTCATTTGATGTTAGAAACAAAGGTATACATCATTTAAAAAATAATTAATTCCCTACTTTACCACACTCATATTCATATGATATTGTGCTGTCACATAACTGAAATATGTCTTTTTAGAATCGATAGACAAAGTAAGGTTAATGATATTATAGCAAAATGTCATTAGTTTGAAACATAATCTTAGAACACTTGCCATTATAGAACAATTCATCACAGCATGGCATATAATATTACATTTAATTTATTTTGGCTGCTGTAACCACTTAACATCTGTACTGTCATGTGATCTTTGAGCAGGATGTGAACAGTTCCTATTTGATTAGGCAACTATTTGGTTAGAGTTTTAAAGTATATGTAGGTGAACTATCATTACTTTCTTGGTGCTTCTTTGTCTGCATGATACATGAGAATGAACTGAGACAAGGTGCTCATTAGAGACAGTCACAGACTGGCCCTCACAACTACACTTCATTAACAATAATTATAAACAATTTCACATGCACGATCTAAATACATGTATGCTGTATCTGAAATTTATTTTTCCCTTTTTACAACTAGTTGTGTCTCTACATTTAATATGAGAACTGACAGGTGCCTATGATTGCTCCATTGGTCCCCACTTACAATACCTAATCCCTAGGTAAGCCACTCATGCACATACAGTGTACACTACGTACATTAGTGACGATTACCATGCGCAAATTAATGGAACATATTCAACGAAGCTGACAATTGCAGATGACAGATGAGAGATACTTTCCAGGGTGGTAGGGGACAACCGTAATGGCACTGAGTTGTAGAATCAATTGTAGCCACAGATGTGTAGCGAGGAACCAGGGACGCCAAACGACACCGAATGACACGATATGACACCAACTACCGGCCGGTGGCACTTAATCAATCCTGCCCAGCACATCTGGCGTCAGCCAACAAGGACCCTATCCCTGGAACTCTTGCTGGGATGTTGCTTAGAAACGGTGACTGTGTACTGTGTAGTAACTTGCCAAACTGACTTTACCACTCCAAGTGTGTCGATGTGATTGTAGCCTATGTTAAACACAAGGCTTTTATCTTCAGTTTGCGTTACCCATAGATGATTGTCTTTGAGAGGTGGTTACTGGATACATATGTGACACATGTCAAAGTTACTCCGGTGCTTATGCTTGAGACTATTGGACAGTATTACTAATAACTTGTGGCATTACAGAGCTGAGGAACTTTTAAGTTTTGTGATTCCTGCTATTTCATATCAAAGCTCACATGCTGTAGCGTTAAATAGGCAAAAGTTTCAGTACATAGGACAGGACATTCTGTCAACCAGAGTTAGGGAGCTGTACTTTTGCATTAGAAATCTGCTCCTTGTCCCATGAACAAAGTGACATTTGTGTGACTGGTCATTCGACTCTGTGGAGCTCGTTGATACATCTAACACTGATGCCACATGACAGAGGGCACTCACGCTCTCACTGTCTTGGGAGGAATCTTCCTCAAGAAACAGGCAACCTCAGAAGCAGTTCCTGGTCACATCTCCAGACCTCTGTGACCATCTATGCTGAGGATAAACTAATCCAAATCAAGGGTCCTCTGTGCCCGGTGCATCTTGTGGGAGATGGATCAACATGAAGCCTCTCGCCAATTAATTGACGTATCCACAAACGCACTTCAGAATCATAATTACGTACGTGTGTGCGTGACCTCCACAGATCAAGATTTGCCTCATCAACGACGCTTACACGTGTGTATTAAGTTATTAGTGCAGCATGACATCTGCCAGACCAGTCTCTCCGACATGACATCTGCCAGACCAGTCTCTCCGACATGACATCTGCCAGACCAGTCTCTCCGACATGACATCTGCCAGACCAGTCTCTCCGACATGACATCTGCCAGACCAGTCTCTCCGACATGACATCTGCCAGACCAGTCTCTCCGACATGACATCTGCCAGACCAGTCTCTCCGACATGACATCTGCCAGACCAGTCTCTCCCACATGACATCTGCCAGACCAGTCTCTTCCACATGACATCTGCCAGACCAGTCTCTTCCACATGACATCTGCCAGACCAGTCTCTCCCACATGACATCTGCCAGACCAGTCTCTTCCACATGACATCTGCCAGACCAGTCTTTCCCACATGACATCTGCGAGAATAGTCTCTCCCACATGACATCTGCCAGATCAGTCTCTCCCAAATGACATCTGCCAGACCAGTCTCTCCGACATGACATCTGCCAGACCAGTCTCTCCGACATGACATCTGCCAGACCAGTCTCTCCGACATGACATCTGCCAGACCAGTCTCTCCGATATGACATCTGCCAGACCAGTCTCTCCCACATGCATAGATATGTGCCCACATGACATCTGCCAGACCAGTCTCTCCCATATGCAGTTCTCAACTAGGCATTTTGTCTGTTTTTCTTGAAAAGAAACACATTTAGATGCCTATAATGTGATGAACACAAAATTTGGCAGCACCTTTAGTATACCCTCAAGGGGGTGAGAAGAATATGTCAGTCAACCTATACTCAGGAATACAACGGTGAAACAAATGGGAATCTTTTCTCCATTTCCCCTCATACTTGTCTGCAGTAGTTTGTGCCTCCTTGCTGTGCCTCCTTGCTGTGTATCTAACAAGGCTGTCTGAGCCACTACATGGAACCAATCAGGGACAGTAATTATTAGCACAATGTCTGCAAAATCAGTGGCCCTCTGTGCTGACTTGTAGTGGGAGTTATCCAACTTCAAAAGTATACCCTGCCTCCACAATGCATGCCTATTACACATACATTTATATACTTATTATAAAGTGAATGTTTCATTTGTTTACACTCTGAACTTTCTATGACTGCAACATTCAGGCTTTATTAAATGCACCTAAACCTTCAGCATGTTTATTCCAGCACACCAATTACAAAATAATGACAAAACCGCCTAGGTGTCAACCAACAACACAAGACATACACTTAGGAGATATCCCAAGCAGGCTTTGATATGCTACTAGGATACAGCTAATGTGAAACCAGAACTTGTGGATTCAAAAGAAGTTCCTAAAACTGTGGTGAATCAACACCTAGCATCCTTCACCACGTCAGATTGCCATGAAGACAGGCCTGGGAGAGAGAACCCTGGTTCCCTGACTTGTGACTTGTGAAAGAAGACAGCTGAAAACTATAGGTGAAACAACACCACGGTAATAAGTACTAGATGGAAAGCAGACTTGCAAGGAAGGTGACTGACACTATAGATCAATATACTCCAGCATAATCTGCTTACTACTCGGTACTGTACGGCCACGAGCAGCCTGAACCGGTGAACTGGCAACGTAAAGCAAAAACACAATTTATCCGCAGTGCGAACACAACTCAACCCACGCAACCCACAGACAAGGTGCTAAACTGCCTGGCGTAAGCCATCTGTTCCGATTCATCCAACCTCCCCGTTGCCAAACAGCAAATAGCAGCCAGACCGACTTAGGTACATTCCCACCTATGGCCAGGTATTTGTGATTTTGCGGTAGGTTGTAGCAAGGTTGCTCCTGGGCCTACTATACGCTGCTGGTAGGCCCTGAAACCTGACGTATAAGGTTGCCTCTACCGCAGTGCATACCACCTTTGTGCACTAGGTAGTTAGTAGGTAAATCAAAGCGAAGATAATGACAATCTTACAGGAGGGAAGGATATTTACCTGCATCAGATTTCAATTACGTACGCCTGGTTTGACTGATCTGTTGCACAGCTATTTTAAGACTGTCTTATTTGCAGCGTTTATGCGAATCATCGATTCACTCCAGTTTCAGCAATGACTGGTTCACCAAGCAATGCAATGTGTTTAGGGTCTTGCTAAATCGCCGCTTAAAGTAACTTGATTTTGGTCACATGTACAAAGCAACAGTCGATGTAAAGCTCATGAAGGGATGGCACAGATAAGAAATGAGAAATATTAATTCTAATGCTTAAATGGTGCATGAATGATGCACATGAATTCTAATTTACATTTTCTGCTTTGTGGTTATGAAAATACACCGCTATAGTTATACAGAATATGATTTCAATCAATCATCATTGTCAATCTTTAAAGAAAGAGAAAAACCAGGGGATATTAGTGACGGAAAATGTGTTGGTTATATATCCAAAACTATAGACGAATATTTTAGAAGGGCATGGGTGAGAACATTTCTGGACTATCGATAAAGAAATGGCTTCCTTGCTCTGGATGACATTATGTCTAAGTCTAACATAAGAAATAAAAGACAATAGTCAGCAAACAACGAGAGTAATGATTTAGTGAAAGACAAATGACTTTGAATGTGTGTACTCACACTGAGTTGAAGAGGTAGGCCCGACCCTGACTGCCCTGGAAAGACTGCAACAAAAAGACAGACACAATAATACATCATTGCTCTGACTGAAGTTGTGATTCTGAAGGGATGAGAGAGAGGGAGAGTATGTGAGAGGGAGTGGGTGGGATGGGAGAGAGGGAGAGTATGTGAGAGGGAGTGGGTGGGATGGGAAGCAGAGAGGGAGAGGGAAAGGATGGGATTGAGGTAGAGAAGAGAGAAAAGGGATGGGTTGTGTCCGATAGGGGTTGTGAGGGAGAAGGGATAGGATGGGAAGGTTGGAAGGAGGGACAGAAGGATGGAGGGAAGGACATGGGACGGTATGTAAGAGGTGATGGGGAAAGAGATTGCAGGGAAGGGAAGGGAAGAGATTGCAGGGAAGGGAAGGGAAGGGAAGGGAAGGGAAGGGAAGGGAAGGGAAGGGAAGGGAAGGGAAGGGAAGGGAAGGGAAGGGAAGGGAAGGGAAGGGAAGGGAAGGGAAGGGAAGGGAAGGGAAGGGAAGGGAAGGGAAGGGAAGGGAAGGGAAGGGAAGGGAAGGGAAGGGAAGGGAAGGGAAGGGAAGGGAAGGGAAGGGAAGGGGAGAGACAGTGGGATGGGATGGGAGGCAAGGAGGGAATGTGATAACTGATGGGTGGGAGAAAGAACAGCAAGGGAGGCAGGGGGAAAGGTATCACATGAAACCGAAACACGTAGGCAAACCAACAGCGAAACAAAACGACTGAAATCTCGTTCTCTAAAATCAATGCAACATGTTTATGAAGGTGAGGTGAGCAAATATAACTAAACAAAACCACCTCAGTCATGGCTGTTCCTAAAATAGGCGCCCACCATACATTTTTAATGATTCAAAATACGTCTTCAAATACTAGACTCGGCCGGGACCTTGCAAGAGGCACGGGGGACGACGGAAATAGCCGCGACCCATTACTGCGGAGCGACGAAATGAAATTACGCGCGGACGGAGACATGCACAGATTAACGTATCGGTGACGCTACCTTGGAGATGAGTTCGTCATGATTGGCGAGGTGGGCCCGGCAGTGGACACAGCTGTACGTGCGGTGACATTTACTAGGTAGGTAAGCTTGGAACGTCTTCACCATGCTGATGGTGACCGTGACGATCAAACACCCAACGGTAAAACATGAAACCAGGTGGCGCCACCACTGTCGTAATCCCGCCGAGTTCGATCGCCGACCGACGCGGTGTGGTTTGTGGCGTGCGAGTCAATGTCCTCCTGTGGTGTCAACCACTGCGTCTTGTGGCCACGCTGCTTGAAACACACTGTGCGGTGTGGTAACCTGAAAACAGAAAAAGTTCCCATGTAGCTCGGCATTGTGTAATCCTGTCCTGTGGGGCATGGGCGGCTCAAAGCTGTTTACACCCCACCCTCACCCCCCACCCCCTGGCAGATCTGTTTGTACCATTTCCTACACCAACCTGACTTTTCTGGGAAGAATCTAGCTTTAGTAGAGCGCAATGGCTCATGGGTAGAGCTTCGGACTCTCGAATACAAGAACCCGGGTTCGAATCCTGCGCTGCGGTGTTAAGAGGGTTAAGGCAAGTTTTTTCACTCTACATTGCTCCAGTTCACTCAGCTGTGTAAATGAGTACCTGGCTATAGACAGTGGTGGATATATGTACGAGCAACCTTCGCGCATTAATTATAGCATGTGGCTGGATGCTCCCCAGAGAAGTCGAGATGGTGTCTGAGTGAACAGGTCTGTGAGGGAAGTCAAGTGTAAAGTGCTCTGAATGGTCCTGAGGACTGGATACTGCGCTATAACAGAACTTGCCTTTTTTAAAGGTGTGCAGCCTGTGGACATTCACATATACTGCCGAGTAAACTGAGGCAATGAGGATTAAACTAAATTGTCTCTGCTTTAATATGACTGCAGGAGGACTTGAATCCTACTCCTTCTGTTTCAGGGTCCAACATCATAAACAAAGCAGTTCCAGAATTATCATAATCCCTTGCCATGAATGAGAAACTGGCAACTGGGTGGCAGCTATGTTTACATGATGCTGACATTATAGCAGGCAACCAGATTACATATCCCACTAGATGACTCTATGCTTTGATATGTTATCAGCAATCAGGATGCATTTACTTGTCCAAATAAGACTAATGCATAGCGGGGAGCTTTGTCTTTAAGATTTACTCCCAAAAACAATCGACATTGAGAAGGACATCTACAACGCAATCTTGATATGGTAATGTATGAACGCTCCGAGCATGATTGAAACTTATCCTCCATTGTGCTTGGCCAGAAACATCAGGTCTACTGGTTGTTATTCATACGCCGAGTGATAACTGTGTTAATTCATTAGAATGTAACACAACATCAACAGTATCGCATCAAAGAAGGTCACCACTGTAGGACCTCCGCCGTGCCACGACACAACATAACACTCCTTATTGTCATCATTCACAACATAACCCTCCTTATTGTCATCCTCCACAACATAACACTCCTTATTGTCATCCTCCACAACATAACACTCCTTATTATCATCTTTCTTCCACAATATAACACTCCTTATTGTCATCATCCACAACATAACACTCACTCCTTATTGTCATCCTCCACAACATAACACTCCTTATTGTCATCATCCACAACATAACACTATTTATTATCATCATCCACAACATAACACTCCTTATTGTCATCATCCACAACATAACACTCCTTATTGTCATCATCCACAACATAACACTCCTTATTGTCATCATCCACAACATAACACTCCTTATTGTCATCATCCACAACATAACACTCCTTATTGTCATCATCCACAACATAACACTCCTTATTGTCATCATCCACAACATAACACTCCTTATTGTCATCCTCCAGAACATAACACTCCTTATTGTCATCATCCACAACATAACACTCCTTATTATCATCCTCCAGAACATAACACTCCTTATTGTCATCCTCCACAACATAACACTCCTTATTGTCATCATCCACAACATAACACTCCTTATTGTCATCTTCCACAACATAACACTCCTTATTGTCATCCTCCACAACATAACACTCCTTATTGTCATCATCCACAACATAACACTCCTTATTGTCATCATCCACAACATAACACTCCTTATTGTCATCTTCCAAAACATAACACTCTTTATTGTCATCCTCCACAACATAACACTTCTTATTGTCATCCTCCACAACATAACACTCCTTATTGTCATCCTCCACAACATAACACTCCTTATTGTCATCCTCCACAACATAACACTCCTTATTGTCATCCTCCTCAACATAACACTCCTTATTGTCATCCTCCACAACATAACACTCCTTATTGTCATCCTCCTCAACATAACACTCCTTATTGTCATCCTCCAGAACATAACACTCCTTATTGTCATCATCCACAACATAACACTCCTTATTATCATCCTCCAGAACATAACACTCCTTATTGTCATCCTCCACAACATAACACTCCTTATTGTCATCATCCACAACATAACACTCCTTATTGTCATCTTCCACAACATAACACTCCTTATTGTCATCCTCCACAACATAACACTCCTTATTGTCATCATCCACAACATAACACTCCTTATTGTCATCATCCACAACATAACACTCCTTATTGTCATCTTCCACAACATAACACTCTTTATTGTCATCCTCCACAACATAACACTTCTTATTGTCATCCTCCACAACATAACACTCCTTATTGTCATCCTCCACAACATAACACTCCTTATTGTCATCCTCCACAACATAATACTCCTTATTGTCATCCTTCCTCCACAACATAACAATCCTTATTGTCATCTTCCACAACATAACAATCCTTATTGTCATCCTTCCTCCACAACATAACACTCCTTGTTGTCATCCTTCCTCCACAACATAACACTCCTTATTGTCATCCTTCCTCCACAACATAACACTCCTTATTGTCATCCTCCAAAACATAACACTCCTTATTGTCATCTTCCACAACATAACACTCCTTATTGTCATCCTTCCTCCACAACATAACACTCCTTATTGTCATCCTCCACAACATAACACTCCTTATTATCATCTTCCACAATATAACACTCCTTATTGTCATCCTCCAAAACATAACACTCCTTATTGTCATCCTCCACAACATAACACTCCTTATTGTCATCCTCCACAACATAACACTCCTTATTGTCATCTTCCACAACATAACACTCCTTATTGTCATCCTCCAAAACATAACACTCCTTATTGTCATCCTCCAAAACATAACACTCCTTATTGTCATCCTCCACAACATAACACTCCTTGTTGCAATCTTCCACAACATAACACTCCTTGTTGTCATCTTCCACAACATAACACTCCTTGTCATATTCCACAACATAACACTCCTTGTTGTCATCCTCCGCAACATAACACTCCTTGTTGTCATATTCCACAACATAACACTCCTTGTTGTCATCCTCCGCAACATAACACTCCTTATTGTCATCCTCCGCAACATAACACTCCTTATTGTCATCCTCCGCAACATAACACTCCTTATTGTCATCCTCCACAACATAACACTCCTTATTGTCATCCTCCACAACATAACACTCCTTATTGTCATCCTCCTCAACATAACACTCCTTATTGTCATCCTCCTCAACATAACACTCCTTATTGTCATCCTCCACAACATAACACTCCTTATTGTCATCCTCCGCAACATAACACTCCTTATTGTCATCCTCCGCAACATAACACTCCTTATTGTCATCCTCCGCAACATAACACTCCTTGTTGTCATCCTCCAAAACATAACACTCCTTATTGTCATCCTCCACAACATAACACTCCTTGTTGTCATCTTCCACAACATAACACTCCTTGTTGTCATATTCCACAACATAACACTCCTTGTTGTCATCCTCCACAACATAACACTCCTTGTTGTCATATTCCACAACATAACACTCCTTATTGTCATCCTCCACAACATAACACTCCTTATTGTCATCCTCCGCAACATAACACTCCTTGTTGTCATATTCCGCAACATAACACTCCTTGTTGTCATCCTCCGCAACATAACACTCCTTATTGTCATCCTCCGCAACATAACACTCCTTATTGTCATCCTCCGCAACATAACACTCCTTATTGTCATCCTCCACAACATAACACTCCTTATTGTCATCCTCCACAACATAACACTCCTTATTGTCATCCTCCTCAACATACCACTCCTTATTGTCATCCTCCTCAACATAACACTCCTTATTGTCATCCTCCACAACATAACACTCCTTATTGTCATCCTCCGCAACATAACACTCCTTATTGTCGTCCTCCGCAACATAACACTCCTTATTGTCATCCTCCACAACATAACACTCCTTATTGTCATCCTCCACAACATAACACTCCTTATTGTCATCCTCCACAACATAACACTCCTTATTGTCATCCTCCTCAACATAACACTCCTTATTGTCATCCTCCTCAACATAACACTCCTTATTGTCATCCTCCACAACATAACACTCCTTATTGTCATCCTCCTCAACATAACACTCCTTATTGTCATCCTCCTCAACATAACACTCCTTATTGTCATCCTCCACAACATAACACTCCTTATTGTCATCCTCCACAACATAACACTCCTTATTGTCATCCTCCTCAACATAACACTCCTTATTGTCATCCTCCTCAACATAACACTCCTTATTGTCATCCTCCACAACATAACACTCCTTATTGTCATCCTCCACAACATAACACTCCTTATTGTCATCCTCCTCAACATAACACTCCTTATTGTCATCCTCCACAACATAACACTCCTTATTGTCATCCTCCTCAACATAACACTCCTTATTGTCATCCTCCTCAACATAACACTCCTTATTGTCATCCTCCTCAACATAACACTCCTTATTGTCATCCTCCTGAACATAACACTCCTTATTGTCATCCTCCTCAACATAACACTCCTTATTGTCATCCTCCTCAACATAACACTCCTTATTGTCATCCTCCTCAACATAACACTCCTTATTGTCATCCTCCTCAACATAACACTCCTTATTGTCATCCTCCTCAACATAACACTCCTTATTGTCATCCTCCACAACACACACATGAAGAAGTCATACTCGGTAGCTGTATTCTGTACAATATGTCCACCATGTCCCACCTGTCACTGTCACTACGTACTGTATACTTCGACCATGTCCCACCTGTCACTGTCACTACGTACTGTATACTTCCACCATGTCCCACCTGTCACTGTCACTACGTACTGTATACTTCGACCATGTCCTACCTGTTCACTGTCACTATGTACTGTCATTGCCAGTCTGTGCTGCTGCCCATTAAGTCGACCACAGAGACTATAAAGTTTACAGCCATAGTGATGGTTATGTAACTATGAATAAAACACCAAAACAGCTTTTAACCAGACCAGGGGACCATTCACCGACGTTGTTAAGAGCTTTTAAACCCAATTTGCTCTTTCAGATCAATGTTGATCCGTAATTAACAGAGCTCTTGAATATGTGATCATTTTCAACACTACGAAAGACCAGCGCGGCACTGTCATCGGTGTGTCATGGAAATAGTGTCCTTGGTAATATGACAATGGATTTTTTCAGGTATAGAAAAAAAAATGTCATTTAACAACAGATTTTGTTTACAGACGAGTTTTACTTAAGAGCTTTTTATCTTACTGAAATGGTCCCCAGTCCAAAATCCATGAGAGGACCAACAGGTACAACAACAAATTACCCACAGACAGTTTAACACACCACAACATTATGACCAGCAATTATATAAGCACACATAATGATGCAATGTGTGTCTCCCCAGGGGATTCAAAATAAGTAGCTAGATATGAATCAAAACGACGCCTTGTCACGAATGTCTAAATTATACAAAACATATGCTACTTAACTATGTATAATAACTTTTAGTGTGAGTGAAATGCCCACATGTCTCATGTTTTCCTGAACAAAAAAATCACACATAAAATGAAATACCAATGTGTTATTTAATGGTATTTATATTCAGAACGGCCCAGTATCGGCTAACCATTGAATATGCATGCAGGTGGTAGGAAATGTCAGCAATTTAATCAAGAAGCAAAAACATCCTTTAAAACTACCAGGTAGTCGTAGAATGTTTTCCCGTAAAAGCACTTGTGAACTGCGACAACACAAATAGTGGTGTGATATTAATTTATTTTAACCTAAGTGGATGCCACTAACATTTGTTGGTGCTCTTTCACTACAGGAAAAGGGAACTGAAACCGATTAATGACAAATACAAAACAATTTTTTCAGACTGTGATCAGATCAATTTGTCCATTAAAACCTCATCGACATTTGTGTTGTACATTTCTGGGAAAGGTCCAAATATTGAGGTATTCATTCTGGTCAATACTTTGTCTGCCGATTTAGGATTAGAACCAAACTTAATTATGATCGACACACAGCCTAATATTAGCGTCCACAAATGCATGGCGGGAGCAACAGCTTTTGTAATTTCTGCGAACTAGAACCAACCAGTGCATCTGGAATGGAGCCAGGTCTGTGAACTGTTCGAAAGGTTAGCGACATCTGTTTCTATGGAAATCAATATTGAGTGACAAGCCAAGTTAAATGGTAATATTCCCTATCAACAGGAGAGGGCTCAGGATTAGCGGTCTTGTCTAAGACGACTGTCACAATCCATACAGATTTAAACACGGGAATCGTAAACCATGAGTGGTTTGATTCCACGGGCAGTGATTAGAGTCCCTTTTAGTGATATTTGTCTCGCATCTGGTAACACGACTGTTTCATTCTCAGATATGTGACTGCCCTCAGATCTATACGGATCCACAACATTACAGGTTTGGGATTTTGTGTAGGCTTAACAATATCTATAGTCTCACAGACATGGATCAAACTGCGTGGTTGTCTAGTGACAATTCGTGACAAAATACAGGTACGAATTGCTTATTTCGGAGGCAGTAATAACGAGTGCAAAACAGAGGAAGTCCAGTCAACATCTGCTGGGTGAGTGAGTGCAGGGATCTCACTGACTCAAGTACGTGCACAAACGGCTGCACATGTATAAATAATACGCACAACAGTTGTAAACACACACTGCCGCACAACACATGTACGTTGTTGCTAAAGCCCACGTCTTGCTATTGAAAATAACAACGCAAATAACAAACATAAACCCTTTGACTAACAGCAGTCTTTCGGATCAAGTTCCCATTTGACATCCTGAAAAAAATTACAGAAGTTCGGAAGACATTAATTTTATGACTCCAGCTGCAGAGTCTAATGGTATCTGTCTCCTCAACTTAGTGTAAATAATGACATCACCTATACAGGCGTAAATAGTGACATCATGTAAATAGTGACATCATCTTTACACTTCACTCATCAATGTTTTTTATAATATCCGTGAAAAGTACACATTTTATATTTGGTATTGAAAAAAAATGTTGTAGTGATTTATAAATGTTCACATTTACAGTGACATTACAGATAAAAGAATCATTTACCAAGTCATTTAGACCACCTTTTGTATGCAAGGTCCTGCTCTCAATACCGGTGCCACAGAAATAGCCCTGCTGATGTCACGGCTTCTATGGTAACTGGGCTGCCATTGTAACTTCTCTGGTATATTGTTATTATGACGCTAATAAACAGTGATTTGCCGACCCTACCTGTTCACAATGTCTGTCTTCTGATGGCGGATACACTGAATTGTCTATTTATAACGTAATTGTAAAACTACCAGATAAGTAATATTTCCTGCCTATTACTACAGCAGTATAACACTGACATGCATGTCTGATTTAAAGGTCACTCATGAAGTGCCAATTCATCTCAACGATAACCACTCTATACATGTAATAAAGATTAATTAAACTGATGTTACATGTGCCCATTCCATAAAAATAGGGATTACACTTCCTCCTGTGGACGGAAATATTCCATTCATCTTATCACTCTGCCCTCCCAAGAACTAAAAAACCAACTCAAAATTATCCCAAGAAATAGATATGTACAAAATATCTACTAACACAATTTAAGTAAATAACTAATGTCATGTGACATTTTAATAATAGATTAATTAATGACAGTTTGGCACTTGACATACAAGCACGCACACACGCACACACGCACACACACATGAACACACACACACTGGTTCGATTACAATCCGGTGTGTGGGAAGTCTGTTGTTATAGTGACAACATTCAGTTCATGGACTGCCTGGCCCCCACTACGCAACCCAAAGATTGATCAACTAATTATGAGCACACATTATCTGCAATTCAAATTTCAGACTCACTGTCCATTTGCTCTGTGGTTATGTTGTTATTGCAGTGCTAAAATCTGTACAGCTCACAGCTGTTACCAAGAACTGATGTTGGAAAATAAAATTACATAATAGCATTAAACATGTGAGCTGTTACAGACTCCTGCCAGTGATCAAAATAAACCTTCATCAAACTTTCTACTTCAGAAAACTACTGAAAAATTATGTTAATTAATTAATTTCTATTGAAGATGACAACATGTGTGTGTGTGTGTGTGTGTGTGTGTGTGTGTGTGTGTGTGTGTGTGTGTGTGTGTGTGTGTGTGTGTGTCTGTGTGTGTGTGTGTGTGTGTGTGTGTGTGTGTGTGTGTGTGTGTGTGCATGTGTCACTGTGTGTGTCACTGTGTGTGTGTGTGTGTGTGTGCGTGCGTGCGTGCGTGCGTGCGTGCGTGCGTGCGTGCGTGCGTGCTTGTGTGTGCATGTATGCGCGTACAAGTTTCTTTGTGTAAACAATGGCCCCAGGAGGGACAATGGGCAAATGTTAAGACAACAGGTCAATGAACTACAACACATGCACACGTGTACAACATGTCCGTTGCTGCTGGTGTGTCCAGCTGTTTGCATTTATCTCAGATGGAGGTGAACACTACCTGTCTTTAGGCAGCAAACAATGCCACACAGCTGTTGTTACTGTATGTCTGTATCTGGGCCAAGTTGAACTTACTAATCAGTGGTCAGTGAATACCCTCAGTTAGTTACACATGGATGCACTCTTTAGGTCAGTAATCAGCACAGAACAAGTTCTGACTAACATCGGTTGTTAAAACAAAATGCTGGAAAATATGATTTGTTGCAAGTTCGTACGACTCAGTAGATAACATCAATAATTAATTTAACTGAATCCATGGGAAACTTCATAATCTGACCAAATGTTCAGTAATTGTAACAATAAAATCACTGTTAAATTGCCAATGAATGCACATAAATAATGTATAACATTATTAGTAATTTTTATCGCATAATGACAATTAAATTTAAACTGACAGATTTAAATTACAGGTAGATGTGTATAATATTTATGCACAGTCAATCAGAAAAGCCCATTTAAAGTATTAAAATGCCACTACAATTTGAGCTACATCAAATAATTATTATAGTATAATAGCATATTCAGCAAAAGAACAGCTAACATCACAAAGGCAAAGTGATAATTTGTTTACCTATACACTGTGTAGTTGGCATCAAGAGATGTAAAAAAATAAGAAACCCATGCAAGGAAGCCATGTGTCAGTGTAGCCTGTCTGTTCATGGCACACCTCAACGTCTAATGTTGCCTTTTATCTTTATTGATTACTCAAGCCTTCCTGCCTCTGCCAAGTTCTTCATTTCCCCAGATCCGGTGTTATTGCTTTCGCAAGATTGGATCCCTGTGGCTGAAATGCTCCTGATCATTGCCGTTGATAATGCTTACCAAGCTTCCGATATTATTTTCCAATTTGATTATGCATGGATTCGTGCTTTTCCAACTCACATCAATGATCAAACACGACTTGATTATTCTTGACTACAAAAGTTTATAATACCTAATTGACCTGTACGTTCTAATTAACCCATATACATATTCACGTTCCAGGCTTATTGTGTGATGTATGTATTGTGGTCTATCATCATGTCTATGCCACATTTCAAGTCATCAGATTACTGTTATGTAGTCGCCATAGTTGAACAATCTATGTTCAGATTCTCTCAAACCACACTGTCTCTATCTAATTTGAACACTGTAAAGAAAACATTCAAACTGTAAACAAAATATTCAAACTGTAAACAACAGTTAATGACACCTATTACGGCAACAAGCTTCCTAACCCAGAAGCACCTTTGAAGTTGCCTTGTTCCCACACACCTGACTACAAAGTTGGGCAGAGTACGACTTCCTGCTAATGATTAACACCCAAGGCTGATTCCTGGTGATGAACAGACAGCCATGTGTTGATGGATAGACTGTGCACACACACACTGGCTGCACTTGTTACTCACTAATGGACTGTGGACAGTATTCAATGTATGGTGTTGTCATTTATATTCTGACGGAGGAAAATGAATTATTTGACACCGTATTTAAAACGGCAGACAAGGTTGTATTTATTAGGCTGCATTTCAATATTGTATTCAGCTGACTAAACACTGTGCTGGAAATGTCAGTTTGAATTAACAACTTTTGATAAACATACTCATACACTGTTTGTGAATATTAGAAAGAACTATGTGACAGAATTCAATGTATGGTGTTGTAATTTATATTCTGACGGAGGAAAATGAATTATTTGACACTGTATTTAAAACGGCAGTCAAGGTTGTATTTGTTAAGCTGCATTTCAATATTGTATTCAGTTGACTAAATATATCATGCTGAAAATGCCAGTTTGAATTACCAAAGGTAACAACTGTTGATAAATATACTCATACACTGTACACTGTTTGTGAATATCAGAAATAACTATGTACAGTCTACATGTTCTTGTAAATTTCCTTTCATTGTTTGGGGGACGGGGTGTCAAAGGCGGTTTCATCTTACACTGATATCTTTTGTGTTGAACCGATAGTCTGATACCGTTAATATGTTGATCATCATATCTGTTTACAAACTTTCACCTGGGATGACAGGGGGCCAACACCAAAAAATAATTTCTGAGGTGATCCTTATTAAATACAATTCAGTCATTTTGGTGGACAGTATATCTCTAACACATTATTTTATTATAACTTTAAAATATAACTAACTGATAAGATAAGAACGTTACATTACAATATAAAGTAGCCTCAGTAAAAAAACATTAGTTCTTTTCTCACCCTCTGTAGAGTGTTACACGACCACGAGGTGTTTCCTCACCCTCTCTTAGAGTTAAACTATCCATGTAGCCATCACATGACTTCCATTCAAACAGTTTTTATCCCTACCTAGTCAGCTGGTGTTGGTCTCTGCCACTTGGTGCACTGTACAACCACAGTACCAACAGGGTAGTACTTAATTACTATGTGCATATACCCTTTCTTCTTCAATGGGGTAGTACTTAATTACTATGTGCATATACCCTTTCTTCTTCAATGGGGTAGTACTTAATTACTATGTGCATAAAAACTGCATACACCCTTTCTTCTTCGTCTCCTTATTATTCATTACTTCAAAACATGACGATCACAATCATCAAGCAATTCTTTCTAAATTCACTGAATATTGTTTAATTTAAAACACGAGCTTTGTAGTCATTACAGATTAAACTGAAGCTAAGGTGAGTTTCATCATGCATCAGTAATTTAATGGGACAAATAATAATAACTGCACGTGTATGACTATGAGTCAAACGTTATGCAGAAGTCCTACAATTTGCATCTGTCGTAGTTGTGTTAGTGGGTCTTACCGTGCATAGCTTTATGTAGAGACCCGTCCACCCGTCATTTGGTCGGGTAAAAACGAATATGGACGGGCAAAAATATGGGTAGACGGGTAAAAAATGCTGGAGCAAAACAAATGTCTTCCAAAACCATAGATATTGTTAGTTATGCCTTAGAAGTGAGTGTAAATGGTGTCATATGTATGTTTGTAGCCCATTTTAGGTCATCAGACACATCTGAAAGTTTGTAAACTAGCTTAACAGTTAACATCCATGTGTCCACCAAAATGTGTGACTGGCAATAATTTTATCCTGCATAAAGCCCTGGTCTTACGTATTCACTTTACCCACATTCAGCGCTCTCCACACAGCCAACTGCCACACTTTCTGGTGTCAGATTCGAAGGCGATAACCTGGCAACTACTTATTAGCCGTCTACAGCGACCCAGCAGTTTGGTTCACTTAGCTCTGTTTTACAACAGCTGCAGATCCTTACTCCATCATGTGGCTGTTTGTTCCTGGAGCAAATCAGGAATGCCTTTTTTACAGTTCTCATATTAGCCCAGTCTGCATGATACGGTGAAAGCCAAGAGAGGGTTTCTATGTTGTACGTTGCAGTACGTTGCAATACTACCCCATAGCTTTACATACAGACCCGTCCACTCGTCATTTGGATAGGTAAAAACGAATATGGACGGGTACAAATATGGGTAATGGACGGGTAAAAAATGAAGGAGCAAAAACAACAATTATGCCTTGATAGTGAGTATAAATAGTGTGTATAAATGATAGTGAGTATAAATGATGTGCATTTGTAGCCCATTTCAGGTCATCAAACACATTTAAAGTTAGTAAACTGGCTTAATAGTTAACATCCATGTGTCCACCAAACCATGTGTGACTGGCAATAATTTTATCCTGCATAAAGCCCTGTACTACCCTGTGAATGCTTTGCAATAAAGCGTTATTATCACGCTGCCGTCAAGGTGCTAGAAACCACTCACACTAACCAGCACCGCTGTATTCATCATACCCAAATCCAGGCAATGTTCGCGGGAATATTATTAGCATTCATGAATAAAAAATGAATATTCTTTAGAGGCATTTGTCAGTTTGATCAGATAAAAACGAGACAAATGTTGACCCAACAAGTGGAGGCGAGGAGCACAGACTTAGTGCCTGTGTGATTACTTCGCCTCATGTATGAATACTGAGTTGGTTCGAGCTGAGACACTGACACGCTGGGTGGACATATATAGGGGAAGGTGACATTTTAGGACGTGTAGTAAACCAAGCATGTATATCAATGTGGTGCAAATAAAATAATACTAGTCTCTTGATATACCATTTCATTTGACACCACAATGCTGTGTAGGCGAGCACTGAATGTGGGTAAAATGAATACAAAACTACGGCAGATGCAAATTGTAGGGCTTCTGCATAATGTTCGACTCATGCAGTTATTATTATTTGTCCCATTAAATCACTGATGCATGATGAAACTCGTCTTAGCTTCTGTTTAATAAGTAATGACTAAACTGCTCATATTTTAAATTAAACAACATTCAGTTAATTTAGAAAGAATTGCTTGATGATTGCGTATGTTATGTTTTGAAGTAATGAATATAATAAGGAGATGAAGAAGAAAGGGTATATGCACACAGTAATTAATTACTACCCCAGTGGTACTAAGTACTGTGGTTGTACAGTGCAGTAGGTGGCAGAGACCAACACCAGCTGACTAGGTAGGGATAAAAACTGTTAGAATGGAAGTCATGTGATGGCTACATGGATAGTTTAATTCTAAGGGAGCGTCAGGAAACATCTCGTGGTCGTGTAACACAGAGGGTGTGGAAAGAGCTCATGTCTATATGACCTTCCTTTTTACATGCAACCTGTTGTTATTACAGACGTTTTCCTAAAATACACAATATATACCAACTGCTACACGAGTTCATCCTACCACACACAAGCTCAGCACTGAATAATTCAACAGTGCAAGGAAGTGTGGAGATAAGAATTAAACCAAGGAATATTTACACACTTAATGTGTGTATGTCATAACTCATCACACAGACACTGAGGTTCCAGTGCAAAGTCATTGGATGTGAGTTCACAGTCAGGAGACTAATGCAGTAGTGGATGTGGAAGGCCACTGAACGCCCCACCACATTCTATCAATTGACTTGTGGCTGGATGCCCAAAGATCTAATTACACAAAGCTTCTCTCTCAGGGTCAGTGTCTCTGCTTTGCAAGTTATCACTGACCACTGACCGTGGGTGATTGTGAATCAAGAAGAACGATTTATCTAACCACGTGAACAACTGCGTTAAGGTATAATCGTGAATTATCATGCTGTATATACCAAGATATGAATGCAACAATTACCATTATACATAACAAATTAAGGTCAAGGTTCACAATATTCTCGTGTGATAATAAGAGTTTACTCATGGGGTGGTTATTGGTGCATGGACAAAACCCCTTCCGGACAAAACCCCCTCGGACAAAACCCCCTCCATAGAGTCCATACATAACTCCCTCTAGACATAAGCCATTTCCGGACAAAACCCCCTTGGACAAAACCCCCTCTATACATAATTCCTTCTAGACAATCCATTTCCGGACAAAACCCCCTCATCAATGATACTAGACTTGCTTGAATAGCACCTTTATTATGCTAGTAATTATAAAATATTTGGTATGTATTTACCTTTTTTACATACCAAATTATATATATATATATATATATTATATATATATATATATATATATATATATATATATATAATAATAAAGCTTTATTGCCATATTCAACGTGCATTACATGATGAATTGGAATGTAGTCTGGCGTTGACTCATATAGTGCCTATATATATATATATATATATATATATATATGTATATACAATAATATGAAATATGGCAAATAAATATAAGCTATAGATATAAGATATACATATTGTACATAATGTGTTCTTTAAAATGAAAAAAATAATTAATATAATAAATCAATAAAGACAAAATAAAAATAATAGAGTATCTATTTAACAATAATTGTGATGTAAACTAGTTAATAAATAAATAAATAAATATAAAATGTCCTTTAAAATTGTTTAAAAAATATATATACAGTGTATATTATCTTCTAAAAATACAATTTAAATTATTAGACATACATTATAAGAGGACTAAAATATCATTTAAAATTATAATTACAATTGAATGCGTCCAATTTTGTTTAAAAAATATATTTATACAATTATTAAGTTAAGCTAAAATTCAAGAAGAGAAGATTGTTGTTCAGCACCACCGATCCGCTATATTATATATAGTATGCACAAATATACAGCCAAGCTAAGTTTACTTCTTTTGATAATTCTTGAGGCTAGTATCTATGATGAGGGGGTTTTGTCCGAGGGGGTTTTGTCCGGAAGGAGCTTATGTCTTGATGGAGTTATGTATGGAGGGGGTTTTGTCCGGAGGGGGTTTTGTCCGGAGGGGGTTTTGTCCTATCTTCTGTTACCAGAACTAAATATCCAGATAACTGAGGTTTTAGTCAATGGATTTTTGTGGCATCACTGATTTTTCTGACCATGGGTGATTGTGAATCAAGAAGAACGATTTATCTAACCACGTGAACAACTGCGTTAAGGTATAATCATGAATTATCATGCTGTATATACCAAGATATGAATGCTAAAATTACCACTATACATAACAAATTAAGGTCAAGGCTCACAATATTCCCGTGTGATAATCAAAGGTCACATGGGGTGGTTACAAGAAGTAAATATCCAGATAACTGAGGTTTTAGTTAATGGATTTTTGTGGCATCACTGAGTTTGTCCACCACTGATTTTTCTCTACACTAATGACCTGGAAATCCTGTCTGTCTTTGAAAACTGATAGTTTGTATTCTGCTTGTGTTCACTGGGGTTAGTGGAGTACTAGGTAACACATGTTCATTGATTCTCCTGCCTCATGTTCTGACTTCCTCCCTTATGTAATGCTGTACACACTCTCTGAGGTTGGGGCACAAAGACACAAGTGTATGGTGGGTAACTCACACTGACCAATTACTGCACTGGCTCTCTAACCACCACTTAGAATGTAAGTGATGAGATGTGGTGAAGTTTCTTCAAAGAGCAGAACATCTGGCTGTGGTAAGAGAAGGGGAGGATGTGATCAAGGATGTGGAGGGTATTGAGAAAGTACTGAAGGTGAATGGTCTAAAACCACATATGTTCTGAATCACTTTGTTCATGGTAAAGATAAAGGATGCTAATTGAAAATACAAACAGACTCCTCATGTGCCTACGTCAACAGTGTCAGAACAATTAGCATGTGTATATCCATGGAAGCTTCATATCCGTGACGTCTTATGATACACACATTGTACCATTACACTTATTACTGTTCCCAGCAAACAAGGAACCATTTCTGAACCAGTTGGCATGTGTCATACTGGTTCATAATTGGTACCGCTCCACCAGTACATGCTTTCATGTGTATTCACGTGAATACACGTGTTCTGCCTGTTGTCATGAGTTTTGAACGAGTTTGACACGAGTCGTACTGGGTCAGAACTGGTACAGTTTCACTGGTACGTATAATCATGTGAAAAACTCGTGATTTCACGGTAAACACATGTCGACACACCAAATTTGTTCACAGAATCTGGTGAATTCACATACGGAAACATGAATTGAGCCAGTTGAACTCGTGAATTCACTTACAGAACATGTGAAATCAGGGGTCATTGTTTGCTGGGTAGACCCGTCACACTCACAGTAGGTGTTATGATACACACATTGTACCATTACTCTCATTACTATTATATGTCAATCAACACCGTGAGTTCACTGCTGTATCATGACAGCAATGGAGGAAAGGTGTGGGGTTGTCACATTTCTACGAAACCTGAACACCAATCCTTTCTATGATATCATAATAGGTCTTTTACTCCTGCGTACCAATTATCAATCACATTAAACATATACATAAATACTTAAATGTGAGAACAGAAAGTAATAAATCTGGGAAGAGAACGCTTACGTGTGCACTGTATGTGTTTCAGGAAATGTCGCTGCTCGCGAGCTGTTTTTAGTTTCCAATACCGTCACAGTATAATTGTGTTACCGTGGCAATAACGTGCAGTAAGCAACATGGGTCCACAAGCACAATATATACTGATCAATAGTCAATGATGAAATGCACAGGTCTCTAAGTAAACAGGTAGACACACACTGAGAGAAAGAGAGACAGACAGAGAGAGAGACAGAGAGAGAGCTATGTGTCTTCTCTCAGCAGTGGTTATGCTTTGTTATACTTGGGTTTTCAGGCCCCAAACTGTCCACTGCTTACAAAGCCGCATATTCACAAGACACAGAAGATATTTGTTACTGAAGACTAATTTGTGGTAACAGGGTGAAAATATGTACATCTGACTAAACTAAACACTGGAAAGGTTACAGCACCCTATCTTGGAAATAATGCACACTGTACGTAAATAAATACTGTTGTGACCCAAAATATATTAACCAATTAATTCCACCTGAACAAAGGAACATCAGTTCAGGTATTAACCTTATAGTGAGAACTTAATTAATTTATGTAAATAAATTATTTACGTATCGGCATTGGATGAATATGGTTTACTTTGTTGAATGAATAATGATAATGCTAGGTTTTCTTCATCATAATAATCAGTGGCTATAACAACGCGGTGTGGTGTTAGCAACAAGAGAGTTATTGTTCTACGTCCGTACTCATACACTCAGTTGCATTATGAATATTTCAGCTAAACTGATTTGAACTGACTATGTTCAATAATGAAATGTGCAAATGGGTGTGTGGGTGGCTTCAGTCCTGCTAATTAAGCTACTTGTTTTCAGCCTTAACTACCAAAGGTAAAGGTAGTGCCTTATATAGACTAGGTCTATAATTGTATGGATTAGTCAGCTATAACTAGTACCTTATATAGACTAGATCTATCATTGTATGGATTTCCCATTTCTATAAATACACAGTCAATTATATGTGTAATTCATGCAGGAATATGGCCACATTATGATTACCGATTTGTTTTAAATGTAAAAATTGTGATAAACAATGCTTATTTTCTTGTATTGGTCACACAAATATAAATTCAGATGGCACACTTACATAGATCAAACAACAGATACTTTAGAAAGCAGATTCCTGACAAAATGTAGCAGACTTAGTTTGGTGTACAGGTGTAGGTATTGACATATTTAGCAGCCCAGTAGGTAATGAAACTTGACTCGAAAAGGATCGCTACAGGCCAGTTAACCACTGACAAAATGATACGAAATACAGAATTTCAAGTCAAAAATACAGATTTTATACGTGGCATAGTTGTTATATAATAGTTGAATCATCCCACCATGTAGGCTGCGTAGATCTATCCCGGAACTTCAAGAAACTAACATGAATCATGACATATATGGGTGCTTTGTTGGCAGCCATCTGTGCAGTCAGTCCTTGTGCCAGGAACAATGGCTTGACACAGTGGCAGACATATGATGATATCTAGGCACTCCGACTGACTCAGTATATGGTTAGGTTACCAATAACCATATTGTTAGTGTGTACCAGTGCAGAAGGTTGTGGCACTGCTCTATTCACCAGGAGTCTACCGGTGAATCACTGACAACAGTCACGACACAGAGGAAGGGTTGGTTTAAACAAACTACGAAGGAACACAAAGCCCAACTAACCCCAAACTCATAAAACCGTCTTACAGTGTGGACAATCAACTTGCATGAAACAGGTCCATTTGTGTAGTAATAAGAACATAATATACTAGTTACTAGCTACCCTAGTACACTTTCACTGTTACACATGTACAGCCTGCAGTGGTAGCTAGTTACTAGCTACCCTAGTACACTTTCACTGTTACACGTGTACAGCCTGCAGTGGTAGCTAGTTACTAGCTTCCCTAGTACACTTTCACTGTTACAAATGTACAGCCTACAGTCACAGGTAGCCATCATAGTACATTTCCACTTACATGCAATGCTCACAGGAGAATAGGTTTTTATGTCCATCCCATATGATATTGCACTGAGGCGTGTATTTTCAGTTTCACATTACCATGATGGCATGATGTCCACAAAAGATGCATTAATACATAATTAAGATAACTTCTTGGTCTAATACACCTCTTGGTAGCTTAGTTTAGCATATATAAATCTAGAAGATGTTGTCATATCACAAACACCCTTCTCTTTGTTATCTTAGAACTACAGAGACGACGCGTTTGGACACATAACAAGTGTGGATACATAAGAAATAGAGCTGGGAAGTCAGGTACATATAATCATATATTATACATTATCATATGATATGTTATTTTAGGCCTGCTATGTATCGTGTACATTACACCTGAACAGTGTGGTGACAATATTTATTACCACATCCTGTAAAACAATATCAAGACAGGTAAATTACATCAATAACTTCAGATATCTGATTTCAATACAATGTTTATACAGAATGTCATATATATTACCTTTGTAACCACTGTACTTCCTGGCAACATATGCTATGGCTAGTTGGCTACGGGCTACCCCGTGAGTACTAACTTGTAAATGTCAAAATTCCACCCTCTTTCAAACAAAGACTGTTATTATTACATTCCACCCATTTCAAATTAGTTATGCTCACCAAATTATAACAGGTATTTTCAGAATATTATCAAATATCTGCATTAATCAAAGACAAAGCCACACACAAATAAACATCACATTTCCTGTCTACATATTGAAATCTAGAACAAAGCATGACGATGTCTTATTGTAAGAACAGGAGAGGCACACCTTCCACCTATCCTACTTGAAACTAATGACACAGCCACTCAACAATATTAAGCGACACAATAACACGATGCTAGATGACATCATGGGTAAACACTGACATCTCACACTGGTCAACATGTTTGTTGTCTCCTGCCAAATAGATCTTTCTCGATTTCAAAGCCCCTAGATTGCCAGAATGCAACGTCATGCATACACAAATGAAACCAAGTTTGTTTGATCAACATAGTGAAGCTGGTTTAGGGGTCATCAATAATTATCATCATTTTCACAAGCGTACAAGCCATACGCTGGGGGGGAGGGGGTATGACTTGAACGTACGCTTTTTTTAATGTTGAAAAATAATGACAAAAACGAAGTGCCCATTTATCGCTCGCTCGCTCGCTCATCCTCACACAAGGGAGAGGTAAAGACCGCCAAAACGAAAAGAAAATAGTGCTCGAATGATTTGCTTGTATGCTAGTGATTCATCAGAATGACGCATTATTGCGAAACATGGCAACTGTGAAACACTGTCATCATTTTCACCATTTACATTTGTACACTTTCAAGGGGGAGGGGGGGGGGGCAGAAAAAGTGTACGGTTTGTACGCTTGTGAAAATGATGATAATTATGGATGACCCCTTACTTGTACCTGTTTTCTAATTTTGATCTAGACAATGGCCACAGCTGTTACCACACTAACATCACTAGATAAATCATAAATGCTAAATCACTAGTTAGTAAATCTGTCTTGTAAACATACAGGTGAAACTGTTTATGATTTACAAATTTAGTTACATAAACAAGTAAATATTAACAAACACTATGCCTACAGATAATCCATTACATAAGAGTTCATCATTATTTTAAAAATCCTGTTTCTGGCTGATATTGACATCACAAAAAGACAGAATTAATCAAACACTTTGCCATAGCAGTTCTGAATAAGACTGACCAATGCACAATATTGGTAGACTTCAGTGTTGCGTAAGAAAAATAAAAGCACTGTTTGTTTTGCACATGTTCAAATAACTGATCTTGACACACATATACCCAGACGTCTAGTGGAAAGGCATGTCTTGCTCAATGGCTTTGCGTTGCAATTAGTAACATTATAGCCTGACCTACAGGCTGTAGAAACATGGAGATTACACAAGCACACAGTAACATACCACTTTCTGTGGAAGATAAACATAGAAATGAAGTAATTTAACCTGTTTGAATGTTTAAAGATTATTTAACTTTAGAAACAGTTCAGTGAAAGAACCACGACTAAAGGTAATGCTGCTTTCTGAGTTAAAGGTCGTTTTTGATGATCACTGTCTAAGAATGTAGCAAGCATTGACAGTATTAAACTACTAGTACAATTATTCACTGTTATATCGTGTTTTCTGCCAGTGTAACACAAATACTTGTTAAAAGTACGGCAGACTACCGGGTACTGATATTTAGAGTTACAGCATAAAGGCAGAGGAAGAGATATTTCTCTACAAACATAAAGGCACCAACTCCCTATGATACCTCTACAAACATAAAGGCACCAACTCCCTATGATACCTCTACAAACATAAAGGCACCAACTACCTACCATACTACCTTGTTAATAACATTTACCATAACCATTACCAATTTTCCATTACTGCAACATTAACATGACTGTTCACAGGAGAGAGAGCTTCCAATGATGACCATGGTGACAGATGCTTCAGATCTATGAAGACGGCTGACTAAATGACATAATTACCATAGAGATGATGACTGAAACTGCACATTTACTTCCAAGTTCCATGTCTGTCTTAATATAATTAATGCTTCTTAATAATGTTCTATCAAGATATTTCAAGATGTTGAATCATCAGTTTAACCTTTTGTGAGGTAACTAAGTAGTGCTGTGTGATAGTTTACATTACTAAAACGAGCCACTCCGATCTGGTAAAGGCAAATTACCTGTACATAACCAGAACTGACATTTGAGCTGACATGTACTACAGTAATTCTGCCAGTGGCATTAAAGAGTTATGAATATTACAGGTCATTCGGGTCATTTCGCAGTACTGATTAAGGCAAGCAGGCTACCAGCACATTTACTTGATGGATGGGTGTCCGTCCTCCTGAATTTCCGATGCTCAGGTAAATTGGTAATAATCTAGTTATATGTAGGCAGTGACTAGGCACATGACCCCGCACATCTGAATAACTATCGGCAAAATGGGGCAGATGATTCCCTAGTACAATTGTATTTACTGTAAAATTACTTGTTGCTATATTCATTTGTAAACCAAAATATTAGTCAAGTATTGCGACGCCAAATGTATACATATGTTTAATATGTTATGTTCTCATTATATTGTTACATCTGATTTTATATGTCGTAACAATAGTTAATGTATCATTCAGATAGACCCGAGTAACTTTTAGAAGTCCAAATTGCAATAGCGAGGTGTATGCTTGGCTGATAATGGTGGGGGTAGGTGATAATGTGAGAATTTTGATCTGTGCATCTAGTATATCTATGATGATTTGAGGTAAAGATGTCTATTAGAAAAGTGGGATTTGCAAATGGTGCCACCACCTCACGGGACTTAGGGAATCCAGACAACAAAAGCTCATTCTACACAATGGCCTGTGACTATGTGCTGACAAAATTCAATGCTAAATTGCATCACTGAAATCATGTTGATGCTATACAGATATGGTGAATAAAATCACAGACACAACCCATGCAAACAATATAAACTACCCCAGGCTAAGTTTAAGCTGGATTAAAACGTCGTCTGTAGACACCACTAAATATAGCCATGTGCCATGGACTGACATGCAGTGAGCGATAATAGAACCAGTTTGTGTATAAAATATTGTGTTTGCCGCCAAAGATGCCAACCATGGATGAGATCCATGGACTGTTTGGAGCTATTCAGGACCGCAGCCTCTGTATTTTCATTAATGTAAAACATGCAAATAAATGCTAACACTGGCTCTTTGCATATGCTAGGTTGATTTGTCACCCATGATGCAGTGAACAATTCCCGCATAAAACTCTGTATTTATTCAGTTGTTTCCAATGTTAAAACGCATTCCGCACCCAAGTCACGGGGTTCTCATTGTCAATCAAACTGCTGGTAAATTATCGTGTTTATAGACCACTGGTGTTGTGTAGAATTACAAATAGCATTTGTGTACGCAGTGCGCCAAATTGTGTCAAGCTTGCTGCCGTTGTTTTCTGACAATGCCACTGCACAGATTCAGGCAATGGTGTAAAAAATAATATATGAAATGCCCATTATTGTGTTAATATAGTAAATATACTATATATATATATATATATATATATATATATATAATGGATAAAACTTCATCAATGACAGCTCTGTGCTTGATGTAAACATAGGCACAGGCAAGAACCATTAGTGCACACTGTAGAGTATAATAACCCTAACATATACACCTACTCCAGTCACCTACGTCATCTAATTAGGTCGATGTCACTAATGCCTTTATTTGTATCTAGGCAGATTTGACCTCTACAGAACTTTACAGGTGAAGTGAAGTGTGAAGAACAAAGCCTGTGTTGAGAAGGCTATATCAGCACTTGTTGTCATAACAAAGCAAGGCCTTTGCAGCACCATAAGTAGAACATCAACAAAGTCAAATAAGGTCAGGCTAAAGCAGGGTGAAATATTATATTTAAATGTATTCAAACAATTTAGAAAGAACTGTCTGAATGACATCAGCATGATGATTAATAAATACATTTTACAACTGACATCATACATGGAGACTGATATCACTGTACATAAATCGGCATATACATAAGAAATATCACCATCGTCAAAAGTGGATTACTCTGTATGAATAAGAGAAATGTTTTGTTGATGAAAACAATTCAAATTAATCACAACATTCTCTCTCCAGATGCATTTTGAACCTATCTGTTAAGTGTCATTTAAATTACGAAGGCCTTTAAATTAATGCATAGAAAATCATATTAAAGAAATTCATTTAACTAACTGAACACTAAAAATGTGTACCTGACAAATTTTTAGATCATAATAATGGTTGATCACAATCGTTGTCAAAATGAAGGGAAACTTTGTGACGGGTATCATCTAAACAACTATCTCTGAAAATAATGTTAACATAATTTATACTTATAGTCACAGTTCCAATGCAATATATATATGTATATTTACTCCAAAATTACAAATCTATGCAAATAATAACCTTCGTAATGGAATTAAATTTTCAAAATGTTGACATAAAAAATAACAGTCGATCTAGGCATACACGGAACAAATGAAAGTGTTTTTTCCAGTCTGGTGGTCATGAGTCATATACATGTAGCAATATGAGTCCGTACATGTAGCGAAATGAAGCCATCCATATGTTATACGTACACGTGTACATTTGAACTGCACAAAGAAAGTCAAAGCACAGTGTCATGTCATCATGTAATATCAATGTTTATATGGAGTAGGGCCTAAACAATTAAAAGAAAGGACCGTAAACGAAAAGACAAGCGCTTACATGGAGATGACTGGTAATTAGACAATTTATCCAGTTGTGTAACGTACATATATTAATTAAGTTGTTTGATCTGAACATCAAGCAACCACATTAAATTACTATCTGTGAAAACTGTTTGTATGTCTTAATGGCAACAGATAGACACGTGACATGTGTCAGTAGTTTCGATCACATAATGATGTTGATAAGTTTTGATAACAAATTTCTACCTTTTGTCTTTAATAACAATTTAAATGTCAGATAATATGTCCATGTAAGCAAGGAGGTGGTTTTGAGTTGTTTTCAATTTGTAGTGCTTTCGCAGTACAATAACACGTCTCGTGACATACTCAGTCTAGCTACTAGACAAAGAAGTGTCAACAATCAAAACAAAGGCCTGCTGTCGTCTGCTGCGATGACCGCATGTTCGCTGCATGGCCTAGCGTTGTCTGGACTCGTAGTCGTGGCCTACTTTTAACTGCGCACACAGAATCGTGACTACGAATATGTTTCCGTTTCTGCCTAAGTGGAAACAGATTCATGTATCTAGGCAATTCATAATGTTGAGAAATCAACAGAAAAAAAGGAAAAATCACAAAGTATTGACCAACACATTTTCCATACGACACTGTGCATGCGCACGTTTTCTTTGTTTTGACATTTTCTCGGGAGAATGTCAGCGCATTTAAAGCAATGATATAAATGAATTTGTTGTAACCGAGGACATCTGGCAACGCAGTAATGAAAGCAGCACATACTGTTTTAGATGCATGTCTATCATAAGAACATATCGAGTATTTAACGACAGGCGCCAGGCGAGGAAACAACAGACACAGCGCGACAGGTCAAGTTGTAGAACTGTCAGCTGTCAAACAATAACAAAGCGATTTATCCTCTTTTCGTTACATGAAGTCTTAATCTGAGAACGTCGGAACCAACCTTATTGTGTTACCTCACAACGTCCTTCAAGCTGTTCGCGTATGGATTGACTGGTTCGTGGCAAATCGTCTGCGCGTAAAACTACCTTTCTCCGACTGATCTTGCCAAACGTGTTTATCTTTTTCTACGCTAGGCGGAAATACGCTGACGTCACGTATCACGTGGTCGAGAGAGCTTGTATCGAGGCAACGAGGCTAAAATTAACATCTAGATGTAAACACGGCTACGAGACGCTGTTGTCAGTGGTTGCACTGATCCATCGGTTTAGTTGGTCATTGGCCGACATTTCAGGTCGATAATCCGTAACGGTGCGAGTGCTTGATAAACATTGACCATATGGCGTCAATATGTTTCTCGGCGGCAGTGAGTGAGAAAATTAAGTCACTGACATTTTGGGGGTCAAACGGCATGCGCATTTAGAGTTAGTTAGATCAAATGAAATGGTTTTCATAAAAATATAAGTGTCTTATATAATAATTATAATAACATAATAATAAATCATTTGCAATCGCGTTCTAATTCGCGATACTTATTTATAATTTATACAACTTTAATTGGTCTATAACCTGGTAATAATAAAATTATTATTTTGTATTTTATGTTTATAAAAAATGTATATAATATTATTACCAAAATTAATATAATTTGTTTTTGGTCTCTCTCTGTCTATTCTATATATGTATATATATATATATATATATATATATATATATATATATATATATATATATATATATATATATAATTAATACTGAACTTAGTTAATACTGAACTTGTTAATACTGAACTTAGAATATATTTACATAATGTGATATCACATATACAACATGATGCATATAATAAATTATTATAAGTACTTATAGACAATCATTGGTAATAAAAAAATTATTATTTAAGGTTATTTGCATTTATTTATCACTTTCAGCCGGAGTATATGTGAATGTTTGTGAGGTTCAGTGGCACAGTAGGGAAGGTTGCACTCAGGTAACTTACCCATTGCTCAAATCTAATAGATCCAATGCTGTATATGCGTGCGTGTGTGCGTGCGTGCGTATGGTGTGTATGTGTCTTAAATTGAGCAATTATGATCTCTTTTTTATTGACCATTAATTGTTACTATAATTGCTAGATTAAATTTTAGACTACCACATCTAATTAACATAGGCATAGCCTACAATTTCCTGCGACACCTTATGACAATGACTACTGTACTGCAGATTGTTCTTGTAAGTTCCTTGAGTGTCTACACAAATTATCATTATGATAATAATATAAATAGAACCAAATATAATCAATATTTTTTCTCATATTTCGTCCAGTATATACACATGGATTTATTATTGTATTAATTATATAAGCAACTAGTGTGATTTAATTTTATGGGTGCGTTTTTTTACCTGCAACTGCAGTCTGTGTCTGACCATTCTGCACCACCAACACTCTAATGTAAAAATCTAATTGTACCCCTTAATTTCAGCCTTAGCGGTGACCAACGCCAACGGTATCCCTAGCTGCCACCCTGCCCCGGCCCTGCCCCTGGCCTTGCCTTGGGCTTGGCTTGAGGCTTGACCGCTTCGCTTGTGAGTTGTGTCTTTGACTTTGTGACGTTGACTGTTGTGTTCACTAACAAGTTACACCTGCACCCTCATATCAAACCTCCAAGTCCAACTGCAATCCATAAAATTAATTAAATCCATAAATTAAATATAACTCTTATGTCAAAATGACCTCTGACCTCATCCATGGGTGTACTGGCCTAAGACCACATTTGCATTTTCCATAGGCGACCATTATAACGTTTCCTTCATTTCCTATTAATCTTGATCAGCTCTCTTATTGACAATTTCACAGCATGTTTACCCTCCACAGGCAGAGGTTCAGTGGAAAATTCGTGAACTTTTAATACCTCAGGCTCCCACAAAGTTCATTCAAACCTTACACCCCTCCATTTCTGCTTGAGCCACCCACGGATTGCCCCTGATTACATCACCAAGCAAAATGACAATTATACATGTTACATCCGGTGAACAAAGTTGTCAGCCTTCCATGGAATGCATCAACAACAATAGCAGGCAAGCAAGTAGACCTATTTTCTGTGCAACGTACTCTATATATAAGCCTGTGGATTCGGATGACTGAACATGACAAGTTATCAGGAACATTGCGACCCCGCCATTGATCATCTATTTCCGTCACGTGCAACCACTTCCATCTTGATGAGTGAGATACTCGTAATTGATATTCACGTGCACTCACGTGCACAATGTCGCACGTGCTCGGGACGTACCGGAGTCCGAGATTATCATCTTTGCTGCAGTGGCGTGTTGTCCGAGGCGTTCTAGGGCTTTGATGCTTAGTGTCTTACATCACGGGTATTTACCACGCTGTGATGCTACATATTATTAGACGCACGTGGTTATCACGGACGTGATTGCGTTAATCTAAGGGTATCCTTGGTCGTGACCGATGCAGCGAAGGCAGAATCGTGGCGTCTTGCGTTGTATGCAATAGTACGCTTACAACATCAACTATGGCAAATGTAGCATGGACATGCAGCAGACGCAGCAACAGCAGCAGCTGCAGCAGCAGCAGAAACACCAGCAGTAACAACAACAGCAACAACAGCAGCAGCAACAACAACAACTGTAGCAGCTATACAGCGCTAGATCGATCGCAACAGTTGTAACATAATAAGTAACAACAGCAACAACAACCGTATAAAGATGCTGACAACAGAGTTTTAAATTGTCAAATAGTAATTGTAAATTAGTACTGATAAACACAAAATCGGCTTCATCATGCGAGCGAGCTTGAGAGACAAACTACTGCGGCGTCATGACAGAACTCCTCTCTAATGAGCTTTAGCCGCGTCCATTCATGTCCATTGAACCAGCTCGACCCATTCAGCTATCTCTTTGTAGCGATGTGTTGAAGCCCTTCTGTGTGGCTGAGCTTCGGCCGACTACAAACAGAGTAGTTCACCCCCGTGGCAAAGATCGCTGGCCCAGAACTCAGCAGAAGCCTACGTGCGTTGCGTATGACAGGACGTACGTGACAGCGCCACCTTAGGTTCCGTTGTGCAGAGTTGCGTACCGAGTGCAGCTGTCGTGTGGTGCCATGTGCAAAACCTCGACAAGGTTCGGCCACGACAACAAACTAATGTCAACGTTAGACCGTACAGCAGCGCTAAACGTCCCCACACCTCAGCGCCGATCACCAACGGTTGTTTTGTCTGAAATTGCAGCTCGTCTGCCCGGTTCGAAGTTCTCGCATTCGATCGCCAGAAATTAAGAACCTCCGCACTTGAACTTGAAGTACGTCTGCTTGCAAGGATCGGTGATGGCAGCGCAGACGTCGAGGAAGTGTAAGTGCTTGTCGTTCCTGGTGAAACATCGCCGATGTGTGCTGATGCAGTTATCAGTGTGCCTTGTGGCAGCCGGCGTATTGGGCTTTGGTCTGATCGGGGTTCCGACCATACGGCAGTACCGGAACACACGTGAGTTCATCCCGACCACATGCACCGTCGAAGCGAGCGAGTTGGATACGAATTCTAGTGTGTCTTGCCGTCACACGGAATCGGCGCATCGCGGGGGTTTGGGACATAATTCGTCCTACCCCTGTCTGACAGTACGAGTTGTCTACCGGCCACAGCAACAGGACAATGGCGGAGACGAGGACAAATCGACTGGAGCCGTGCTCTACATGACATATTACTCCTACGCCAAAAGTCCCGCCAACAAAGAGGTGAGTGTTTAAAAATGTAACGTATTTACAGGACAAATATCACATACTGTGTGATCGCTGTGCCGTGAAAGATTGCCTTATTCAACCCGAGCTCACACATGCGTACTCACAATCACTCACATATACGTACTAAGTACATGCGTACATACCTGGAACGAAGATCTCAACAAACACACACGCATACGCACACGCACACGCACACGCACACGCACACGCACACGCGCACGCACGCACGCACACACACACACACACACACACACACACACACACACATAAAGTAGAACAACTGTTCATGAAACGATTTATTGACAATAATTGATAGTCCAACACGTGTTGGACTATCAAAAGATCAATTTCCAATTAGATTAAAACAGTTCACTATTCTACATGGGTTCAACGAGGCTAATTCGTATATGCGCACTTGCACATGCTGTGGTGACCTCAGATGCGGAGTAAACTCATCGGGCGTTGTTGTGTATCTGTAAATATCTCTAGACGTTGAAAACACGCCGTTGACCGATCAATCAGTGACAATTGGAACGTCCGCCGTTTCGCTTGGCCGACCGTCACGCTTTCATGAACTTGAAAAGAGTTTGGCCTCTCGCTACCGCGACGACAGTGCAGGCCTGTGATAAGCAGGCTAGGCTGATAATAGCGTCATTACGATACTTATCTTCAGTATATATAACTATAGCATGTACCGTATTCAATAACTGGGTTTACAAACAGAAGAACACGTGTGACACCGATATCACGTGACACAAGGGATTGAGGCACGTGCATGGATAGCATAATTATAGAACGATATAAGTATGAAGTATAACGGTCATATACGTAGTCATAATATGTTAATAAATAAACAAAAACACAAACACAGACACATCAACAACAACAAAAACAACAACAAAATAACATGCAATAGCAGGTGATAACACGTATAAATAACACATTCAATAGCAGAACTTGAAATTAGGCTTGTCCGTTAAATTAGCCCGCGACAACCGGATTTGCCACAGGGTAAGTGACATTGCTACTATAATATTATGTGTTGTCCATGGCACATCACAGAGAA
>OZ024865.1:6057011-6064511 GCA_964017155.1 Oasisia sp. SBJ-2009 | reverse complement strand
AAAAGCTTGCTACTATCCGTCCGTCCGTCCGTCCGTCCGTCCGTCCGTCCGTCCGTCCGTCCGTCCGTCCGTCCGTCCGTCCGTCCGTCCGTCCGTCCGTCCGTCCGTCCGTCCGTCCGTCCGTCCGTCCGTCCGTCCGTCCGTCCGTCCGTCCGTCCGTCCGTCCGTCCGTCCGTCCGTCCGTCCGTCCGTCCGTCCGTCCGTCCGTCCGTCCGTCCGTCCGTCCGTCCGTCCGTCCGTCCGTCCGTCCGTCCGTCCGTCCGTCCGTCCGTCCGTCCGTCCGTCCGTCCGTCCGTCCGTCCGTCCGTCCGTCCGTCCGTCCATTTATATTTATATACTGTATCATGAAGAATGATGATGATATATGTTGAGTGTGCGTGTGTGTGTGCGTGCGTGCGTGCGTGCGTGCGTGCGTGCGTGCGTGCGCGCCCGCGCCTGCGCCTGCGCGTGACATAAACCGTGATCTGCCACGGCACGGATCACCTATTTGCTGTTGTGGAGACTACATACATTTTCTGTAATAATATCTAAATCCATTAAACTATGATTCGCTTTGTCTGCCTTGCAGTGCTCGCTGTATGTCTGCTCCCACGATCGCCAGCACAACGTCGACCACGTGCTGAAATTCCGAGACAGCCACGCCAAGATCGGACAGCGCTTCGCTTGCTTCTACAACCCAGGCGCTCGTGACGTCACCCTCCTCAAAGTGACTTCACGAGCCGGACTCACGCACGCCCTCGTGTGGCCCTCGCTGATACTGCTGCTGGGGCTGGCGGTAGGCGTCTCTGTCGTCTGCCGGTGTCAGGTCACAGACAAGGTCAAAGAGCTGCATTATCGCCTGCGGCGTCCCAATGGTGCCCATGACACTTTTACACAGATCGAGTTTGTCAGGCTGAAGCCCAACGCTGCCGCTTGAATGATGGGATTGACATTAATATACGTGTGCATTATTGACCGATGAAACTATTTTGGAACTGTTTGTAATAATGTAAGACATCACCATCTTTGCACTTGCGACTTCAACGGCATTAGAACTGGGCTGCCCGACTCAGCATCTACATTTCTCTTTTGGAAGCCGGTACAAATTTTAATTAATGTATTACAATACATATATACGTCTGAGGTCTGAAGTGACTACAGACGATTTTACATTTTTGTAGATGGCTAGTGATGTTGCGTGCTGTCACTTTCGAGTGCATTCGTGTTTTATATGTAAAACCTTTTATATATGTAATAAAATTGATTTACATACAATGCTAATTTTGTTACGAAAATACAGAGAACAGCAGAAGTCATACAACTGAAAACTGGGGGGCTCGGGCTGAACCCCTAATATTTTGTTGGAGGTTGGAGATAAGAATGGTCCCAATATTTAGGGAAGACGCCGGTACATATTTTGTGGTATAATTTGGTGTAGGGGCTCGATATGGGATTAGCCCAAATAGTTAGGGAAATGGGTGCATATTTTGTGGACAATTTTGTATTTGGACAGCCTGAAGTTGGGTTTTTCTCGAGCCTGAGAATGGAACGGAAATCGATGTCGAAACATATTCAGTAACACCCTTCCCAGTTTTCACAGCCATGATCTGTACGCTCGACAGTGGGGCTTCGGCTCATTAATATTCGTTCCGAAACCCGTGCATTTGTTCGTGAAAATGTTCATCAAGTTGGAAGTATATCATTCAAGTACAATTTCTGATTACACAACTAATAATTTCTAATCACTTTAACGTTTCAACCGCCATCGGCGGCCTTCTTCAGGAACTGAATGTTCAGTGGTCACTGCTCGCTAGATGGCGTGGCGAGCAGACTGACCCACACGTGACTTAGTCTGTAGCCCCCCTCGTCTCTGTTCATAGTTGGTTTCGTCTTCCTAATCCACATGGCTTCTTTTATCCAACGCGCACACATGTTCGTCTCTTTATCCACCACTTTCGCACCCTCCCAGTCAATCACACAGTTGCGTCTGTCCGCATGGTCGGTTATGGCTGATTTGTATTCGACGTTTGTCGAACACTTCCTTGCCTCGCGAGTAAAACGTCTAGATGTTACTGTTTCCACTTCTTTTTTATGTTCTTCAAGTCTGGTACCAAATGTTCTTCCTGTTTCACCAATGTAACACATATTGCATGTCTTACATGGGATTTGGTACACACAATCGGGCTTGTGTTTGTCTTCCACTTTGTCTTTTGGATGCACCAGTATTTTCTGAGGTTTCTGTGTGGGCTGACAGCTGATGTTATATCATGATGTTTATGGATACGCTGTAGCGGTTCCGTCACACCTTGGACGTATGGTAGTGTAACCATACATCTTGACTTCTCTTTGTTCTTTTCCTTGGACTTTCTTTGTTGATTTTGCTGCTTTTCTCTGATTTTCCTTATAGTCCACTTAGGGTAGCCACACTCCTGAAGAGCCTTGCTGATGTACTCTTCTTCTTTCCGTCTGTCCTCTGGGTCCGTGACAATGTTGTTGCATCTGTCTAATAGTGTTTTTATGACTCCCAGTTTCTGATGTAGCGGGTGATGTGAACTAAAGTTCAGATACTGGTCGGTGTGTGTCTTCTTCCGATACACAAGGAGTTTGATCGTCCCATCCTCTCTCCGTACCATCAGTGTGTGAAGGAAAGGCAGTGACCCCTCACTCTCTTCTTCGTACGTGAACTTGATATTGCCTGTGGTATCAATGGTGTTTAGGTGCGCTGTCAATTGTTGTTCACACCCTTTCTTGTATTTGGTTTGAATACACACGGTAGCACTTGGGGCATTGATATTCCATCTTTCAATACCTAGACAAAGCCCAGTCGAACATGACCAGTACGCGGCGAAACTATACAAGTCGTGAACGGTTGGTTCATAACCATTTCTATGGCGAGTAGGATTTTTCAATGGGTCTCCAAATTTTGTGTTCATATGAAAGGGCTGTTTGTCTGGTTGTTTACCAAGTAAAAGTCCTGGCGCCATTCCACCACTCGTTGCTCGGGACGATGTGCTGGATGTTAAGAGATTTCAGATTATTGTTAAAAACAGGTTCACCAAATGACTGGTGAACTAAAAATGGCGCCTAGTTCGCAAAAGCAACGCAGATTGAGTTCGCTGGAGCGAAGCAATCTCACCAGTCAACCTCGCTTGATATAAAGTATAGTACGACAACAATCTGGTGCATGGCCATTCAGTGCTTAATGCACATAGAGCAGGTGTTCAACTGAATTCTTGTCGCTGTGGATTTCTTTGTGATACAAAAACATATTATGTGGCAAGGTTGTTTAGGCATAAACTATACGAACATGCGGGGAATATTATCCAGCAGTTGTGACGCCGCCTTAGAAATTAATGTAGTTGATTTATACATCATGAAAACTTAGTTAATTAATTAATTAGGGACAATCTTAGGGGCGGGCACGCGCATTTGACATATAATCGATCTTCAAAATGGATGCAGAATATGACGTGTCTAACTTTCCAACCCACACTCTTCTGCTGAAATTCTGGCTACCAAACGTTTTCGTTGTGACAATACATAAGGAGCAGTTGTTTAAGCGCAGGAATTGTGTAAAATATTTCACAAACAAAGCTTGACGGAAACCACGTGCAAAATGATGATGGCGATATTATAGATGGTTGAACAAAACAGCAGTTGGCTGTCTCACTGAGTGGCCGGTTACATCAGCGTAATCTTGCTCACACGCTGTGGAGCAGGTTACGTTCGCTGGAGAGCAGTGTCATTGTCTGGAAGTCACTGAAGCAACGCGTCGGCAACTTGCTCTTGACGAACGCTGTCGCGCTTACATTTTTTCGGTCGTTAAAAACGTTCCGATTGACGTTTCTACGCGTGCGCAATAAACGTAAACTCATCTATGTGCAGCGAAACGACAAAGCATTTTCGGTATAAATGCCACGGGCTGTTTGTTAACTCTCCTATGATGATTACTGTGAAGAGTTTCTTAAAATGTCATTCAATGCAATAAAATATTACGCTTTTTATAAATCACTGTCACGGATTATGGCGCATTACAGTCACGTGATTTACGCTTGCTATCAAAATATGCTTCAAAACTTGTTTGCCTTGTGTTAATTTGCGACAAGTAACTTCGCTGAGAGATTATATACATCCTAACGAATAACCCGTAGTATTTATGGCACAAATGCTTTGTCATTTCGCTGCACATTGATGATTTTACATTTATTGTGCATGCGCAGAAACGTCAATCGGAACGTTTACAACGCCGAAAAAATGTAAGCGCTACAACGCAATGAACGCTATGTATACCTCAGATGCCTAGCTGTTCCGACGCGTCAATTATTAGGTGCTATATTCCAATCGTCTGATATTTATTATGTGGCGAACTGCAAAGTTGAAAAGCATCACAACTTCTCCACTGGTAAACTAGGCAAGGAATAACTCGAGCACTGAACACAAGGTACTTATAAGCATAATCTGTAAAATGTTGAATTGGCACTACAGCCACGTCAGAATCCGTCGTGGTCGTGGTGTGCGTTGAATTTAGCCCGCGCAGAGAACAAAAAGAAAGTGCAAGGTTGTGAAAGGCGCTAATTCATATCTCCCGCAGATAATTACGACGACTTACCCGTGTTACAACTAGCCCCGGTCTCCCCTACTTTAGGCCTACCAGTGCCGAATTAAGCGCAGGGCAAACGGGGAGTTTTCATAGGGGTCTCAACAAAACATATTTTTAGAAGGCCTGTATACAACTGCTTTGGGTCATGACTTCCTCATGACTGAGTCAAATGAATGCTGACACTGAAAGCCCATTGTGACTTTTCGTCGAAGCATGACGACCAGCAAACTAGTGAAATCAAGCTGTTATGTGTTGAAAAGTTGTGGTCGTTATTAAACAAGTGCAGTAGCGTTGTACGGTCATTGTTGAAATAAATGTATAGACCATATACAGATGAAGGAGGGAGAACAATTATGCTAGGATAAAATCCATTTCTGCCACGTCCACTTTTGAAAAGACTCACTAGTCAGTGCATAACGAGTTCACGCCCCGCGCGTTCACTTTGGATTACAACACACTTTTGTGGGAAAGATCTGATAGGAATAATATGACCTAGAGAGATACATGACATGTGGGAGTTACTCGCTTCGTTGTTTACACTGAATTGTATTTCGACAGTTGAGTGTGAATGCGTCGTATTAAGTGAATACATGTTTTCACCGAAAAATCATAAACGTCTACATAGCTCAGGCCCGATGACTTGTCAATTTTTGTTTTGTTTAACATATCAACATATCTCACACATTTATGGTTTTCGTTGGGCAATGAATCGTCTACTGTTTATGCCAAGTTAAGCTGACAAGAGGTTTATTTGTTTGTAATGTACACACATACATTTCCCCCCACAACCTTATTGTCCATAAGTGTTTGGGAAATAAAAAAGAATTGTTTCTCAATCGCCACATGGTTATGACGGTGGCTTGACGATTAATTTAAATGAACTAATGTTTCAAGAATGAAGGCCATAGTCCACGGCGGCTGGTTTAGGTCGCTGTCTGGTCCTCATAAATTCCACCAATTCTTCATGCGAAGAATCAAACATATATCACTTGTTACGTACCCCCCGAGAACGGGTTGATAAAGTATTTGTAATTTATTAGCGGCGTGTCTGCATCGGTGCACTGTCGGGTATACTTCAGCTTCACAAGCACTTGCAATACATCATACATGGTCTGGTAGACGCACTGCGAACCGTAACGCTGATACACGGAGCACACGAAATGAGCAAAGCATTCTTTGCAGTTCCACGAACGCGTGATACCGGTGTAGCGCTTACATTTTCCGGCGTTAAAAACGTTCCGATTGACGTTTCTGCGCATGCGCGATATAATGTAAAATCATCAATGTGCAGCGAAAAGACAAAGCATTTATGGTATACATACTACAGGTTGACGTTACGATGTATATAACCTCTCAGCAAAGTTGTTTGTCGCAAATTAACACGAGGCAAACAAGTTTTGAGGCATGTTTTGATAGCAAGCGTAAATCACGTGACTATAGTGCGCCACAAACCGTGATGATGATTTATGAAAAAGGTAACATTTTATTGCATTGAACGACATTTTAAGAAACTCTTCACAGTAATCATCACAGGAGAAAATGCTTTGTTGTTTCGCTGGACATTGATGATTTTACATTTATTGCGCATGCGCAGAAACGTCAATCGGAACGTGTTTAATGACCGCAAAATGTAAGCGCGACACCGGCACTGATTGTACAAGATCCGAATGAGGGGCGTTGACATTGCTATCTATTTTACCAAGCACCGCCTCCATTTAGTTGACAGGCCGCATTCAAGTGTCCATTGTACCATTGCACTACTTGCAAATGATAAATGTACGGTTCACAAGTTACATCCTGACTAGGTGACAGTTATATGCTGGTTAGAGTTATGTGTCAACTACAGGTACAACTCTTACCCTTCGCTTGGTCTCCTTTCCGGTCGTTGACAGCGGGTGTAAAGGGGAGCAGTGATATTTAGTTCTTAACTCAGACATCTATTAACGCAATAGTAAATTACAACCAGATGCGCTCTTACTAGCATCTTTGACGTTCACCATTACTCATATCCAACCTGCAGAAAGGGATACGCCTGAAAGCGGGAGGTTCACAGTATTGACGTACACACGTATACTATATTGGTTGAAAACTCCCTCGATTATTCATTGATTAGTTGTAAAAAATTTCATCTTTTCAAAAAGTGTTATACAGATAGACGGTTGAATAGTTTCTTGTTAGAGTCCTAGACCAATTTGCCAACATAAATTAGATAACAAAATTAAACATTCAGATTGTTTATTGTTATAAACGTTTCTTCTTGAATAAATGTCACAGTCTTTTTTATTTAAATGTTGTATGGTTACACATATAAATAGTGTTGTCGCACCTTCTTATGCGCTGTTCAGATGCTTTATTTATGAAAGTAAACAAATATAAGGGTAAACATGAAAAGTATTGTATTTCTTTTACCATTTTTCAACAATTTGTATTGTATCCACTGTATTTAAAATGTAGTAGTAGTAGTAGTTGTTGTTGTTGTTGTTGAAATAAATTTCATTTCAATTCAATTCAAAAATAGTACCGGTGCACAAAGATAATTAATAAGGAATTAATTATAGTGTAATTATACCAAAAAACTTATTTTCTTGGATTCAGGGCGCTACTTCTTGAGTCACAGAACCTGTGACGAACAAGTAAACTAAAGTCACTGGTCGCTGCCATCATTACAGATTTTTAGTCCCTGGCTCTATTCACTGACAGTAAATTTGGGTAAGCTAATGCTGACCCCTAGCGACCAAATTAGCCAACACTTCTGTATATGTATAATTGCATATACAATACAATTAATAATTATAATCATTATAGTAATTATTATAGACGAGATTTTATACGCGTATTTCTATTCAAATGTACACAATGATAAGCGTACCTGATTAATTGTGTAATCACTCTAACCATTCTACACAGCACAACTAAAACCT
>OZ024865.1:6052011-6054511 GCA_964017155.1 Oasisia sp. SBJ-2009 | reverse complement strand
TGAAAGCTTCATGGCGGAAATCAAGCTTAAACTGTAATCCGCGGATGCAACTGACATATCTGACTATCACGTCTACAGTTGTCAAGTTCGGGCTCCGTGAAACCACCAAAAAGCATGATGCGTTTAGATAATCTACCGTATATTTTGTTGAAACTCTGGCCACAAAGTTTGTTTATTAAAAAAAAAAACATAATGCAGTTATAATGGCACAGGGAACGTTCGATTTATGATATGTCATGTCGCAGTATAGGGGAGACCGGGGCTAGTTGTAACAAAATCAACACAGTTCAGGATTGCGGGTTGGTTTCTTAACTGATCGAAACTTGTTTATGACAATCTCCCTCATATAATAACTGCATAATTAAATGCCTGGCTTATTACATATTTGTGGTGTAATCAGTTACATGATGTGTCCTAAAGTGTTATAATTTACCCCAATATGGGGCAACTTGTACCAGCCTACAGGGTCAATTGTAACGATAGCGTAACAATAGAAAAACGGGTGCGACTACTGTCTTTGTGTATAATGCAGGTTATACGAGTAGTTTGATATTTCACAGTAACTATGCACTGACGCACACGAACACCATTTAGTAGGTTTTGTATTGACGTTTGTATTTTATATTTGCAGCAACATAATCATTTCAATTATAATAACGTGTTTGTTACTGTTCAAGGAAACAGTCGCATGTGTAAAAACGTGATCTGTTTTAACAGTTATTATCAATATGTTTATAATTAGACATAATCAAAGTCCGATTTGCATATGTGACACATATGGGGCTAATATAAAGTGCTTTTCTTAGAAGGTTTAATGCCCTCTACATACACCATATTATGTTAAACCATTTGAAAGCCCACATCTCCCTATCCTATCCCAAAGAGTCCTGTCTTAGAATTACCAAGCGTGAATCAAATGTCAAACAAGTGCAGTTACAATGTGCGTGTCATCAAAATGTCTTAATATATCCATGGTGGGAAATTTCTCGAGCTGTAATTCACGCATAACATGTTAAACATCAGCAGTGAGGTGGAATGGCGGCTATGTATTTCCGGGGATACGTATCGCATCACGAACATGCTGCCGTAAGTTGACGGCAACATGTAGCCTTTTTCGGCCATTTCAGAGTGCACCCTAACACCGACCTAGGCGATTAGTTCAGTCAACTGTTCCGTTCCATTTCCAAGAGTTTGGTGTATGTACTAAATGTAACTTTACACAGATATCCGGTCACCGTAGAATTGTTTCGCGTTAATACAGTTGGTCTTGCGACCCCAAAACTGTAAGACGTCGGCCACTTGTATCCTTTGCCTGTGTCGATGCGCGTACCGACAAAGTTTGCATGCTGTGTTTCGCGCAGGCAGGTCCGCGCATGTGTGCGTTTGTCTCCATGCGAAATACCGGTTATATTCCGTGTCATTTTCGTTCAGCATTTTCAGGTACGCCGCTAGCTTTTTCGGACTATCGAAATCTCGCACGTCAATGAACGAATGCGGCGGAAGAAAAGAGGAATAATTCGAATACCCGAGAACTATCGGAACGACGTTCACATTCATTATGCGATACACCTTTTCCGTGGCGTAATCTGTGCACAGGCTATTTTCGAACGACAGGTAGAACTTGTACGTGTGATTCAGGAGTACTGCGTCGCAGTAGTTGTTTGTTGTGCGAGGACAGGAGTATTTGCCTCCACAACCGAACTTGTGGACGTCGATATGTTTCGCCAGTTCTCTCACGTACACTTCTCGTCTGCTCGGTGTATTGCAGTTACTCACAAACCACGCAATCAGGTGCTTCTTGCCGTGAGCGTAATTATACTTTACATGTGATGTCGCTGGCTCTGCGGTCTTCCGCCGACATTCACCGTAAAAGAAAGTCACGTCGGAATCTTGCTTATACGTCATTGTAATATTGTACATCCATCGTTCCCGCGACATGCTCCTATAAGTGTGGACAGGCGATTCCATAATGGCAAATACCCACTTCTGGAACCGTAGACGATATTTGGGGAACCGGTAACTGCTCCTAATGTGGAAGAGGATCACGTCGCTGTCATTGTACTGCGTATGGTCAATGGTGAACTTGCAGGTCTTACTCAATTCTGGGCATCCATTTTTAATGCCAGTCTGTAATGTCCAATCAGCCACACCACCAAACAACGCTGTCCAGTAGAGCATTTTGATCGGTCTCCCTTTTCGCTCAGGGAAGATTGTCTTCAAACTGTCGGCGTTCCCGTACGAATAATCAGGAAACTTAGAAGTCGTGTTCTGTGGTAGTTTTGCCCAGTAGAGCATTTTCGGTGGTCTCCCTTTTCGCTTAGGGAAGGGTTTCTTCAAACTATCGGCTTTTCGCTCAGGGAACAGTTTCTTCCCTTTTTGCTCAGGGAAGAGTTTCTTCAAACTGCCGGTGTTCCCGTACGAATAATTAGGAAACATAGAAGTCGTGTTCTGTGGTAGTTTAATCAGCGACGTGCCGAAGATGAGGTAGACAGCCGTGGCT
>OZ024865.1:6032011-6047011 GCA_964017155.1 Oasisia sp. SBJ-2009 | reverse complement strand
AGCTTAGGTTTTCTTGCAAGGTTACCCCAAGAAGATTAACATTTTGAGGAGGAGATTATTCACTTGTTTATTTCCCAATTTATGTATTATATACTTGGATTTCTTTACCTTTAACGACAATTTATTGATTTTCAGCCATTCGTTTATCTTATTTAAATCTGAATTTAAATTATATTCGATATCTTTAGTGGGACACGTGTTAGACAACTGAATTGTTGTAAACAAAGTTGTATCGTCTGCATACATTATATATTTGAATGTTTTACATGAGTTTGGTAAATCATTTATATATATTAAGAACAAAAGTGGACCTAAAATAGAACCTTGTGGCACACCAGTGGTAATGGGCAGGGTTTCAGAGATAGAGTCATTGTAAATTACATATTGTTTTCTATTTTTCAAATAATTTTCCATTAACTTTAGAGCATCAGCATCCATCCCATAAAATTGTAGTTTACCTAATAATATTGAATGGTCTAGGGTATCAAATGCTTTTGATAAGTCTAAAAATATATTAATAGGTGTTTCGTTGGAATCCAGGGCGGCTATTGTTCGGTCGATAACTTCCAGAATGGCGTGTTCTGTTGAGTGGCCGGATCTAAAGCCATACTGGTTATCATTAAACAGTTGGTGTTTAGTAAAAAACGAATACATCTGATTATATATAACTTTTTCAATGACCTTTGAAATTACTGGTAGCAGAGATATCGGTCTATAATTACAGAACGATGTTTGATCCTCATTTTTAAAGATAGGATGCGAAAGTAATTCCTATCTGGAAATATCCCAGTGTTTAATATTTGATTTGTAAGTATAGTTAGAGGGTTTATAGGAACATATTTTAAATATTTCAATTGTTTTAATGTAATACCGTCGCAGCCAATACTGGATTTAGCAGGAAAATTGTCAATTATTTTGAGTATGGACTCTTCGTTAATTTCTTGGAATTGGAATCGATTTTCAGAATTTCCTGTTAAGTAGTAACTATAATTTTTATTACTATCGTCTTTTATTTTGTTTGCAAGATCCTTACCTATGTTTGTAAAAAATGAATTAAAGTAATTTGCAATTTCTACATTATCAGTTATTTTATTATCTCCGTTCTTGAAATATTCAGGTAATGAACTTTTTTTAATTGACCTATGTAATATTTCGTTAATGGTTTTCCATGTTTTCCTTGCGACATTTTTATACGGGTTAAATAGTTGTTCATAATACGATAGTTTGGCTGCTCTGATACTTCTTTTAAGGATACCATTATATGTTTTTAAATTTGACGTTTTAATAACATGTTCGATAGATGTTGGATTTAAACGTTTAAGTTGATTATGCAGGTTGTCTCTGTATTTTATAGATTTAAGTATACCATTTGTTATCCATTGAGAATGTTTATGTTTATGTTTCTTAAACTTGACTAATTTGTATGGCATGTGTTTCCCAGTACTTCAGTAATTATTTTATAATTTTTATTAGGATCAGACACACTGTTTTTGTCTTTTTTGCAAAACAAGTTGTCAATCAGAGTGCCAATCAGGGAAGAAAATCTTGTTGGGAATGTTATTTTGGGAAGGAAACTAAATCCTGTTAAGGTGTCGTAAAATTCGCTACAATATTCTTTTTCATTGATTTTAAGCAGGTTTATATTAAAGTCTCCTGCAATGATTGCTTCAGATTTTTTAAAATCAATATGTGATAATATTGATGCAAATTCATCAATACATTTTTTTGTAGTCACAAGTTAGGACTCGTGGAGGTCTGTATATGTTACCAATTATCACAGGTTTTATAAGGCCGCCTCCTGTGACTTCAATAAACTGACCCTCCCAATTATTTTTTATTACTTGCAGGACCTTATATTTATACTGTGATTGAATATACATAATTAAGTCTCCTTTGGACTACTAGTCTTGCACAACGAGATGCAAGTATAGTCTTCTAATTGAATGTTACATAAGTCGTCTTGTTCAGTTAGCCAGCTTTCCTGAATACATATAACACTGAAAGCATAATTAAGTAGCCGCAGTTCTTGTGTGAAAACTTCTATTTCGTTTAATTTAGCATTAATAGATTGAATGTTTGTGCTCAATACGCCAACATTAATTGTTTTTGTACTTATCAATGATTTAAAGTGGTTGGTGTCGTAGTACGATGATGTTTTCATTATTGGCAAACTATCGTTATCAAAGTTTTCATCATCGCTATGATGTAAAACTTTATTTAGGCCATTTTTATGAATACCTCCGTAATGTCGTAGACATTGGTAATCAGAATCTAACATTTGTTCAGTGCGTATTTTATATATTTGCTTGTAACATTTTTCAAACAGTTCCCTAAATATATGCTAGTTGTGAAACAATTCAAATAGTAAAACATGTAATACAAATGCATAAACAGATTAATTCTTCCAGTGTTGCGTACTTTCATAACATATAAATATATTAAACACAATGAGTAGGTGGAGACATACATCACACGGATTGTAGTCTCAAGACAAAACAAAATAAACATAAAAAAGCGAACGTCACATGAAGTCAAGAACATCATGTGATATCCGTTTGCATTATGAAATGCAAGATGACCTTTTTTCGAGGGAGAGGTATTGCCCTTTTAAATGTTTTTTTTAACACGCCACTGCTTAAAAATAAATGCATTTTACTGATAAAGAAGCGAACAATAAATATTTCGCTGTGATAATTTAGAGATACCAGAATATATCAATCAACATAAATAACATTTAGTTGATATGAAAAAACAAATTAAGTTGACTGGTTCACCTTAACTAATATTTAAATGAAAAACACAAAATATTAAGGTAGTATAATTCTAAATATCACGTGTGTGACCGTTAGGACAAGAATAGCACCATATATCTATAATTTACTTCATAATTTAGATTAAAATGCCTAGCGATAATTAATAATTAACATAAAGTACAATCAGCCTAATGGTAACAAACTTCATTATTTAAATTAAAATGCCTTTCGATCATTTACAATTTACATAACTTACAGCTTCATAATTAATAACGTACTTGCAAAATATATAATAAAAAAGCAGAAGAGAAAAATATATAATATAGATAAAACATTCATATGACAGACATTGGTTCTGGTAAACGTTCATGTTACGGACAATGTGGATGATCCCGATCAAAAGTCACTAAGGCCGGTTTCAGCGTTTAGCGAAGATTATCAATCTCCGCCTCCGTGTTGATGACCTTGATTATGTTGGTCAAGGTCTTTATCACAATCTTGCCATTGTACGTCCAGCAGTCGTTGATCTTGTGGGTTTTCTTCATCTGCCTTGTCGCGGCGGCAAGTGCAGCGCGGCGCTGCGTCAAATCGTCGTTGACGTAGATTTGTTCGGTGCTGTCGTTATTGCGTAATCGGCGTCGCGCCCGGATGACCCCGTCACGCACCGTAACTTTGTTGAATCGAACAATTACGACGCGGCGCCGGTCGCCAGTGTCGCTCCTCTTTCCCAGCCTGTGGCTGACAAGAATGTCTTTCTTTTCCCAGGGATGACGCAAATTTCCCCTACGGGAATACTGCTCCAGTATGTCGCACTCACCCTCTAGTCGTTCCACCCTCTCTTCCAGGGCAGTGATTTTTATTTCTTTGTTTTCGAGCTGCGACGTCAGGCCAGCTATTGTCTCGGTCAGTTTATCAAGCTTGTCCGATAGCGCCTGCGGGTACAACGCAGACCTCAAAGTGTTAAGTACCCCCTCGTCTTTCAGTAACTCTACAAACCTCATCACCTCAGTGTCACCGACATCACTGTCAGTGACACTGGAGGGCTTTCGTGCTTTCGGCATGTTATTTTTCCAAATTACCTTCCCAACGAAAAGTGCGGTCTCACGCCACGGCAGCCATCTTGAAAAAAGTGTCCCTCAGTTCAGGTAGGCTAAATTGGTTCATGTGATTTGTCTCCGTGCCCCCATCTGTTGCGTCATCGGCGGTGTTTGACTGAATAGTGTTGTCGCACGACTAGAGGGACCACGTAATCTATCTCTACCTCTACCTCGAACCGGCCCCATTGTGAGTGGAGTTTTCTACAGTAAGCACAGCCACCACATGGCAAAGAACTCACGTCTCTTCCAGCTTCGTAACAGCTACAATGTTCAAGTTCCTTCCCGTCTGCATCAGATCACATCTTCACACGCACAGGAACGGTTCAGTCTCCGCAGCGCGCGCACGAATAACCACCTATATTAATCGCACGGCCGTCTAGAGGCGTGGCAGTTCAATGGAATGGTTCCCTGCTCCTGATTGGCCAGACGGGGATCTGCTTTAGTTGGTCCTCAGGATGTTTGAATCTGAATAACCAAGAAAGTAATCCGTGGTCGGTCTTAACAGTGAATTCACGACCAAGCAAGTAGTAATAAAGTTTATTTCAGACAAGACGTCCATATATACATATACATAAAATACAATTAAAAAAAATTGAAAAGTACAATAGGGCGCGTAAGTGTGTCACGATACACGGCGAGACTCCGCGCGATTGGAGCTGATTTGGGGACTGGTCATTAGAATAATATTCGATGGATGACAGTTGTAACTTCCGACTGATGAATATTAGGAAAATCAGGACATAAATATCTTGTGTTATACCTTTCTTATCTTAAATGTCCGATTTAATATTGAGTTTACCACAGTATCATAGACATAGCGATTTATGTAGTGCAGATAATAGACACTCCCCACAAATGTTAGCCGTATGTGTTTTTTTACGGATTTTGCATTTTATATAGCTGTACGTTGTGGTTTCGATAAGCACTTATATCTGACAAATTGTCTAAATGCACATAATCATAACACATGTATACGTTTGGTCCAAACAGGTTGTACTGTGCGAAAAATGGCACTTTTCAATATTAGTCAAGATCGCGAAACGCAAGTACTTGCCGATGTTGCCATGGCAACCACCATTATAATCGATTAAAATTCATGATTTCCGTGATCATTGTCACCGGCAAAGTGTTCCACTGCTTTTGCTTGTAATAATCTTTCGGACTGTATAACTGAAATTGTTAGACTGGAACAATTCGATTATTACAACCAAAAACAAAACGAAGTCCTATACTTTAACATGGAGAATATGGACCTTCTGCCCCCAGCCTCGTTTTCGCGCGCGAGACTTACACGCCCTATACATATAATACAATCAAAGCAATGATGAGATCAACGTAAAAATATAAGTGTAAAATAAAAAAAATTATGTCTAAATATATGAGGAAATGAATTTAATAAGTTGTAAAAATAAATGTTAAAAAAAATTGATTAAAAAATAAATACAATACTAATGTCTTGTGTACAATAACGACCTCCAGTATGAGTACATATGGCTCTTGAAATGAATATCGGTATGAAGGTAATTAATAAAAAGGATATTATCTGACTGATGAAGACGACATAAAAGACTGAATATTGATGAACGAATGTGTTCATTGAAGGATTTAAGGTCAGGTATCACCCCTTGATTTGAGTAATTTTCAAAAATAAACTGAAAATTATTTTTTTACACTTAATTTACATCACATTATCCATCTACAAACATACGAAAAATCACAAGTCAAATACTTATATAAATATCAAAAAATGTGCATTTTAAAATAAGACAAAGGTTGCCTAATTAAATATGCATAATTTAAAATCGCGATTATTTCCGATCTACTCAACCAATTTCCATGCAGTTTTCACCAAGCTACTTGTAGAAATCTTTAGAGCATCCAGTCAAGCCATTTTCTTGAAAGCTCGGTTTCTATTGGTTGTTTCTGGCAGAAATGTGGGTGTTGTCGCCCTCTGAGCCAATCAGAGGCGAGTTTATATCTAGGCACGGCCTCCGGACCACTTCCTGCTGCAGCTGCACGAGGAGCAAAGCTGTGAAAAATTTGCTTTGATGCTGATTATTTCTGTGTTATTGAACTGAATACATCGAACATTCCACCAAGACTTTTACATAACGTTGTCAAGCATCATCAGGTATGTACATAGAGTAGTGTCATTATCAGAAAAAGCACTTTAGTAAACTTGAAAACAAATGCACTGTGACGCTACCGGCGAGATCCAGCCTGGTGCTAGTCTCGCTTAACCGACTGTCGTTCGGCTGCGGAACTACGCCGAGAAGACAGTCTGGCCACATTAACGCCTTTTGTTTGGGTAGCAGCCGTGATCTATAAAATGCTGCCACCTCACGGACATTGCCGTAATATATATTTTATAAACAACTGCAAATTTGTATTTCTATTTATTTTGTGTTAATATAAGTTTAATTTTTAATAGTTTTTATAATACAGCATTATTTGATCAAAAGGTTTCCTTATTTAATTTGTATGCTATCCGTGTCGAGCTAGACAATGCTGCCACCTCACGGAGACTGGTTAATCCTGCCGTAATTCTTATTTTATAAACAACGGTAAATTTGAATGTTTACTTACTTTTGTGTTAATATAAGTTCAATGGTGAATACTTTTCATATGATATTATTATCTTGTAAAAGTATATCGTTATTTTAATTTTTATTTCCTAGTTGGCCTGAGAGCCAATCAGCGTCTCTACCCTAATCTGGGGTAAGGCTGCCCGGATGTAGAAACTTAAGCCCATATACTGGGTTGAGGGGGCTTAAAAGTGCTGCCACCTCACGGAGTCTGGGTAACCGAGGCTAGCCTGGTGCTAATGTAAACAAGAGCAAGGCATGGCTGATTCTCTGGATGTTTACAATACTGAATACACTCTATAAAGACTGATGTATATTACTATTAGCAGTGATTCAAATAAAATAGTTGGACTTTTACTATTAGCAGCCATCATTTTGTTATGTGAGTTTATATCACTATTCTAATTACCTAAATTAATCAGAACAATCAGTAGATTCCAATTTCATGATCAATTATTTCACCATCTGTCATGTTACTTTATATGTGTAGGTACCAGTTGCAATTTGTCTAAATATAAGTGTACATTGGCTGTATTTAGGTACTATATAATATATTTTATTTATATATTTCAGGTGAACAATGTCATCAAAGCAGATTCTTGTCTGGTGAAAGAAAAGGAAATTCTGTGGGAATCGCTACATAGCAACGAAAACACCTCCCACTGTTGAACCAGAACCACAGGAGACAGCACCAGTGCGTCGTTGCTCCTCGGCTATGAAACTTGGCGAACAAGTATCTGAAAGACCCACCATTGATGACCCCCTCAGTGGCTACTGAATGTTTGACGTTGCTCAACTGACACGTACAGTTCATTTAGAAGTTTCCGTGCCCTACTTGCCAGCATGAAGGTTATGACATGACCAAAGTGAGAGCAGGACTTGCTAGTTCACTGAAGTTTGTATGCATGGCGTGCAGTGATGAACTGAACCTACAGAACACTGCTGGCGAGAACATCAACATGCGCTTCCAGATGGCCATCTACAGCATTGGAGGCCATTACACACAAGGTCAGCGATTCCTTGTGAACATGAACATGCCACCTCCCGTCAGCATGATTTGGTCCAACAACTACATTACAAGGATAACATCCACACAGTGACAGAAAGCTGCACAGCATAGCATGACAAAGTCTGCCAGAGAACTGTCTCTGATTCGTTATCGCCGAACTGTGGTGCAACTGTTTCATGTGACGGTATGCGTTCTCCAGCCAAAATGGTGTTGCTACTGTGTTATCGGTAAACCCAAATGGCCCAGCCAAAGTAATTGATGTTGACATATGTAGCAATCATTGTGATGCATGTGCTAAGGCCAGAAAAAAGGTATGATGATGACCACTTTGCAGTCTCGTGGAAGGCAGTTATACGAAACTCGCATTTTACGCCTTCGACAAAAAGAGGATGAGTTCTGCTGAAAATCAGGTTACAGAGGCTGCTAGGGCCAAGAGAAGGAGGGGACAACTGGCACAGGCTGGACTAAGCACCAGTGATGCTAGTTACCAAGCAGGAGGCTTCAGAATGAAATATAACGTTCAATGTGCACATGACAAACTTTAAAATGCAATTTTCTCAATTTCAAATTTTCGACATATTTGCATTCTTTAAAACACAATATCTGATGAAACTTGGTGAGATTGTGAAGATGTATATAATGAATCATGTATATTAGTATAATTGCAATTGCTAAATTTTGGGCTGAGATACAAGGTATTTTGTAAACACGATTATACATGTTACGTTATGTTTATGAATAAAATTCATATTTATTAGGAAACTGAAGTGACATCATCTATTTTAATACACATTAAGCAAAGACATGTTACAAATGCACAACCAAAAAATCAACTGTCTAACTCCACAAGTGACATTGGAATCATGTTATGAAAACACCCTATATTATTTGCTTTGTCGGCCATTTTGGATCACGTGACTGATCAAAATTAGGTCAACATTACATTTTCCCATCTCATATACCATTATGCTCATTCTCAGAAAATGTCACATATCTAGGTATAATATTAACGAAGCTGATTTTTATTGGTGAAACCTGACCTTAACGTAGTTGGTGGCAAACATAAAACTTGCACTACATCTTGAGGGTAAGTTGAGTAAAATTCTGAGGCTATTATTGTATGCGACAGTAATGCTTTTGATGCTATATTTTTTTAATTTGCACCAAAGACTAGAAGTATACATAGGAGCACAGTATGCTTGAAATAAAATAATTTTGGTGGAAATATTACAAAGACAACATTTTCGAGCTAATACATTGGCTTGGGCATAAAGGCATCTTTTTTGTCTGGCAATGTCGTCATCATCAGTTAGGTTATTGTTGATTATATGACCCAAGATATTTACATTTCATAGTATAAGGTAATGGATGGTTATCGAGATGGATACAATGAAAATGTTTCCTGTCCTGGGGTTTGTTGTCAATAACCATAAAAAAGGACTTCTTGGCATTATAAGTAATATTGAACAATTTGCCATACTTGGCACAACAATCAGTAAGTTTTCTCAAACCAGCAACACTGGGAGAAAAAATACAGAGGTCATCAGCATACATCAAGTGGTGTGTGTAGTGTCGCTTAAATACCACTATTGACAATAGTTCTTTCCTAGTAGTACAGTGTCGTGTATGTGCCGGAGTTAGAGTGTGTGATGCAAACGAGACTGGTCGCTCTACTCCATTCTGAATCTGATACAATGCAGCCCCAACTGCTGTGTCGGAGGCATCATTATCTAGAATGAATGGGTCATCACTGTTGGGGAACGCCAACACAGGTGTTGTTATCATGTCCCGCTTTAACTGCTGGAATGCATGTTCGCACCACTCGGTTCACTCAAAGGGAGCCCTTGGCTTTGTTAGCGTATTCAATGGCTTCATTGTCTCAGCTAACCCCGAATAAATTCCCTGTGGCAATTCACAAAACCTGTGAATTTACTCACTTGGAGAGCAGTCTTTGGCCGGGGCCAGTCTAGTACACATTGAACGTGGTCATTGGTAACTGACACTCCGTCTCGAGACACTTTGCGACCAAGGACCCGTACCTGTTTAGTAAATGGAGAAAATTTCTTGGGTTTTAGTTTTAAGTTGTGCATTTTAAATCGTCGAAGCACGACTTCTAGATTTACAAGTGACTCGATAAAACTTCTGCCCAATACAATGACATCGTCCAGATATACGAGTACTTTGTCCCAAACGAGATCGGGTAGGACCAAATGCATTACACGTTGGAATGTGGCTGGTGCGTCACATAACCCTTGGGCCATCCTTACATGACCAAAGAGACTGTATATCTAAAGCTGTTTTGTGACGGTCACGCTAATCAATTTCTATTTGCCAATAGCCCGCCGCCATGTCTAGTGTGTGGAACCAAAGACTGCCAGAGAGACTATCTATACACTCTTCCATCAAAGCCATAGGATATTAGTTAGGAATATTAGTTATGAAATGCGTCTAAAAGAATGTGGATTAACAACACTAGAAACCAGGAGACTGAGAGGAGATCAGATAGAAGTTTTTAAAATATTGAATGGGTATGAAAATATTGACAGAAATATTTTTTTCTCAGTTAAGGAAGAGAGAAGGACTAGAGGACATGGAGTTACATTAGCAAAGAAGCAGTGTAGATTAGATATTAGAAAATTTTCATTTTCACAAAGAACAGTAAATGAATGGAACAGATTATTGGCTGATTGTGTAGGTGCTAGTAGTGTTAATATGTTTAAAAATAAAATTGACATGTACCTAAGAAGGGCGGGGTACATTTAGATAGATAGGTTGGACTCTCGATAAGCCAAAGGGCTTCCTTGTCCACCTGCCATCTTGAGTTGATTTTCTAGGTGGCAATCTTGTTAAATCTTGTTAAATCTTGATATGCGTCTTTGATAGTCTTGACATTAAGCTGGCGATAATCGACAGTGTATCGGACGTCACCGTCTTTCTTCCTAACTAATACCGGAGCAGATGCCCAGTCCGATGTAGACGGTTTAATTACATGGGCCTCTAACATGTCTGTCAGTGTTTTCTCCTCCTCCCCCTGACATTTTAATGGGGTAGGTCTCAATATTTCTCTAACCAGCTCCTCATTAAATGTGTTTATTCTGTGACGGATTAAGGTAAACTTTCCTAGATCCCTACTTCCCGTGGAGAATACGTTAGTATATCCGCATATAAGGAGTCCTAGGGCTATCTGTTCTCGTTGGGAAATATTTTCTTTGGCTCTGTCAAACATATCAGCAAGATGTTTTGGTATACAAGACTCTACTTCTTTGAGTTTTGCTGAAATGTATCTATTATCCAGGCTGTCATCCGGAATGAATGATGCTGCCATGGGTGGTGACATCTCATTGAGGATTTTATTCCCCTCCTCCCAAGAAGGTAAATCCCGATCATCGTCTACTCCATAATGACAGACATTTACAAACGACGTTTGTTGTGATTCGGTATCTCATCCAATTTAATGGCTTGGGTCAGCAGCTCTCCTTGTTTGAGAACAACTTGGCGATTGCTGTCATTTATAATGCCTGCGCCACGCCTACGACCCCGCCACGCTTGGGTATTTGCCAGACACAACATTCTGCACTTGTGCCCGTCGAAGTCAAACAGCGCATTGAGCCGATCAAGGGGGGCGTCGACCGCGTCGACCACAAACTTCACCTCTGACCTCTTTGAGGCCGAAAGTGGCAACACAAATTAAACGAACTTCCCGTGGACGAGCTACGACACGAGGTAGCCGAACTACGGTCGATAATTAAGGCTAAAGATAAGCAGATTTCAGACCTGAAGGAACAAGTAAAAGTTATGGAGGATAAGGACGACGATCTGGAACTCCTTGAGAATCTCAGGGCTCCCTGAACGAGAGGGGAGGACGTCTTGCAGGAGACGCTTCGAGTCGTACACTCGACGCTCCTACCTCCGTTGACGGTTGAGGAGGTTGATCGTGTGCATCGTGTCGGACCTAAAAGCTGCCGGACAAAACTCGACAGATCCTGATCAAACTCGCCACGTATAGAACAAGACGCCATTCACGGCAAGAAGAGGCATCAAGTTCATGCAGCCAGCGCCTGGACCGTCAACAACACTGACGACGCACCCAATCTTTGTCAATGACGACTTGACAAAGACACGTTCGCACCTCCTCTACGAGTGTCGCAAGGCCAAGAAGAACGGCAAGATCAAGGAAGCCTGGAGCATTGACGGAAATATCCTGATACGGGACAACGCCAATCGTGTGTCCCTAATGAAATCATCTGTAATCTCAAATAAACTGTATCGGAAATGTATTAGCAAACGTAAGACACATCCTGCTCACATCGGTTATGTGTTAAATAAAGAAATATCTATAATAAGTCAAACGAAATTGCAAAAACAACCTACTATGCTAATCAATTAAACACATTCAAGAATTACTCTAAAAACATGGAATTTACCAAACAAGATTAGAAAAAACAACGATAAATCCGGCATTTCTTTACATTTCAAACATAATAATGCTATTATTTTATTAATACATTTATTGTATTGTACAGCGCATCGATCCGCCATGCGGGAATTAGCGCTTTAGAAAAACAGTTTTATTATTATTATTATTATTATTGTAATTAAAGATCCTGATTAAATATCTGATGCATTTTGTAATTTCCTTACAAATGTTGGTTCAAACCACGCCACTGCAATACCTCAATCCAAAAACCAATTTACATCTTATCTTCAGAATTACCCTAAACGTAACTCAAATGGTATGTTCATGAGCTCAACCGATGCAAGTGAGATCAGGCAAATAATAAAGTCACTTCAACCTAAGAAAAGTACAAGTCACGATAATATGAGTCCGCTTGTTATAAGGTTATTTGATGAGCAAATTGCTATGCCTTTATCTATTTGAATAAACATGTTAATGTCTGACAGAATAGTACCAGATGAATTGAAAATTGCGAAATTTATACCTATCCATAAGTCAAACGCTAAAGACGACATTTCCAATTACAGACCTATATCATTCTTACCTTCAATTTTTAAGATACTGGGAAAAGTTGTATATAAAAGGACTTTTCATTTCATTCAAACTAATAACATTAAATAATAACCAATATGGTTTTCGTGAAAAACATCAACAATAAATGCTATAACCGCACTTACTGGTGATATTATAAATGCTTAGGAAAATAAAGACTCGTTCCTTAGTGTTTTCTTAGATTCAAGTAAAGCATTCGATACAATTGATCACCAAATCTTATTATATAAACTTGAATGTTATGGAATAAGGGTTAATCCTCTCAAATGGGTTAAAAGTTAGCTGTCAAATCGGAAACAATATGTTAAATATAATACTAGTGATTCGCTTCAACAGGACATCACATACGGCGTCCAGCAGGGTTCTATACTTGGACCGTTCCTGTTTATAATATACATAAATGCTCTCCCGTTTAGTGTTGAGCATTGTAAAACTATATTATCTGCTGATGATACTATTATATAAAAGACTGGAAAACAAGTTAATAATATATACGAAGATATAAGCAAGTAACTTAATATATTAGCTGACTGGTTTCGTGCAAATAAATGATCTCTAAATATTTCCAAAACGAAATGCATGTTATTCTGTATATCTCCTCCTCCTGAGAATGAAGAAATCATTTTAACAATGTCTAATACAGTTATCCAGCGTATGAAGTGTGTACAGTTTCTAGGTCTTCATATTGATGACAAACTTGATTGGCACGAACACAAACAAATGCAAAAATAAATTAACTAGTGCATTATATGTAATCAAAAAAGTTAACAGTTACCTTCTTGTGTCCGCCCTTAAAACAATTTATTACACTTTAGTTTACCCTTACTTGACATACGGAATCATCTTGTGGGGGTCTACATAGAACATGTACTTGACCAAATTATTTATTATCAAAAAAAGTAGTTCGTTCCATACTCAAAAGAAGTTATTGGGAACATTCTCACCCCCTCTTTACGTGCTTAAAATTAATTAAATTAAATGATGTATACGAGCTAGAAATTGGAAAATTATGTTCACAGGAGTCTACCCAATTATTGATCCGATATCTTTACATTTACCCATGACATAGACATTCACGAAACTAGACAAGCCTCACACATACATCCTTTTACCTCTAACAGTAGAATCTTCTAACAGTTTCTTGTGTCCATTGATATGGAACATAATTCCGCTTATCATCCAGCAAAAAAACCACATAAAAAGTAATTACCATGGAGGATACTCGGGGACTCCTCCGACTATCCTGGTAGTTACCGTGGCGATGGTGGCTCCGCCTAGGGCTGTGTCTATAATTTCTCCGTCGGATACGGGAGTCATCAGAGTCAGAGTCAGCAGAGCTGTTATCTGAACTACTCCGATATTGATGTTTGTGGCGTGTTCTTACTGTCTCCTTGCGACGGCGCAATCTATTCGAACATTCGCGAGCGACATGCCCCTTTCCATTGCACTCGAAGCAGGTGAGCGGTGAAGGCGAGCGCCTTCTTTGTTCGCACAGTCCCGTGATCGGTGACCACAGCCCCCGCAAGTGTAACATACATCACTTGTCGGTGTTATTTTATTTTTAACCGCGAACTGTTGGAGCTGCCTTCTACCCCTGGAGCAGGTCCATGTTAGTCGAAGGGGCGGCCTCTGTAATAGGCCTATCACCGAATGAGACCTGTCGAGCAGTGGGCACTCCCCGGTTACCAAAATATGCGTGACGCGCCTTGGGTGTGTGTTACTGTTACCACTGCTTCCTGGGTAGACTTAGGATCGCGGAACTTCATGGCCTCTTGTGCCGCGTTCCTATCCCTAAGTCCCGTGTCCATACTCTCCCCCTCTTCCTGTCGCACGGTAGACAGTTGTGCCCGGAGTGTTGCGAGGAACTCAAATTGGTGGTACCAATTGTCCCATTCTCCGACTTTCCCATCAAACTTGTCGAGATTCACATATCTTGATTGTGTATCTGCGACACTATGACGGGCTTCATCGGGGCCCTGGTGGTTATCTATCCTACTAGTTTGGGTGCGGTAAGGGGAGGTGTAGCGCTCGGCTCGGTTAGTGGGCAGACTTTGCGTGTGATCTCTGGTATCGTCTGTTTGTGGACCCTGGTACTGTTGGGGGACATACCTTCGAAACCCGAACATTTGGTAGTCATATATGTCAGCACCTTCCTCGAAATTAGGCGTTTCCTCGAAATTAGGCGATGTTTTGAATCTGGAGGATGGATTGGATTTCAGTTTAGCGCTAGCACCTAACATGTCGGGATCTACGTATTTGTCAGTGTCTCTCTGTGTCGATTGTAGTTGGTCTTCGACTTTATCCAGTCTCTCATTGACGGTGACCAACTCGTCTCGTATTGAACAGATTTCGTTTAGAATTACATCCAAGGTAACCTGTTTTGGTGTGGAGGATGGGTTAGGGGAACGGGGCCTGTTACAACCGATAATGTAATAATCGCCCGGTAATGTAATAACTACCCGATAATGTAATAAAATCAACCGATAATGTAATAACCACCCTATAATGTAATAACATCAACCGATAATGTAATAAACTTGCTAACCGA
>OZ024865.1:6009511-6027011 GCA_964017155.1 Oasisia sp. SBJ-2009 | reverse complement strand
GCGCATGCGCAATAAATGTAAAATCATCAATGTCCAGCGAAACGACAAAGCATTTTCAGCATAAATTCCACGGGCTGTTTGTTAACTCTCCTGTGGTGATTACTGTGAAGACTTTCTTAAAATGTCATTCAATGCAATAAAATATTACGTTTTTTTTTTATAAATAAGTGTCACGGATTATGGCTCACTACAGTCACGCGATTTACGCTTGCTATCAAAATATGCCTCAAAACTTGTTTACCTCATGTTAATTTGAGACAAATAACTTCGCTGAGTAGTTATATACATCCTAACGAACAGCCCATAGTATTTATACCACAAATGCTTTATCCTTTCGCTGCACATTGATGATATTTACATTTATTGCGCATGCGCAGAAACGTCAATCGGAACGTTTTTAACGCCGGAAAAATGTAAGCGCTACATCGTCTCTAGGTCAAAGATACGGCCTTCTTGAGCTACAATACGCCAGTCGTCCGCCGACATATTTTTTTAAAGTCTTACTGGGTAAACCGGCCAAAAAGTCGTAGTCAAAACGTTCTATGCCCTGTTGTTGTTTAATTATTCTTTTTATTGCATCCGAGGAAAACAATTTCATGGATCTCATGGATACAGCCTGTATACCTATCTCATGTCTCACAACATGCTGCACGACGGTCAATCGGGTTTCCGTGCTAAGCACTCATGCGAGACAGCACTGAACCACATGGTGCATAAGTGGGCGTCGGCGAATGACAAAGGACTTGTGAATGGTATAGTGCTGCTGAACCTGCGTAAAGCTTTTTTGATCTTGTGAACCACACAGTTTTGCTGGATAAATTGTCCATATATGGCTGTTCACAACAATCGATGCGATGTTTCTCGGCATACCTTTCAGAGCGCAAACAGTTCGTCTTGTTCAAGATATTCGCTCACTGTTTATAGGTGGCAACTTGACTTGGTTAGACTCGCCTATTATGTAAGCCTGTAAGTACCCTCTAAGTGTCCTGTGTCGCAACGTCCGCCACTGACATCGTCGACAACATTTGACAATGGGCGTGGTTGGGTGTGACACTTTTCGGATTTATATGTTTACTTACTTCTATAATAGGTAAACGAGCGTATTGTATAACAGTCAGTTTTATGATAGTTAACAATCGTCCTGTTGGCAAGAATGTTCGAATAGTTTTAGTATGGGCGTGTCCAAACATTTGAAATTTTATACAGACTTTTCGAATGTTGAAACTCCAGAAATATGCAATAACTTTAAGGTAATTCGTGGTCAGGGACGGAGTAAGGGTCGGTTAGGGAATTGCGCGTTTTTAGTTCTCAGAAAAACTCCGGATACCATAGAAACGGTTGCACACTTAAGTTCACTAAGTGACAGTTAGTGGCTTAATTGCCGAATTATCTAATTCGCACAATTCTTCACGAGTTCCGTGGCATGGTTTTTAACAATTCTTACACCAGTGTTGCCGTGCACCATATACAAGTAGTGATATCACTTACGTTGTGGTACGGGCTGCGGGGATGTATTTGTGTTCGTGTCTTGTGGCCGATCAGCATTCGTTAGTTCGCAGCGCAGTGTGACGGGGTGCAGCGCCTTTTATATCGCGGTCACCCTTGGATAGTTGCAGCGTGACTGGTTGGCGGGATGACGCTATTGATCCGCTGTGTGGCGCTGCTGACTGACAATATATATATATATATATATATATATATATATATATATATATATACATATATATATATATATATATATATATATATATATATATATATATATATATATATATATATATATATATATAATATATATATACATATACATATATATATATATATATATATATATATATATATACATACATATATATATATATATATATATATATATACATATATATATATGTATATGTATATATATATATGTATATATATATATATATATATATACATATATGTATATATATATATATATACATATATATATATGTATATATATATATATTATATATATATATATATATATATATATATATATATATATATATATATATATATATATATATATATATATAACAACACCACATGTTCTTGAATCAACATACAATGTATATATCACCCACTCTTTCTGGTTTGACATTACATTTTGACAACATGTCTGGAACAACTTGAATAGATATACTTTGCGCTTAATACATATGGTATACTATGTTGTATTCCTGCATTCAGATACAAGAAGTACGGTATTAAGTTTGAGTGATATGTTTACAGCGTATCACTCATTTTAACTATGGCACACATTTTCGTATCTGCCGTGTTACCAGCAACAAATACGAAGCTAGAAAAAAAATATGTTAGGCGACATATTGTTGACAGTGTCTAGAAAACGGAAATTTATCGTCTGCATAACATATTTTGATTATCGACGATAAACATTTTTGACAGCCAGGATAAAGGTTTCCGCACTGTTATCATCATAACATCTTGAACTATTTTGTTGTCGCGTGCTATGTGGGGGTCATACCTTCTCCAGTTGAGCTACACGCAAGGAAGGTTAACAAAAGCTTTTTTCAGCAGGGGATTACTACCAGAGTATGCGTGCATATATGCGCGTATCTATTTACGGTAGATATATAGATATGACACAAATACCTTGTAATGGTAATATGGCAATACTGATACAATATGTTGCATAATAGTGTATCGACAGAAAACACATGCGCTAAGCGAAAGTATACATTGACAGAAACCGTAAAGGAGGGACACAACCACACCGGGGGGTAGGCTCCCCTGTGTCAGTGGAGGGTGGGGTTGTTTCCCTCCTTTACGGTTTCTGTCAATGTATACTTTCGCATAAAGCATGTATTTTCTGTCGATACACTATTATGCAATACATTGTATCAGGATACATTCAAGCAGCTGATTGTACGATAGGCCTTTTCTTGTACTTGGATGCTTATCATTTGCCATACTATTGTATGTCTTTCAATGTACAATCAGCCGAGCTGATTTAGCTTCCAAGATGGCTGCCATGGCGTAAAACCGCTCTTTTCGTGCTGGAAGTAATTTCGAGAAAAAAAACATGCCAAAAGCACGAAAGCCCTCCAGTGTCACTGACAGTGATGTCGGTAACACAATTCATTGAACTACTAAATGACGAAGAAGTGCTTCGAAATTTGAAGTCAGCCTTGTACCCGCAGGCGATATCAGACAAGCTTGACAAACTGACGCAGACAATAAATAGCTGGCCTGACGTCCCAGCTCGTAATCAAGGAGAAAAAAAATCACCGCCCTGGAAGAAAAGGTAAAACGACTGGAGGGTGAGTGTGACAAAGTGGAACAGTATTCCATAGAAACAATTTGAGATTTTGCGGCATTCCTGAGACTGTGAAGGGAGAGGACACTGCGGCTAAGGTGGTTGAGATCATCAACACCGAAATGGCCTTTACCTCCCACCCCCAGTGTCTCAGGAGGACATTATTGTTAGCCACAGGTTGGGCAAAAGTAGTGAGTGACACTGGCGACCGGCGCCGCGTCGTGATTGTGCGATTCAGTAAAGTTACGATGCGTGACGGAGTGATCAGGGCGAGGGGCCAATTACGCAATGCAAACGGCAGCACCAAGAAAATCTTCGTCAACGAATATTTGTCGCAGCGCCGCGCTGCACTTGCCGCCGCGACAAGGCAGATGAACAACCCCACAAAATCAACGACTGCTGGACCAGCGGTACTAATTTGTATGAACATTGCTTTATGTATATTTTTATTGGGTCAATATACACTTCCGATTGCGATTCCGAGCGCGCACTACAAGTCAACGCCAGGCAATCCAGTGTTAAAGAAAATATCTAGATTGCCATATTACCATTGCAAGATATTTTGTGTCATATTTACCTACCGTAAACAGAGCCAAGCCCAGTCGTAGTTATTTAGGGAATATTAGGGGCACACCTCCAAGCGGGAAGGGTGCAGGCACGCAAAATGTACACACATTTCCAGATATCTTAACACTTAAAACGTTATTATTTATGTAGAAAGCGTACTACACTTATTTGCCATCAGATGTTCACCGTTTGTTTACATGGCCAAAAATAGCTTACTTAACGGGAGCCAGTCATGGCTTAGAACGACAGAGTGTCTGTTCCACTATGCGATCAATGTCTCTTTGTGTAAAGGGAGTGCAAGTATGGAATTCTCTATGCGATTATTTAAAAATAGTTAATACTGTTGCTGCATGCATTTAAACGTAAATTTTAACTTTATTTAAGAAATATCTAGTTGTGGACCATCTCTCTTACATATATTATATGTCAAGATGTTTACTTATGTTATACTTTAGTAGTAAAGGAAGAGTCAAAGGTCACAGCTGTATCGAAGGCTCTCATTGGTCCACGTGACCAGATCATGAGATCCGGAAGCCGCCATTTTGGTCATGACGTTAAGGTCAGAATGGTTGCCACGTTTCTGATTGGTCCTTGTATGGCGACGTGCGTTGCGATTGGTTCGTGCGTTTTACCCACAATTCCTGACGACATCCGGTTAAGCGACGGACATTTTGATCAACAAGGTCAAGATCCTTCCGACTGTTGTCATTGGTCTATCTATGATCCGTCCACATCCGGTGATGTGAGCGACAAAAGGGAGTGCTGAAATTAATGGTTATCGATACCTCTTTGTGTAAATGTTATGCGTCGAGTCGTTTCATTGGTCGACCTCGATGATCCGGAAGTCGTCATTACCTTCCGGCGACGTCAATCACTCTAGCGGTTAACAGCGACACAACATAATTCTATTATTTACTGTTGCTATGTTTCACTGCAGCCAAGGAACATGTTTACGCCACATTCTTGTAACTCATATTGTATTGCTTACTCCTTTTTGCGTAGTAAAAAGAAGTCATTACATATAGAATGTGTTTACACCACGCTCTAGAGTAACTGCGCAAAACGACTAACTGCGCAAAATAACTAACTGCACAAAAAGATCATGAGTCATATTGAATATGTTTATGCCACGTTCTCTAGTAACATCGCAAAAAGATCACGAGTCGTTTTACTTAACTATTTACTTAAACGTGGTGGAAACAACACTTACCAATGAGGTTCCAGACGTAACTAGCGAGACAGTGGTGTCCGACGCATTCGGTCGGATTTTAAGCACGCACACTAGTACAGGAAGGCCATAGACGTCGACAGTGGGTTATGCGATCGACAATAGGACATACCCTGGCTACAGAGGTCTAGATCCTTCCAGTTATTTTTTCATAGGTTCACGTTACCCGTCCACACCCAATAATGTGAGCGTCAAAAGAGAGTGCTAAAAGTAATACGTTCTGTTTTGTATAAATGTTATGCGTCGTGTAGTTTCATTGGTCGACTTCGATGATCCGGAAGTTGTCACAATGACATACTTATTTTGTAATGACAATTCCTCTAGCCATTACCAGCGACATAAAGGAGTGAATTCTGCGTTGATAAAAATCCGTGTTTTGTGTTGTGACATTATACAATCGTTTAATTTCAAGACATACGTAATCGAATGATGAACGCAACCAATAACGAAACACCGATGAAGAGTACACTTTTGATAAGAACAAAATGAATACACGAAATATAGGCGAATTATATTAATAACACGCTGCACTATGCTATTTTACAGAGATAACTACATATATAATACAAAATAATTGCATGCGCGCACACACTATCCAATTCTACACTTAACATTGTAATATAATTATATCAAACACACACTAAACTATTCTACACTTACAATTGTAATTTATATATCTAATATAAAATAATGACATTGCCGCACGCTCAAAACAATTCTACACTTAAAATTGTAATATATATAAAACACAAACTAAACTATTCTGAAATTGTAATTTATATATTTAATATAAAGCAACTTGGATGCGCGCACACACTAAACAATTTTACATAAAACAAATGGCATGCCCGCGTATGCGCGCGCGCACACACATAACACACACACACACACACACACACACACACACACACACACACACACACACACACACACACACACACTAAAACTAAACTATTGTACAGGTAAAATTGTCCCAAGTAGTTTTTTTGGACAGCCCAAGCAGTGCATATTACTAATAGACCGACCAGATATCAAATCTAATTTATCTTGCCAACAATGACAATGTAGCAGGATACATGTATATAAATTAGAAACATTGCAACGCGTTTCAAGTTTGTTTGGGGATACATACTATTACAAGTTTCTAACTTCTTGTGTATTCCCTTCAAACAACATTAAGTGTACAGCATGTTCACATAGTCTTAAATGTTAATGTATGTTGAATGCTATTTGAATAAATCACATTGAATTGAATTGAAGTGAAGTTAATTTAAAACTGAGCTCAGTTGGGCTAGCAAACGAATACGAATAACCTGCGTCGTCTTCTACCTTCACCTTGAGGGCTGGCGATAGATTTACACATTCCTCCACCCATAAACTCAGCGCGGTGGCGTTTGTTGACACCACGTCACCACCGCTCGGTCTCGGACGATTTATGATCTCCACCCAACGAAGTGGCGACGCGTTAGTTGTGGGGAAGTTACTTGTGGGCGGAACGGGAACGCTCCGTGGCATCTGTGCGCAACACCAGTCAGTGGTTCATGGAACACCCTGGGGTCTCTGTACACGAGAGCCGACCTGTGCACATAGTATACACAGTAATATACATACACACGCACACATACACACACCCGCACACAAACACACCCATGCACGCAAGCACGCACGCACGCACGCACGCACGCACGCACGCACGCACGCACGCACGCACGCACGCACGCACGCACGCACGACTGGAACGCCCTATGGCCTATGTACACATATTATACACAGTAATATACATACACACGCACAACGTATTCGATCGGTTTTAGTTCGATCGAGCACGCGTAACCGGAAGACGTTGTGTCAACCACCACGCGACTTCGACGTGTGAGCTAGGCCACCGACGATAGGATGTTATTCTCCTACCCATCAATAACGAAACATCGATGAAGATTATACTTTTGATACGAACAAAATGAATACACGAAATATAGGTGAAGCATACTAATAACACGTTGCACCACTAAAGAGATAACTACTAGTATATATCTAACATAACATAATTGTATGCGCCCGCACACTAACTATTCTACACTTAAAATTGTAACACGTATATTTAATATGTTAAAATTGTAATGTATATATTCAATACGCGATAGTAATATAAGCAAATACATTGCAAAATAATTGTATGCGCGCACACTATCCTATTCTACACTTAAACTTGTAATGTTTATATTTAATACGTCATAGTAATATAAGCGAATACATTGCAAATTAATTGTATGCGCGCACACTAAACTATTCTACACTTAAAATTGTAATGGATATATTTAATACGTCATGGTCTTATAAGCGAATACATTGCAACGTGTTGACAGGGTGCATATAGCATGTGAGCGCCTGCTGCAGCGGCCGCTCTCTGCCCTATAAACAAACTGCCATGTGCGTTTAATTTATTCGTGACGTCAAAACGCAACCCCGAATAGTTGCATGGTGGATGTGGGATCAGCTTTTTTCAGCCACCGACCGCAGTTTCTCTCACATTAGCTGTGTCATAAAAGTGGTCAATTTTCTATCGTGGATTAAAGTAGACAACGCTGTCCGCCCTGACGAAATACCAAACTGGATTCCATGTGAATGCGCCACTATACTTGCCCCGCCTGTATGTGCAATATTCAACAGCAGTGTAAGAGAATGAACTATATCAAAGCTGTGTAAATGCGCCCACACTTGACTTACATACCACGTTCAACATAACCCTGTCCCTCTACATAGATATAGTTGCACACAAATCTAATAGCGACGATTGACCACGCTCTCCGTCGGGCTAGCCGGTGAGTCGTGTTCGACTTTCACAGGCCTGTACAGTTCATTGTAAAAACAATCCCTCACCCATGGATTTGGCCGGATTATTACCGGCACACATTCCAACGGCGTGTCGTTTGGCGCCACCACGTCAGCGGCCGTTCGATTCACGTTGTCGGTAGTTGACAGTACGGGCACTATTTTTAGCTGCAACGTTAACGAAATCGACAGCGGTACACGGTCACCCGATCTTGTTTTTCTCGTGAACTGTCACGCGACGCAAACACGTAAATCATATCTTAATGGGACCGACGGAAATTCTCTCCAAAAAACAGGCTACTTTTAGTAAACATGTTTAAACAAACTGCACAAAATACGTCAAAACAAACTGCACAAACAATAGTAATAACAGTACATTTGTGTTTGGTTAGAAGCTCTTTATACTTTATATGCGACATCGTCACGTGAAATTCCGCGAGTTTGCTGTTAGTGTGTGAACTGGTCACGCCTGGTGTGTTTTCAATAGTCTACATAAGACGTACAATGTTTACCAACGAAGACGTTTAAAAGCAACGTAAGTTATGTCAATAACGTAGCTTTTAATACCATCATCAAGCGATTGAAAGTTAATTGTATAAATCAACATTTACTTACCCCATTTCCCTGTGCGTTGTCGATCGTTATATGGAAATATATTTCTAACATGTTTTTGTTAGTCAATTTCTTCCGTCTTTGAAGTTGTGTCTATCGGGATATATATATATATATATATATATATATATATATATATATATATATATATATATATATATATATATATATATATATACGGTGTTAAAATCAACTACGCACAATATATTGACAGCAATTTAGAGTTCTGTTGATAATCTTCAGGCGGTTAAAACAGGATTCTACGTAACGTCCAAACTATTTTTAGTCCTCGGAGTATCAAAATCCGGGGTGTGTACGAGGGCTTGTTTACTCTACGAGCTATCACGGGTAAGCTCTAGGGATCGTAAATCATCCAGATTTGGAACCGAGAGGTAACTTTCCGAAATAAGGCTTTTTTAATGGAATGCTAAAATTAATGGTTATCTATACCTCTCTGTGTAAATGCTATGCGTCGAGTCCTTTCATTGTCGACTTCGATGATACGGAACTCGTCATTATAACCTATCTTCCTGTAACGACAATCCTTCGAGCGGGTAACAGCGACATAAGCGACCTTTGCGCCGTTGGTGTGAATAAACAGTTGTGTCCGACGCATTCGATTGGGTTTCAGCTCCGTGGAGCACCTTGCCATGAAGGGGTTAGACGTCGACTGCAGGCTATGCGACTGCCAATAGGATCTAATCCGAAAAACAAAACAATGAATGCATAAGTGTTATTAACTAACTAGTTTGCCTTTACAATATATGCGCGGTGCCCAAACTGAGAGCCACATTTGTACATGACAAATATCACGCGTACGTATTCTGTATGCAGAGTTGATGACATGTCCAACATATTTACAAGGTGGCAAAGTTTAACTAACTTTGTTTCTTGCATATGTAGATGTATATAAACGTATGTTCAAGAATGGTTTTGCACACAAAGATAGCCAACGTCAGGAAGCGTATTTTATTCATCCACATTTATAGCTAAGTGCTAAACAGAAAGCAGAATTAGAGGGCCTAATAAAATAAAACCAAAGGCAGCGTAGAAAACGGTAGATCCGCGAGCGCTTACACAAACTAAAAACGTTTACTTACGGGATTCCCAGGGCCCGGCGGTTGTCACTCAATATACGCGAATACATTGCAACGTGTTTCAAGCTTGTTTGGATACACCTACTAGAAGGAATTTCGTTTCGGAAGGAAGATTCCGCTCTCTTTTGGAGGTAATTACAATGTACGCGAGTGTGTGCGTAGGCTTCAGTCTTTTCTTGCGTTCTTCAGTCACCAACAATAAAAACGAACAAAATGCCAGAAATACTCCTATGTTCTGTTCATAATGCTAAATTCAGCCGAATCAACTAAACGAGACGGTACAAGTTTCAAACAGGCGTACCGTACATTCGGTACAACGGCTGGGGCCTATATCAACGATTGTTTACGATTACGTGTTCGTTCACCTCATTAAAATTAATAAAAAACTTCGTCGCAGTAGTTTCAGACATCAGACACGTTCAGTCTTGTCATTGTCGGTTTATTGTTATGAGTTACGAGGGAATTACAGTTTCCTGTAATTAAAAGAACGCCAACTAGCACGCACACACACCCGTGAGATATAGGCTAATCCTATTTCTGCCGCATAAAGCAACAACGGCTGTACGGTCGTGTAGTAGCGCACTGGCCTCTCACGCCGACAAGCAGAGCACTCATCGGAAAGTAGTTTTTTAGATATGTTTCAAACAACATCCATTATCTTAAATTATACACACATTTGTCAAACCCATTAGCGCGCCGTGGCAAGACTAGTGTGCGACGTTTATTGTCATTTTTTTAAATGACGGGGATCTTATGCAGATGCGAACAACACAGCACGTCGGCGACACTCTTGCAGCGCAGCGAGCCTATTGATAATATTTGATTTTTGCGCAGTGCACGATACCAGTACACGATACCTTGTCATCTGTATTTGATATGTCTAATGTATGAACTTTCCAGGCAAGCGGAACAATTACTCCTATAGTTAATATCATTAATGTACATAAAACGGCACTTAGTCTCGAATGTGATGTTCTTCGTTTGGAAGCTTCGGTTATTGCCTTGCACGACCGGTACAACCCAGGGGCGAATGTAAATCAGTTCCAAGGAGTCAGTCTAGAAGATCTATTTCGCGTGAAAATGGTATTCCAAGTGAACATCAACGTCTTCAAACTCATGAATGTGGGAAAGAAAGGTGTGGAATCAAAGGTCGTTAGGCGATCCTTGTGTAGATACTCAGAAACGATGTATCTGAATTTACACGAGAACCACTTTTCTTACATCAGTGACATCAACGATTACTGTCATTCGTACCGATGCAGACATGTGACTCTATATGGAAAAAGTTTTTTCATTTACATCGGCACGAACGTTCCCGTGAAGCTACTGTCAAACGTGTGTATCCGGGAGGAGTATATCATTCTCCACAATCCATCTTTCAACAGTTGGAAGAAGAAGGTATTTATGTTGACGACGAACGGGGTATTATCCGTATAGAGCAACGTTTGATTTTGAGTGCTATTTTGACCAGGCACCAGCAGTGGTTGGCACGACACGAAGTTTTGAGCGTGAGCATAACGTCTAATATAGAAGGTCACACAAAACGTGAACAACGGGAACCCTAAAGATGTCGTAGAGAAAATGATAAGAGAATTAGAATGCATGAGCAAAGATGCATATGAGTCACTTCAAGATCGATTCAAAGATGTATTCGAACAACTCACCACATTAAGGATGACATGGTCGGAAAACGAAGACACAGTGGATGAGGACGAGGATGAAGACTGTACCATAATGCAAACGAGGAAGAAGATGGTCGTTCCCCTTTTTACGTCATCGAGAAAAACAACAACTTCATGTGTTTGTCACGGCTATGTACTTCTTGATGACATTGAGGTCGTATTTTCCTGAATTGAATCCAATGACTGGAAGTGCCTTCAAATACGAATGAAAACGTTGTATCAGTTGATCGACTGGGTTCTTCTTTTCGTCCTCATCCTCATCCACTGTGTCTTCGTTTTCCGACCATGTCATCCTTAATGTGGTGAGTTGTTCGAATACATCTTTGAATCGATCTTGAAGTGACTCATATGCATCTTTGCTCATGCATTCTAATTCTCTTATCATTTTCTCTACGACATCTTTAGGGTTCCCGTTGTTCACGTTTTGTGTGACCTTCTATATTAGACGCTATGCTCACGCTCAAAACTTCGTGTCGTGCCAACCACTGCTGGTGCCTGGTTTAGGGTGGAAGGTCCGTGTCGTCAAAATAGCACTCAAAATCAAACGTTGCTCTATACGGATAATACCCCGTTCGTCGTCAACATAAATACCTTCTTCTTCCAACTGTTGAAAGATGGATTGTGGAGAATTATATACTCCTCCCGGATACACACGTTTGACAGTAGCTTCACAGGAACGTTCGTGCCGATGTAAATGAAAAAACGTTTTCCACATAGAGTCACATGTCTGCATCGGTACGAATGACAGTAATCGTTGATGTCACTGATGTAAGAAAAGTGGTTCTCGTGTAAATTCAGATACATCGTTTCTGAGTATCTACACAAGGATCGCCTAACGACCTTTGATTCCACACCTTTCTTCCCCACATTCATGAGTTTGAAGACGTTGATGTTCACTTGGAATACCATTTTCACGCGAAATAGATCTTCTAGACTGACTCCATGGAACTGATTTACATTCGCCCCTGGGTTGTACCGGTCGTGCAAGGCAATAACCGAAGCTTCCACACGAAGAACATCACATCCGAGACTAAGTGCCATTTTATGTACATTAATTATATTAACTGTAGGGGTAATTGTTCTGCTTTCCTGGAAAGTTCATACATTAGACATATCAAATACAGATAACAAGGTATCGCGTACTGGTATCGTGCACTGCGCAAAACTCAAATATTATCAATAGGCTCGCTGCGCTGCAAGAGTGTAATGCATATCGTAGTGTCGCCGACGTGCTGTGTTGTTCGCATCTGCATAATATCCCCGTCATTTAAAAAAACGACAGTAAACGTCGCACACTAGTCTTGCCACGGCGCGCTAATGGGTTTGACATATGTGTGTATAATTTAAGATAATGGATGTTGTTTGAAACATATCTAAAAAACTACTTTCCGATGAGTGCTCTGCTTGTCGGCGTGAGAGGCCAGTGCGCTACTACACGACCGTACAGCCGTTGTTGCTTTATGCGGCAGAAATAGGATTAGCCTATATCTCACGGGTGTGTGTGCGTGCTAGTTGGCGTTCTTTTAATTACAGGAAACTGTAATTCCCTCGTAACTCATAACAATAAACCGACAATGACAAGACTGAACGTGTCTGATGTCTGAAACTACTGCGACGAAGTTTTTTATTAATTTTAATGAGGTGAACGAACACGTAATCGTAAACAATCGTTGATATAGGCCTAGGCCCCAGCCGTTGTACCGAATGTACGGTACGCCTGTGTGAAACTTGTACCGTCTCGTTTAGTTGATTCGGCTGAATTTAGCATTATGAACAGAACATAGGAGTATTTCTGGCATTTTGTTCGTTTTTATTGTTGGTGACTGAAGAACGCAAGAAAAGACTGAAGCCTACGCACACACTCGCGTATATTGTAATTACCTCCAAAAGAGAGCGGAATCTTCCTTCCGAAACGAAATTCCTTCTAGTAGGTGTATCCAAACAAGCTTGAAACACGTTGCAATGTATTCGCGTATATTGAGTGACAACCGCCGGGCCCAGGGAATCCCGTAAGTAAACGTTTTTAGTTTGTGTAAGCGCTCGCGGATCTACCGTTTTCTACGCTGCCTTTGGTTTTATTTTATTAGGCCCTCTAATTCTGCTTTCTGTTTAGCACTTAGCTCTAAATATGGATGAATAAAATACGCTTCCTGACGTTGGCTATCTTTGTGTGCAAAACCATTCTTGAACATACGTTTATATACATCTACATATGCAAGAAACAAAGTTAGTTAAACTTTGCCACCTTGTAAATATGTTGGACATGTCATCAACTCTGCATACAGAATACGTACGCGTGATATATTTCATGTACAAATGTGGCTCTCAGTTTGGGCACCGCGCATATATTGTAAAGGCAAACTAGTTAGTTAATAACACTTATGCATTCATTGTTTTGTTTTTCGGATTATATCCTATTGGCAGTCGCATAGCCTGCAGTCGACGTCTAACCCCTTCATGGCAAGGTGCTCCACGGAGCTGAAACCCAATCGAATGCGTCGGACACAACTGTTTATTCACACCAACGGCGCAAAGGTCGCATATGTCGCTGTTACCCGCTCGAAGGATTGTCGTTACAGGAAGATAGGTTATAATGACGAGTTCCGTAACATCGAAGTCGACAATGAAAGGACTCGACGCATAGCATTTACACAGAGAGGTATAGATAACCATTAATTTTAGCATTCCATTAAAAAAGCCTTATTTCGGAAAGTTACCCCTCGGTTCCAAATCTAGATGATTTACGATCCCTAGAGCTTACTCGTGATAGCTCGTAGAGTAAACAAGCCCTCGTACACACCCCGGATTTTGATACTCCGAGGACTAAAAATAGTTTGGACGTTACGTAGAATCCTGTTTTAACCGCCTGAAGATTATCAACAGAACTCTAAATTGCTGTCAATATATTGTGCGTAGTTGATTTTAACACCGTATATATATATATATATATATATATATATATATATATATATATATATATATATATATATATATATATCCCGATAGACACAACTTCAAAGACGGAAGAAATTGACTAACAAAAACATGTTAGAAATATATTTCCATATAACGATCGACAACGCACAGGGAAATGGGGTAAGTAAATGTTGATTTATACAATTAACTTTCAATCGCTTGATGATGGTATTAGAAGCTACGTTATTGACATAACTTACGTTGCTTTTAAACGTCTTCGTTGGTAAACATTGTACGTCTTATGTAGACTATTGAAAACACACCAGGCGTGACCAGTTCACACACTAACAGCAAACTCGCGGAATTTCACGTGACGATGTCGCATATAAAGTATAAAGAGCTTCTAACCAAACACAAATGTACTGTTATTACTATTGTTTGCGCAGTTTGTTTTGACGTATTTTGTGCAGTTTGTTTAAACATGTTTACTAAAAGTAGCCTGTTTTTTGGAGAGAATTTCCGTCGGTCCCATTAAGATATGATTTACGCGTTTGCGTCGCGTGACAGTTCACGAGACAAACAAGATCGGGTGACCGTGTACCGCTGTCGATTTCGTTAACGTTGCAGCTAAAAATAGTGCCCGTACTGTCAACTACCGACAACGTGAATCGAACGGCCGCTGACGTGGTGGCGCCAAACGACACGCCGTTGGAATGTGTGCCGGTAATAATCCGGCCAAATCCATGGGTGAGGGATTGTTTTTACAATGAACTGTACAGGCCTGTGAAAGTCGAACACGAGTCACCGGCTAGCGCGACGGAGAGCATGGTCAATCGTCGCTATTAGATTTGTGTGCAACTATATCTATGTAGAGGGACAGGGTTATGTTGAACGTGGTATGTAAGTCACGTGTGGGCGCATTTCCACAGCTTTGGTATAGTTCATTCTCTTACACTGCTGTTGAATATTGCACATACAGGCGGGGCAAGTATAGTGGCGCATTCACATGGAATCCAGTTTGGTATTTCGTCAGGGCGGACAGCGTTGTCTACTTTAATCCACGAAAAAAAATTGACCACTTTTATGATACAGCTAATGTGAGAGAAACTGCGGTCGGTGGCTGAAAAAAGCTGATCCCACATCCACCATGCAACTATTCGGGGTTGCGTTTTGACGTCACGAATAAATTAAACGCACATGGCAGTTTGTTTATAGGGCAGAGAGCGGCCGCTGCAGCAGGCGCTCACATGCTATATGCACCCTGTCAACTCGTTGCAATGTATTCGCTTATAAGACCATGACGTATTAAATATATCCATTACAATTTTAAGTGTAGAATAGTTTAGTGTGCGCGCATACAATTAATTTGCAATGTATTCGCTTATATTACTATGACGTATTAAATATAAACATTACAAGTTTAAGTGTAGAATAGGATAGTGTGCGCGCATACAATTATTTTGCAATGTATTTGCTTATATTACTATGACGTATTAAATATACACATTACAAGTTTAACATATTAAATATACGTGTTACAATTTTAAGTGTAGAATAGTTAGTGTGCGGGCGCATACAATTATGTTATGTTAGATATATACTAGTAGTTATCTCTTTAGTGGTGCAACGTGTTATTAGTATGCTTCACCTATATTTCGTGTATTCATTTTGTTCGTATCAAAAGTATAATCTTCATCGATGTTTCGTTATTGATGGGTAGGAGAATAACATCCTATCGTCGGTGGCCTAGCTCACACGTCGAAGTCGCGTGGTGGTTGACACAACGTCTTCCGGTTACGCGTGCTCGATCGAACTAAAACCGATCGAATACGTTGTGCGTGTGTATGTATATTACTGTGTATAATATGTGTACATAGGCCATAGGGCGTTCCAGTCGTGCGTGCGTGCGTGCGTGCTTGCGTGCGTGCGTGCGTGCGTGCTTGCGTGCATGGGTGTGTTTGTGTGCGTGTGTATGTACATTACTGTGTATACTATGTGCACAGGTCGGCTCTCGTGTACAGAGACCATAGGGTGTTCCATGAACCACTGACTGGTGTTGCGCACAGATGCCACGGAGCGTTCCCGTTCCGCCCACAAGTAACTTCCCCACAACTAACGCGTCGCCATCTCGTTGGGTGGAGATCATAAATCGTCCGAGACCGAGCGGTGGTGACGTGGTGTCAACAAACGCCACCGCGCTGAGTTTATGGGTGGAGGAATGTGTAAATCTACCGCCAGCCCTCAAGGTGAAGGTAGAAGACGACGCAGGTTATTCGTATTCGTTTGCTAGCCCAACTGAGCTCAGTTTTAAATTAACTTCACTTCAATTCAATATGATTTATTCAAACAGCATTCAACATACATTACAATTTAAGACTATGTGAACATGCTGTACACTTAATGTTGTTTGAAGGGAATACACAAGAAGTTAGAAACTTGTAATAGTATGTATCCCCAAACAAACTTGAAACGCGTTGCAATGTTTCTAATTTATATACATGTATCCTGTTACATTGTCATTGTTGGTAAGATAAATTTGATTTGATATCTGGTCGGTCTATTAGTAATATGCACTGCTTGGGCTGACCAAAAAAACTACTTGGGACAATTTTACCTGTACAATAGTTTAGAATGTGTGTGTGTGTGTGTGTGTGTGTGTGTGTGTGTGTATGTGCGTGCGTGCGCGCGCGCGCATACGCGGGCATGCCATTTGTTTTATGTAAAATTGTTTAGTGTGTGCGCGCATCCAAGTTGCTTTATATTAAATATATAAATTACAATTTTAGAATAGTTTAGTTTGTGTTTTATATATATTACAATTTTAAGTGTAGAATTGTTTTGAGCGTGCGGCAATGTCATTATTTTATATTAGATATATAAAGTACAATTGTAAGTGTAGAATAGTTTAGTGTGTGTTTGATATAATTATATTACAATGTTAAGTGTAGAATTGGTTAGTGTGTGCGCGCATGCAATTATTTTGTATTATATATGTAGTTATCTCTGTAAAATAGCATAGTGCAGCGTGTTATTAATATAATTCGCCTATATTTCGTGTATTCATTTTGTTCTTATCAAAAGTGTACTCTTCATCGGTGTTTCGTTATTGGTTGCGTTCATCATTCGATTACGTATGTCTTGAAATTAAACGATTGTATAATGTCACAACACAAAACACGGATTTTTATCAACGCAGAATTCACTCCTTTATGTCGCTGGTAATGGCTAGAGGAATTGTCATTACAAAATAAGTATGTCATTGTGA
>OZ024865.1:5997011-6004511 GCA_964017155.1 Oasisia sp. SBJ-2009 | reverse complement strand
AGTATTAGTATTAGTATTAAACCTTTTGGGTTAATGAATGGTGCTCAAAGAGGAAAGAGAGCTGCCCTCAATTCTAGTATTGGGCAACAGTAATGTAGTTGTAATTGCAGCTGTGTTTACTGGTCTTTGTGCGGTCCCAGCGGCAGTCCTCCTTCAGCATGTACCTCGATGCTCTGACAGAACGTGTCCCCTGGTTCGTTGCTCTGGACCACACCAACTATGTCCGCTGGATCCCAGTTCATCTCCGTGACATTACTGAACTACCAACGAAACACCCATATGTTGCCAGAAAATTCAATGCTGGCAATTTCACGATTCAGAAGACCAACCGGGTCTTCTCGGCAATCCCCATCGATCAAGCACATGAGCAGGAGATAAAGCTTGCAGCAAGAGGGATGGAGGGGCGGTAGGTCTTACAGACAACCCTAGTGCCCTCCAGCTGTGGCTGGTAGCTGGACCTGAGGTTACTGCGCTGATTAAAGACTTTGAAGATGCACACCAGCTCATGGGAAGACGACATGAGGTGATCCACCATGACCAGACAGCAAATGTGCAACAGGCATTTAGGAAAGACGTCTGCTCACTAGGCAACATAATGGAAGAACTGGGCAACCCATTCGAAGAAGAGAGCGAAGACCTACTTGTCCTTGACTGCAAAAGGATTGCGGATCCATCGGCAGTCAAGGCTGTTAAGAAGGCACAGAAGATAGGCCAACAACAGTTCCAGACATTCACAAAGGAATGTCTTGTGGAGAGAACAAAGCCCATTGATTACACAATCCATTGCAATCGGTTGAAACTGTTTGTTGGCTCAAGGACAAAGACGGCAAGTAAGGAGAAGCAGCAGCTGATATCAATGTAAAGTGATGTCGAGCTGTTCTCACGACTCTACATTACCTGTCAAACGAGATATGGCAATCTGGAAGACTTCTTTCAGCAAGAGAACCAAGCATGGCCACCAGCGCTCTCCGATGGAGGAAGATTACGACTTGGTACCAAGAGTGACATCCTGACATGCTTAGACGACCTGTCTCCAACTCAGACTAAGACCCATGATGCTACCTGTATAGTTCTTGATGGAGCTGCAATCAAACAGATGATGAAGCCAGCAGCTGCCAAGCCATTTGATGACCAGCAGGTATTCATCCCATATATTTCTTCTCAGCTGCGCAGTGTGTCACGTGTGGACCTTGTTTGGGATACTTACAAGGATGACTCCCTGAAAGGCACAGTAAGAGCCAAGCGCGGAAAGGTGTAAGGAGACATGTGGTTGGGAAGGCTGTCCTACCAGAAAACTGGCAGAACTTTCTACGGATTCACAGCAACAAGAGAGAACTATTCAGTTTCTTGTCCAAGATCAGGCGTTCTGTAAGGAAGACAAGTAAGTTGTCGACACCGCTGGGGAGGGGGTGCTCCGCACACAGCTATTGCAGGATGTCCACACCCTGTCGCCATGCAGCCATGAAGAAACTGATAGTCGTATGCTACTGTACGTAACACACGCTGCACAGCATGACCACCACCATATACTAATTCGCAATGTTGACACCGATGTTGTGGTCTTGGCTGTGTTTGCCATAACTTATCTACCCGCTGGATGTGAACTATGGCTAGCATTCGGAACTGGCAAGAGCTTTCGCTACATGGCAGCCAACCACATAGCTGTGAGCCTTGGACCAGAGATGTCATGTACCCTACCACTATTCCATGCTTTGACATGCTGTGACACTGTATCCAGCTTTGCTGGACATGGAAAGAAGACAGCATGGTCAACATGGAAGTAACTGCTGGAACAGACAGATGCACTATTGATGCTCGCATATGGGTCAAAGGAGATCCCCGATGATGCAGTGAACATAATCGAGAGGTGTGTTATACTTCTGTTTGACAGAACCAGCACCTGCACCAAGGTGGATCATGCAAAAAGGTAACTCTTTCCACGAAAACCCTCGGTGCAACAAATCCCGCCTACCGGAGCTGATCTATAGGAGCATGCCAAGAGAGCAGTCACATCTGGGGGAAGAAACTGCTACCAGACCCTGTGTTGCCATCACCAACTGACTGGGGGTGGGTGAAGACAGAAGGAACCAAGAGTGGTTGCAGAAACCGTTACAGGTGCAAGAAGGCTGCACTTCAGTGCACAGGCCTCTGCTTCGGTGAGGGAGAATGTACCAGCTGACTCTCATATACTCAAACATTAAAGTGCCACGCCATGATCTATGGGAGTTTGTCAAGTTGTCACGTGTTCAAGATGTGTTAATAGAATGATTCAAATAGCACTCAACAATAACACTGGTATTCTCAAATAACTTAAATAGCATAGTTAATGGCTTTAGCACATTAAGTGAACATTGTTACATGGTATGTGCTAATACGTAATATCTTCTAAATATATTAAGCTATGTGTGTACCAAAGTTGGTGCTTGTATCACAAAATGAACATTATGTTAGCTATGCCGCCCCACTAACAACACAACTAAAATAAACAATGATTTAAACCTGTGAGGCATTTTGGAGTTAACGTAAACGTTTCTAAACATCAAGAGAGGGGACGACTGTTGATACTTCTCTCGTGAATATAAGCTAGCTAGTAAATAGCATTTGTTGATAGCCAATATAGAAAATAACCGCCATTTTTAGTCGCCATCTTGAAAAAGACCGATACGAATGTCCGACAGGATCAAAAGTAGCATATTTAAAATAGCAGCATGTAAAATCTTAATTATGAAGACAATGTTATTTCTCTATCTGGTTTATTTCTCCAGATGTGAAGAAATTTTGCTTTTAAAGCCGCCATCTTTAAAAATGGCGGATATTAATATTGGAGAAGGTCATATGTAACATATTTGAAATCGGTACTTTGAAAAACTTTAATTTTGACACAAATGTAGCGGTTCTGACTGAAGCATTTGTGAATGTGTGGACACAATTCGTTTTAGCAGACGTCATTTTTTTTAAATGGCGGATACGAAGGTCGGTCAAGGTCAAATACAAAATATTTTAATACATTGGAATCGGCTGTTCACATACCTATATTTTGACCATAAAATTAGCTCTCCAGGTCGCGTAGGTCATGAGATATAGGGTTATTAGTCTTGGCATCCGCCATCTTTAAAAATGGCGGATGCTAATGTCGGAGAAGGTCAAAAGTAATATATCTGAAATCGCTGACCCCGAACATCTATGTTTCAATACCAAAAGGACTGATTTATTTGACGTAGTTACTAAGGTATGAGAAAATAGGTTTACGGCAGCCATTTCGGAAAATGGCCGCCATGGTAATCAGGATGCCAATTCGCAGTGGCCCAATATCCAGATTTCTTCTAAATATATGAAGCTATGTGTGTACCAAATCCACATATACTCAATTTTTTAACGCCAGCGGTTTACCAGAAAAATATTTTTGAACACCCAGCCATCAAAATACTGTGAGCAACACCATTTTATACGAAGAATGACGTCACGACGGTGAGACCCTCTCCACGCAGATGGATTTGGCTGTTGTCATGAAATGGCTGCAACTCGGCAACGCGCGTAACATGCTGATGACGGTAAATATAAAGTTGTCTATTATTGTTATCGTTGAAATCATCCCATCAACTGATGATACATGTCTACTTCAAAGCATTTCTCCTCAAAATGGACCGAGCAAAGTGAACTGTACTTGGACTGGAGGGATTCCAAACAGTACGCCCGCAAATCACAAATGTGAATCCATTGCTTCAATACTAGTTGTTGGTGTCAATACTAGAAGTTGTTGACCCTTAACAACGTCGCAGGAAGCTGACCGGCTTCAGCAGAGACATAGAATGCCGCGCGCTGAATGGCCAAGCCAAGTTAACCCTTCACCTATGGCGGCGTCTAGACCATCGTGGATGTCGTTAGAATTTTAGACTTTAAAGTCACATTCTGAGGAAACCGCTGACGTTAAAAAATTGAGTATATGTGGAAATTGTTACTTTGTATAAACTCTATTAGGTGTATGACACGAAACCGTAGCCTTTTTTTGTCCTTTAATAAATGTGTCTGGTTGAACGTGAGCGCTTCGTCATGCAGCTACGGTAAGGTACACATGTTTAATTAGGCCTACTGTTTCATCAGAATAAATGACCAAGTGTTGATATTTGTCATGTTCCTTGTCTGCAGGTTTGTGAGCTACATCTCCAAAACCTGCAGACAAGGAGAAAATATCAACACTTAATCACTTACCCTTATATAGGAGCTATGATTTTATATAATATATATATATATATATATATATATATATATATATATATATATATATATATTTCACCGAAAAGCGAATCTGATACGGCCCTTAGCCTGCATTTTCTACTGTTAACCCTGTAAGGTGCTGTCACATCACTGAGCCCTAGCTGATAATCGAGGCTAATCCGACGATAATTCCTGGTTTATAAACCACTGCAAATTTGTATCTCTGTTCACATTTGACTTTTTTTAATATATACACAGACACACACACACACACACACACATATATATATATATATATATATATATATATATATATATATATATATATATATATATATATATATATATATATATATTATATGTGCGCGGGTACCTTTTTTATATTTTACGTTTTTAATATATATATATATTATATATATATATATATATATATATATATATATATATATATATATATATATATATATATATATATATATATATATATGCGCGGGTACCTTTTACATTTGCTCCATCTTTGTTGCCGTGTCTTTTCATTGAAAAGTAGAGTTATTGTCCCCTTCGCTGGACGATTCACACCCTAAAGTCCGGGCTATATGCTTTACCTTCGGTTGATGCGCGAATGCCAGCTGACTCGAACTGGGTTTAACCCTTTAATGACATCGTTGTGTTTATATCGTGGGTAGTTTGTCGTATAATCATGTCATATAATACTGTATTTCCTCGGTAATAACCTGTGTTAAATGACTCTCTCTCTATGACATTTTTTCGTCATCAGTCTAGCTACAATTTCGGCTGAGTCATTTTTGAACAATACGAAGTTAAATAGTCCTGCACCTGGCCCGTAGACATTTCGTACTTAAGAAAGTTTGACTGTTGGTTTGAGTAATATATACATACGTCTTTAAAATTCTGCTAGGTGGAAATTTCAAAAACTGGGCATAACGTGGCGACGAAGTCTGAGACAAGTTCAACGCCGGCCGTAGATGATATGTTCCCTATTATCGCCCAGTGTACATGAGATCATATGGGAAGACCATTAATCGATGTGTCATTTGTATATAACCAAATGCCAATATAAGTCTGAATTACATGTATGTTTGAAAAGTGTCATCACCAGAACATATTACAGATGGAAAGGTGCATGTGAAAAACATGTTTATAGGTTAAAGCCTGGGTCACTCAGGCCAGGACTACCATCGATCTATATAGATTATCAGTTACTGAGCAGTCAAATGATGTTTTAAAACAGGTGGTAATTGCCTACGAAATATATCCCCACTGTAATAACTATCCCTAGAGAAGTATTAATGAGGTGTTTGTTTACAATAAGCCAAGGTTGCCTCATTGATTGAAGACATTTTTATTATATACCAACACACAAGTACATTAACCTACTATTATTTCAAACTTGTTTGTGTCTTGTCTTGCCATATTTCAGATGATTGAAAATAAACATGGCCATGGACAAAAATATATAATAACTTGAGATACTTCACCTTCGGATTTTCAAGTCTGCTCCTTCCTCTCCTGAACCCATTAAACCCAATCGGCCATTGCTTGCGTAATCGTAGTGATGGTTCTAGTTGCACACTCTGAGGGTGTCCAGCACACAGAGTTAGATGGCCCAATACCATTTCCTCGATTTTTATGTTGACCTCCATTTATGATCACTAATGAAATGTAGATTGCTAGATGGCTGCCTTATGAAAATATGTATCACGTGAACATATATTGATCTCAAAAGAACAAAATGACAGTTTGCCTAATGCGTCTTGTGGAACATTATGGCTTGTGTTTTATACTTATTCGTCATATTAATGATTAATGCATATTTACATTGAGAATAGTACGTAATTCTGACAAAAGGATATCGTTAACACACCTATGTGGGCCGTTTTGGTAAGTAGACAAACTTGGCATGTGCTACAGACGTATTTCGAGAAGGTTATGTTTTATGTCAGATTATTCCATTCATATAACGGTATAAAGTTGAACATGTATTAATACAGAAAATACATTTATAAGAACAAAATATTTAGTTTAGTTTTTAATTAATATGTTATTCGGTAGATGAATATTAACTAATACAAACACTGTTGAGTTCATTACCTTTAACAATTAACAATAAATACAAAATTGAATGTTGGAAAAATGAAAATTATTTTGAGTTGATTACTTTGGATAATATGACCTAACATTCAAAATTACGGGTGATGTCTACCAACATCACGTCGCATCGAATGATGCATCTACCAAGGATTCTTGTTATTAACAACATTGCTGTTAAACTATACAATTTCATATTAGCTTGTCTAAGGTTCCATCGCGAGGGTGCGCGTCGCGTCGCAAAATATTTTCCTACGTTAGTAACGACATCTATCACTTCGTCAACATTATCGTTGGTAATCAACTGAGTTATCTTAAAACAAGAATTTACGTAGCGCAGCAATTTTCTCACGCAATATCGTATGTGGTTGTCACTGCGAGCATTGGTTCCATTAATCTTTTGAATATTGTAACTTAGCGGACTAGCCCAACGTAATGTACGAACACAGATCAAAGTTACTTAATAAATGACTAGCCACAAAAGAGGTGAAACGAGCCGTCAAACTTGCGTGACACTGTCACTCAAGAGTCTGATATGTTTTTTGATAAGCGCGCTATGTACACGTTAACTTAACGTAGGTCTCCGTGTCGCTTCCTGCCGGCATAGTGTGTGTGGACTTCAACAGACAAGACGCTTCGCGCTGTTCTTTCGCTTGGTATCTTGTCTTTCTTACAACGTTAACATTTTGGGACTCTGAGTGACACGTGATCGCAAAGACATTGGCAATACAAGCAAACAGTTCATGGAACATGTCTGATCACGACAGCTGCAGATTTTATTTATTCGTCATCAAGACCATAGTTATGGGAACGATCATAGTTGGCGGTGTCATTGGCAACAACCTCGTTTTCGTCATCTTCTGGAAGGACAACATTAAGACGTCGGCGACGTTTCTCTTCCAGAGTCTGGCGCTCGTCGACTCAACCTTCTTGCTGCTTGTAATTCCGCTGTTCCCGATACCGTCCTTCGTTGGCTACACGAACTGGCTGAAGGGATACGAGGAAATATACCCCTACGTAGTAGTGTATATTCTGCCAGTGGCAAACATTGCTCAGACAGCCTCTATATGGGTTGTCGTTCTGTTCGCCGTTAACAGATACATCGCCGTGTGTTTTCCGTTTAAGTCGTTGCGATGGTGCACCATTTCGAAGGTGAGGAAACAGTTGGCCTTCGTG
>OZ024865.1:5984511-5987011 GCA_964017155.1 Oasisia sp. SBJ-2009 | reverse complement strand
TCATTATCATAATCACTACAACAACCACTACCACCACACGTACGCATTAACACCACTACTATAACATTACATTATCATAATTACTACAACTACCACTACCACATTCTTGAAAACAAACGTTGACTTTTTTGACGGCGTGTTTGTTTACGGTTATTACTACATGTTCATCTATCTGGAATAATAACAAGTTTGACGACTATACCAGTGAGTGCCACGCCACACACTATTAGTGTCAAGAGTACGCTTGTACAGATACAAGCAGCAGACAATAGCTCTCATTTCCACGTGTGCACAACCGGTGTATTCATCGTGTTTTCTATTAGCGTGGCTCTCGAGTTACGGCTTCCCCGATACATATCACCGTATAATTGGATTGACACTAGCAACATAATACTGACACTTTCGTGTTATATTCTTTTGGGGCAAAATATGTCCTGTAGAATAGCATGTGTGTATGTATATTATGTGTATGTGTTTCTACGAGTGTGTGTATAAGAGTGTTTATGTGTGTTCGTGCATGTGTGTACGTATGTGTGTGTATGCGCGTATTGTACGTATGTACGCACGTATGTATGCATGCATGTATATATGTATGTATGTATGTATGTATGTATGTATGTATGTATGTATGTATGCATGTATGTATATACGTATACATGTTGGCACCTGTTCGATAAAATATTTCGATGCGCTACATTACATCGAACAATATTCAATACATTGCTCAATAAAAAGATCGATTGTGTCCAACAAAGCAAGCACTTTATTATCAGATGAGACGAAAGTCATCATATCATCATCTTGAGTAAATACAACAAACTACAGAAAAGCATCTTCATGTATTGCATAATAGCATGACCTCTTCTCGAAACTAAGGATCAATCCAACTCTATCGTTTAGCCTTGCAGGATGTGGGTGACAGCCGCCATATGATGCCATGCTTTTTTCGATCTCCTCTCCCGGAGAGCGGCTGCTTAATGGAGTCGTAGACATCACGTTGCGTCTCAATAGGTGGTGCCAGGGAACGTTTTGATGGTTTTCACCTCTCTCCAGGTCAACGCGGATTTGTAAAAAGAAATCTATAGAAAGACGCAAAAACAACCTTAGTGCTTTGGCTAGTAATTACGCAAAGGCCTATGTATGCTTGTAAAGTAAAAGGTAAGTTCTTATATAGCGCAGTCCAGGACTGATCAAACTGCTTTTTTAATTTACTCCCTGACAGATCTATTAAATCAAATATCATATCAATTTAGCTAGGAAGCATTCAGACACGAGGCAATTAATACGCCAAGGTTGTTCGTACAATCACTGTCTGTACTCAGGCAATCATTAATACACCTGAGTGAGCTGGAGCAATATATAGTGATATACATGTAGTGATACATGCCTATATTTCACGCATTGTAATGGTAAGTTTGAACGGACAAAGCAAAGTAGACACTCACGCATACACCCACGCCACACACACACACGCACGCACGCACGCACGCACGCACGCACACACACACACACACACACAGGTAAACACGAAAGACCAACATTACATTGTTATCAACTCGAAAATCGTCAAACACGTTACACGGTAACACAAAACAAAATAACCGACGTGACATAAGCTGATGTGTTAATCCTAATGAAGATTAACAATGTGCCAGTGTTTAGTTCGTACTCACTTCATCCATCAAGCCCTTGAAGTGACATGGCGGAGATGGACACGGGAGATTGCCAATCATCATTGGGCACAACTTGTTGGCAATCGGACGTAAGAAAACACAAGGAATCGCGTTAACTACTTGTTACTGGTTACAGGCTACTCGAAGCTGTAGCAAACGTTAACTTCACGTCTCATCAAACTAATATATTTGGTTGACGTGTCATGGTCTTTCGTAAACCGACAATGTTTTCAGTTGTGTATCAATAACGATGTTTTCATCAAAGGTTCGAGCGTGATTTTCTGTTAATAAGCTATATGTGTATATTCTAAATATGTATATTCTGGTAAAACCAGACGTGTGATTCGTCATATTTTCAAACCCAACCGTATAAACGCAACTCAAAGACCCTAGAAGAAATGGCCAGTCGGGAAAAGTTTCACTGATAAACGTATGCGTTAGCATTAAGACAAACATCTATATATTTTCATAAACACATATGCATGATAACTAAATACCATTTTACTTATCCAAATCAATACTAACTACTTACCCTCGATGCATAATGTCAGACCAACACAATATGCTATATGTTTTGGTATATCTTGGCATATAGTAACTTATATACTGACATTTATGCATAATTATGTCAGTGTGTATAATGGCAGCATTTCTTTGACACGAATATACAACAGCATTATTTCACGAAAGAAATGCATTTAGTATGTTGAAATAGCTGGACGATTGTGAAAAATAATGGAATTACTGTTTACCTGCGAAGGGTTTAGTTGCCCTCAGACGACCGTCGACGTACACCCTCATGTATTTTCCGTCCCACGACATAACCA
>OZ024865.1:5954511-5979511 GCA_964017155.1 Oasisia sp. SBJ-2009 | reverse complement strand
ATATATATATATATATATACATGTACATAATATAACTATACATATATATATATATATATATATATATATATATATATATATATATATATATACTTCCTGTATGGCCTTGTTTGTTCACAAGCAAAGTATTCTAGGTGTACAATGCGTGCCACACATTATTAACTAATTAAGTTAATATATATATATATATATATATATATATATATATATATATATATATATATATATATATATGAACTTACCTTGAAAATTAAAGTTCCATGGCGATACATCGGGCTTCCATAATCCTTTAAACCAGCCGTGGAAGCATGATGCGTTTCTCCAGGGCTCTTTCACAGCAAAAGTGTTGTCCATCCAATTCTCCCACGGAGATCCCGATGGAAAGCCGGGTACATAATTCCATGGCTCATAGTATAACTCATTTTCTGCATGTATGATATCTGGAGAACAGCAGCCTACAACAAATTATCATAAATATTCAATACTTTCATGTGAGGATTCTAACTCTTTATATATCACTCTAAAAAGTTATCCACATCCAGTATACGATCTTAGACTTACTTATTTAGAATTACTTAAGAAAGTATTACACAATCGTCATTATATGATATATATATATATAAATATATAATATATATATAAATATATGTATGTATGTATATAAATATATATATATATATATATATATATGTATATATATATATATATATATATATATATATATATATATATATATGTATATATGTATATATGTATATATGTATATATGTATATATGTATATATGTAGATATGTAGATATGTATATATGTATATATGTATATATGTATATGTATATATATATATATATATATATATATATATATATATATATATATATATATATATATATATGTATATATGTCGGACACTTAGCAAGCGTAAGATATGCAAAGTGGCATACTTACCATATACCCTCAAAGCAAGAGAACAAGCAAAGTGAACTGGGTGGACTTCATTTTCGAATTTCTTGACACCGTCGTCTTTAAAGGCAGCTATAAACACAACAATATTAAATGCGTGTATATATATATATATATATACTTTGCTTGCTATATATATATATATATATATATATATATATATATATATATATATATATATATATATATATATATATATATATATATACACATCCATTTATAGCAGCAGCATCACAATATACACTATAACCTGAACAAAACGTTCGTTTGTTATCAATAGGTCAGTCCCCATTTTTATAAGGTATATTTGTAATACACAACGTGCAATGGGTTTGCCAGACGAGACATGTACGTGATGTAGACAGTAGTCGATGGCTGATGTAAGACAGTCCACCATTTGTTTATAGACAACCTTCCGTACTATGTCGGCATTAAAGTGTAATCGTATATTACCGACTAGTTGGATGTAGCAAATTCGACAGTCATCATAAGGTACACACTTAGCCCAGTTTTCTTGGGCGTGTTATAGTGAATGATCCCAGTTTAACCTTAGAAGTGTCCTTATGACGTTAATCACGATGTCGCATTTGCGTGATGTAAGATAATGTTTACTAGATATAACATGTATATCATGTATACAAACTATAAAACTCCAACTCTACGTATAGAAAATAAGCCATTTATGTAAACTATGAAACCACAAAATTATATGCGTTTCTGCCTTTTCACTTAGCATCGCATAACCAACCAAACAACACTGCGTATGGCTTACTTACTTGTAGAGGTGGCGCTGTTCAGACCGTCTTCTGTTGTGTTCAGTTGCCGGAATCCACCAAGCCGATACAACAACTGAGAAAGTTGCTGCTCTTTTATAGCGTGCCAAGCCTCAAACATTCTTTTTTAATTTTTGTCAAATCCTATAATTACCTCATTACGAATAAACGAGCCGTGTACCCATATATCAATGGAACAGATGTGAACGTGTTAAGGTAATACGGATTAATTTCAACGTGCGCACGTCTCTGTAAGATCATAACAGTAATACAAATACCTGTTTACCAATTCAGAAAAGTATGTGTTGCACTATTAATACTACGTCACCACTTGCGTATCTACGTGTACTTGATTCCGGTCGTTGTCTCACCTAATTACACAGACATCGGTCGAAGCAAAACAATTATGATATGTGTTAATATAGCAGAACATTGAACTTCTCTGACGTAGAAATGGGGGCACTGACGTCACCACAAAAACACCGTCTGGAACTAGCCTATAACCAAACGCCATGCATGTTTAATTTACCGGGTTCCTATCAACGCACAACGAGTAGACGACGGCAGCTCTTTTTTTACTCGAGCATTATAGTGTATTATTCCTATCTCGAGACAGTTACTAACGTCCTACATTTGCTATATGTCACAACTAACACAGACTCACCTAGCCTGTTGATGATGCAGTTCCTAATGCTTGTGTTCAACTGTTATATGAAATGGTCTCAGGTCTCAGGTTGTTTATTACAAACAGCCCAAACTTGGGCTACGCAGGAGTCTGTAGTACTTCTTGTTCGCATGCGTTAGGTATTATGTTTGTTTGTTTGTCTGTTTGTTTGAGCTTGTTTGTTTGTTTTACAGGCAATTTAGGTGATTGGGTGTTGTGAAGGGGAGGTTCGTGATTGCTGCTTGAAAAGCTATTCGGTTATCTATTTCAGTAATATGTTGTGGGATCATATTCCAGATGCGAATTGCTCGGGGATAAAAGGAGAACACGGCAGTGTTGATGCGGCACCTGGTGGCCACGTAATGGCCACGGTTTTTTTGATGGTCGTAATAGACCCGGTGGTGGTGTGATGTTGATTATGTTATTTAACATTTTGTAAAATGTCATGGCTTGTTTGATAATCCTGCGTAGCTGAAGAGTGGACCATCCAAGGGTGCCTATTAGGTCTGTCGTGACTGTTTGGCGTCGATGGTTGTTTTTAACTAATCTGGCTGAAAAGTGCTGTACCTTTTCAAGATGTTTAATTTGGATAGTGGTGTGTGGATTCCATACAGGAGAGGCATATTCAAGATTTGGTCGGACTAGCATGTTATAGGCAGTTTCTTTTACATCTGGTTTGCATGGTCCGAGCGTTGGTTTGATCATACCTAAGACTTTTGAAGATTTGGAAGCTATGTCAGTGATGTGATTCGCTCAGGTTAGTTTAGTATCTAATGTTATTCCAAGATATGGGTGGCTGGTGACTTTGGAGACTGGCACACCACAGAGGGAATACGAATGTAGTCTGAGTTTTGTTTTGTTTGTTATTGGGAGAAGCACACATTTGCACATGCATTATAGAAGCGTATTCTGCGGCGATGACTAATATTTCTTTCAAAAACCAAATGTAATAAATATATCTCAGAATAGAAGACGTACTTCAGTAGACAATTAAATGTTATTATATAGCTGTTTACCCATGAATATATTTCGCCCGCCCGCCCGCCCGCCCGCCCGCCCGCCCGCCCGCCCGCCCGTCCGCCCGCCCGCCCGCCCGCCCGCCCGCCCGCCCGCCCGCCCGCCCGCCCGCCCGCCCGCCCGCCCGCCCGCCCGCCCGCCCGCCCGCCCGTCCGTCCGTCCGTCCGTTGTGCGTGCGTAATCGCACATGTACTGTTCTCCATATATTAGGTTTGTCGAAGACATTCAGTTTAGAACATCATAATATATTCATCGGTAAATAGCGACATATTAACATTTAATTTTCTACTGAAATACCTCTTCTATTCTGTGATATATTGATTCCATTTGGTTTTTCACAGAAATAATAGTCATAGCCGCAGTATATGTTTTTGTTATGCATGTGCAGAGGTAGCCATTCAGTTCACATAAGAGTTGAACACCAGTTTTTTAGGAACTGCATCACCAACAGGCACCACTCGGGCTAGGTGAGTCTGTATTAGTTGTGACACATTGCAAATGTAGGACGTTAGTCGGTGTCTCGAAATAGGAATAATACACGATAATGCTCGAGTGAAAAAAGAGCTGCCGTCGTACTCGTTGTGCGTTGATGGCAACGCAGTAAATTAAACATGCGTGGCGTTGGGTCATAGGCTAGTTCCAGACGGTGTTTTTGTGGTGAGGTCAATGCTCCCATTTCTACGTCAGACAAGTTCAATGTTTTGATATGTTAACACATATCACAATTGTTTTCCTTTGACCGATATCTGTGTAATTAGGTGAGATAACGACCGGAATGATGTACCCCTAGATACGCAGGTTATGACGTAGTATTAATACTGCTTGGAGTCGTGACGTCAACTAGGGTATTTGCCGCTGCATTTATCGAAGTGCAACAAGTACATGTTCTGTAGGCTTGTCACCCTAAACAATCAGACGTGCTTCTTACGGTTATTATTTGTTGTCTCTCAAAGTTGTGATCATCGTAAACAGCTAAATTACCAGATTTAGTGCAGCTGTTTATTGTATAGCTCAATATTTTACAAAAACGAGGCTTAAGATTACACCACACCTGGGAGATGACGTATCAACAAATACTTGTCTGAAGTGGTAAAGAGGCATTTTTTTAGTGTTATGATCTTACAGAGACGTACGTACGTTGAAATTACTCCGGATTACCTTAACACGTTCACCTCTGTTACATTGATATCTGGGTACACGGTTCGTTTATTCGTAATGAGGTAATTTTAGGATTAAAAAAAAAAAAAGGTGACGTCAGTGCCCCCATTTCTACGTCAGAGAAGTTCAATGTTCTGCTATATTAACACATATCATAATTGTTTTGCTTCGACCGATGTCTGTGTAATTAGGTGAGACAACGACCGGAATCAAGTACACGTAGATACGCAAGTGATGACGTAGTATTAATAGTGCAACACATACTTGTCTGAATTGGTAAACAGGTATTTGTATTACTGTTATGATCTTACAGAGACGTACGTTGAAATTAATCCGGATTACCTTAGCACGTTCACCTCTGTTCCATTGATATCTGGGTACACGGCTCCTTTATTCGTAATGAGGTAATTATAGGATTTGACAAAAATTAAAAAAGAATGTTTGAGGCTTGGCACGCTATAAAAGAGCAGCAGCTTTCTCAGTTGTTGTATCGGCTTGGTGGATTCAGGCAACTGAACACAACAGAAGACGGTCTGAACAGCGCCACCTATACAAGTAAGTAAGCCATACGCAGTGTTGTTTGGTTGGTTATGCGATGTTAGGTGAAAAGGCAGAAACGCATATCATTTTGTTTTTTTATAGTTTACCTCAATGGCTTATTTTCTATACGTAGAGTTGGAGTTTTATAGTTTGTATACATGATATACATGTTATATCTAGTAAACATTATCTTACATCATGCAAATGCGACTTCGTGATTAACATCATAAGGACACGTCTAAGGTTAAACTGGGATCATTCTCTATAACACGCCCAAGAAAACTGGGCTATTTGTGTACCTTATGATGACTGTCGAATTTGCCACATCCAACTAGTCGGTAATATACGATTACACTTTAATGCCGACATAGTACGGAAGGTTGTCTTTAAACAAATGGTGGACTGTCTTACATCAGCCATCGACTACTGTTTACATCGCGTACATGTCTCGTCTGACAAACCCATTGCACGTTGTGTATTACAAATATACCTTATAAAAATGGGGACTGACCTATTGATAACAATCGAACGTTTTTTTCAAGTTATAGTGTATATTATGATGCTGCTGCTATAAATGTATATGTATATATATATATATATATATATATATATATATATATATATATATATATACACATATATATATATATGTATATATATATATATATATATATATATATATATATATATATATATATATATATACGCATTTAATATTGTTGTGTTTATAGCTGCCTTTAAAGACGACGGTGTCAAGAAATTCGAAAATGAAGTCCACCCAGTTCACTTTGCTTGTGCTGTGTTCTCTTGCTTTGAGGGTATATGGTAAGTATGCCACTTTGCATATCTTACGCTTGCTAAGTGTTCGACATATATATATATACATATACATATATACATACATATATATATATATATATATATATATATATATACATACATACATACATACATATTATTGCGATTATGTAACACTTACTTACTTAAGTAATTCTAAATAAGTAAATCTAAGATCGTATGGTGGATGTGGATAACTTTTTAGTGTGGTATATAATTAGTTAGAATCCTCACATGAAAGTATTGAATATTTATGATAATTTGTTGTAGGCTGCTGTTTTCCAGATATCATACATGCAGAGAATGAGTTATACTATGAGCCATGGAATTATGTACCCGGCTTTCCATCGGGATCTCCGTGGGAGAATTGGATGGACAACACTTTTGCTGTGAAAGAGCCCTGGAGAAACGCATCATGCTTCCACGGCTGGTTTAAAGGATTATGGAAGCCCGATGTATCGCCATGGAACTTTAATGTTCAAGGTAAGTTCATATATATATATATATATATATATATATATATATATATATATATATTATATATATATATATATTTATATTAACTTAATTAGTTAATTATGTTTGGCACGCATTGTACCCCTGGCATACTTTGCTTGCGAACAAACAAGGCCATACAGGAAGTATATATATATATATATATATATATATATATATATATATATATATATATATATATATATATATATATATATATATATATATATATATATATATATATATTTATAGTAGGTACATACTTGTACATATATAAAATATATATATACATAATAGTGCGTTTGCTTGTATATATATATACATATATAATAGTTCACTAATCTTGGCACTGCGCTCTCATTCAATTGTATTGTTCCGAGATACCAATATTGTGTGTGAATATAGGATACACTGTTTCCAGTAAAAGGAAACATAGTAAGAATATTAAAACCATTACAATTTTGCTGTTTACTCTGATTGAGACGATACGGTTGTGCTTCAGCCGATTGTCCATTGTGCGCACCGTCCACTGCCTCACCGGGGTTTGCCCCCGACCCGCACGACTGTCAACGCTTCTACATGTGCGTCCCTCACGGAGGCGTATGGACGGCAACACCCATGAAGTGTCCTGATTGCCAGTTCTGGGAGCCGAATATCCTCACGTGCGTTCCCGTGTTCAACGGACCAAAGTGTCCCAAGTATGCTCCTTATACTGGACCGACTGAAACCCCCCGTGTTCCAAGTGAGTAGTGGCGCTTGCAGAGCGTAGTAGCCCAAGGATAAGGTTTCCGATGATCGACTGAGAGAACTCGGGTTGTAATCCTGAACTGCGATGCTAAAACTTGGGCACGATTGTTCAGTCTGCATTGTTCCAGTCCACTCAGTTATATATATATATATATATGAGTGACTGGCTGTAGATAATGGTGGATAGTTGTACGAGCAACCTTCGCGCATTATATACCTTCACGTTATATAAGAACTTACTTTTACTGTAATTTAAAAAAATATAAATATGCGTTAATCAATCTTATAGCGTAAATATCACAAATCCATCAAGTATTGTTTGGGTTCGGATTTCACATTTGCAAGACTGAAATAAAGAGCATAAGACAGAATTGTGGGTATTTGTAGGAATCTCACATGCAGATACAAAATTGACCAATGGACTAATAAATATGTACGTTACAGTGTTTAAGGCATGACAACGACATGATTCCGTAGCCATTAAACCATTCATTCCATCCTCCTTCAGGCGTATGACGTCACAGAAGACCACTGGATGACCAACTTATCACAGTCTCTAATGCTGCCACTGCAGTGGTATTTGATCAAATTTAATTATTTATATTATAATGCCATAGAATTGTTTTAGTGTATTGTTTCCAGTATTTAATCATAACTTTTTTGCTGCATGAATGGTTGTCGAAAATTATATCATTTTCATCAATGTGTACATATTTTACTAGGTGATTTAAAAAGTATGTTCTATGCAAATACTTAAGTTCAAAGTGCATATCCATTTTAATAAAGGACAATGAAGATATTATTATTACTATTATATATATATATATACATATATATATATATATATATGTATATATATATATATATATATATATATATATATAAATATATATATATTATATTTGTATATATATAGATATATAGATATTTATATATATTAACTTAATTAGTTGTATATGTGTATGTATATAGTTTCAGCAGCGGAGAAACGGTTGATCACTCACCTGTCGTTTGACGGCAATGAGGGAGTACAAGGTTCGAACGATATCTCGGTGAAGAACAGCAACGTGACAATCGTCTCCGGATCCCAGTGTAGACATGGCAAATGCGCCCAGTTCAAACAGTCCGTTCTCGAGATCCCGTACTTCGTGAACAACTATGACCACTTCAAGCAATTCTCCATCAGTTTCTTCTACAACATTTGTGGTGGTGATCAGGTGTGTTACGCATAAAGTATTGTAAAAACAGGTATCCATATATAACTTTCGAGCATTTTGTTCGGCGGTGAAAATGGTAATACGAAACGTTATGTACACTGATGTTACGCTCACAGCCAACGTATTGTTTTGAAATAATATGACACTTAATGCCGTAAAATAACAATACATCTTTTCATCGACATACACACACACACACACACACACACACACACACATATATATATATATATATATATATATATATATATATATATATATATATATATATATATATATATATATATATATATATATATATATGTATATATATATGTATATATATGGAGAAACAATAAAAAGTGCCCTAATTTATTATGATAATACTTGCTCGGGCAGTTAATCAAATTCATTGTTAGTTGTTACCGTGTTTGAAATCAACATGTGAAAAATACTGCAGGAGTGGTTTATATCAATGGGAATAAGTGATTCGCTCTACTTATGATTTCACGGTTTTGTTTCTGTTAATGCCAGGGCCTCGTTGTCAGCAACATGTGTGGATCGGATCCAGCCGCCAATGTTTCCGTCTTCGTGTCTTCGCCTGCTCCAGACCTACTGAAGGCACGCCTAGAGTCAAGCGGGAACGTTCTGGCGGACGCATCCTATTTGACGGTAATATCGAAATTACACGTAGTACATGCATATATATATATATATATATATATATATATATATATATATATATATATATATACATGTATGTGTGTGTGTTTATGTATTTGTTTGTGTGTGTATGTATGTGTGTGTGTGCGTGTGCGCGTGTGCGTGTGAGTGCGCGTGCGCGTGCGCGTGCGCGTGCGCGTGCGCGTGCGCGTGCGCGTATGTGTGGTACTTACATTTGACTAGTCCATTTCCTGACTAGATGACTGTATGTGACAAGTTTCTATGTCATGTCCCTGCTCATGGCGTGCTGTGTCCGTGCTGTGGCATTTTGGTCATTGATAGGTTCACGTATTACTTATATTTTAGAGTTTCACTATGGAAATAAAACGAATAATATTTTGCAATTTATTTACATTGTTCCTTCTTAAGGTATATCATGATGAGTTGAATATAAAATATAACTATTACTAGCCAATTCCACCTCCGACGAAAAAATTTGTGAAATTCAGAGTCGAATAAATTACACTAGTCTATGTTAGGAAGAGGCCGTCGTGTTTGCGTGCTTTACAAAAACATGTCTACACTCCGCAGGCCTATGACTGTTTGTGGCATCACGTGGTTATGTCGTGGGACGGAAAATACATGAGGGTGTACGTCGACGGTCGTCTGAGGGTAACGAAACCCTTCGCAGGTAAACAGTAATTCCATTATTTTTCACAATCGTCGAGCTATTTCAATATACTAAATGCATATCACTCGTGAAATAATGCTCTTGTATATTCGTGTCAAAGAAATGCTGCCATTATACACACTGACACAATTATGCATAAATATCAGTATGTAATTTATTATATGCCAAAATATACCAACATATATGGCATATTGTGTTGGTCTAACATCTTGCATTGAGTGTAAGAAGTTAGTATTGATTTGAATAAATAAAATGGTATATAGTTATAATAGATATGTGTTTATGAAAATTTATACATTGTTTATTTTATTGCTAATGCATATGTTTCTCAGTGAAACTTTTCCCGGCTGGCTATTTATTCTAGAGTCTTCGAGTTGCGTTTATACGGTTGGGTTTGAACATATCATGAATCACACTTCTGGTTTTAGAACGTAATATACCGGTTTGGCAATGGTGGCAGAATGTACACATAACGTATTGACAGCAAATCACGACGAAAACAACTGTACTTTTACAGCACTGAACATATTGTCGGTGAACAAAGAAGACGCATTAAAAGAAGTAATTAATTTGATTAGACTGGAAGTTAGCTTTAGCTACATCTTCGAGTAGCCGGTAACCAGTAACAAGTAGTTAACACGATTCATTTCTTCACTTAGGTCGGATTGCCAACATGATGTGCCCAATGATGATTGGCAATCAGCTGTGTGAATCTCCGCCATGTCACTTCCATGGACTGATGGACGAAGTGAGTACGATCTAAACCACTGGCAAATTGTTAACCTTCAACACATCAGCGGTGTGGCTTATGTCACGTCGGTTATTTTGTTTTTGTTACCGCGTAACGTGTTCGACGATTTTCGAGTCGATAACAATAAAATATTAGTCTATCGTGTTTACCCCTGTATATATGTGTGTGAGTGATTGTGTGTGTGTGTGTGTGTGTGTGTGTGTGTGTGTTTGTGTGTGTGTGTGGGTGTGTGTGTGTGAGTGTTGATATATATATATATATATATATATATATATATATGGGTGTGCGTGTGGGCCTATGTGTGAGTGTGTGAGTGTGTGTATGTGTGTATGGCGTGGATGTCTGTTTTGCTGTGTGCGGCCCCTTATGGCAACATCAGCCTGTGTGTCTAATAAATGTGAGTTAAACTAACCATTACAATGCGTGAAATATAGGCATGTTTGACACTATATTGCTTCAGTTCACTCAGCTGTATCAGTGTTTGCCTGACTACAGACAGTGATGGATATGTGTACGAGTAGCCTTGGCGTATTAATTTTCGCCTGGCTGAGTGCTTCCCAGATAAGTTGATATAGTATTTGACTGAACAGATCTGTCACGGAATAAAGTGAAAAAGCAGTTTGATCAGTCCTGAGCTGCGCTATGTAAGAATTTACCTTTTACTTTACAAGCATACATAGGCATTTGCATAATTATTAGCAAAAGCATTAAGACTGTTTTTATGTCTTTCTATAGATTTCTTTCTACAAATCCGCGTTGACCTGGAAAGAGGTGAAAACCATCAAAAAGTTCCCTGGCACCACCTATTGAGATGCAACGTGATGTCGACGACTCCATTAAGCAACCGCTCTCCGGGAACGAAGTAGGAAAAACACGACGTCATCCGGCGGCTGTCAAGCACATCCTTTCAGGCTAAACGTTAGATTTGGATTTACCCTCAGTTTCGAGAAGAGGTCAGGCTATTATGCAATACATGAAGATGCTTTTCTGTAGTTTGTTGTATTTATTCAAGATAATGGTGTTATGAATGTCGTCTCGACTGATAATAAAATGCTTGCTTTGCTTGACGTGAACACAACCGATTTATGTTATCGAGCAATTTTTATTTTTCGATGCAGTATAGTACATCGAAGTATTTTGTCGAACAGGTGTCAACGAGTTTTCGTACATACATACGTACATACATACATACATACATACATACATACATACATAATAATAATACAATACTTAGTTTTGTACATTCATATGTACAAACAAACTTACGTTTGTACATTCATATGTACAAACAAACATACATACATGCATACATGGATACATACATATATAAATACATACATACATACATACATACACACATACATACATTCGTACATACATATATACGTGCATACATACATACGTACATACATACATACATACATACATACATACATACATACACACATATATACATACATACATACACACATACATACATTCGTACATACATACATACGTACATACATACATATGTACATATGTACAATGTAGCGAAGTATATTGTCGAAGAGGTGCCAACGTGTCTACGTATATAAATACATCCATACATACATATATACATACATACATACATATATACTTGCATACATGTATACATACACACATACATACATATATACATACATACATACATACGTACATACATACATACATACATACAAACATACCAACATACGTACATACGTACATACGTACATACATACACATGCACATGCACATGCACATGCACATGCACATGCACATGCACATGCTCATGCACATGCACATACACATACACACATACACACACACACACAAACATAAACATAAACATAAACAAAAAACATAAACATAAACATAAACATAAACATAAACATAAACATAAACATAAACATAAACATAAACATAAACATACATACATACATACATACATACATACATACATACATACATACATACATACATACACACAAATATACATTGATACATAAGTACATACATACATACGTACGTACGTACGTGTGTGCATACATACGTACGTACATACATTACATACATACACACATACGTACACACATGCACACATACACAATCATATACACATACACACATGCACACATACACAATCATATACACATACACACATACACATGCATACACACATACTTATATATACACATGCACGCACGCACGCACGCACGCACGCACGCACACACGCACACACGCACGCACGCACACACGCACACACGCACACACGCACACACGCACATGCACACATACATACATGCACATACATACATTCACACACATACACACATACACACATACACACATACACATACACACACACACATACACATACACATACACATACACATACACATACACACACACACACACACACACACACACACATACACATACACATACACATACACATACACATACACATACCCATACACATACACATATACACACAGATACACACATGCACACATGCACACATGCACACATGCACACATGCACACATGCACACACACACACACACACACACACACACACACACACACACACACACACACACATACACATGTTCACACACATACACACACATACACACATATACACACACACATACACACACATATCAATCTCAATACCGTATACAATTTGGCAGGTTGCAGGAAGACATCTCTTGGTCATAATTTAATGGGATGCACAACTCCTGAGCAAGACTCTCGAAAGAAAGCAAGGAATTGAGACAAGTGGGTTCATTATGAGACCCAACGAAGATGAAATCGTCGAGCAAATGAGTGACATTTACAACACTGTAATGTGACTGTAGGATCCATTGCAGGGCACGACTGAAATGCTCGAAGGTCTGGCAACTAACTGCTGAACCCATAGGGAGCACTTTGTCATGGTAGAACATTCCTTGCCACGTAAATCCGAGTAATGGGTAATATTGCGGTCTAATGGGAATGAGTCGAAACGCGTCTTGTATATCAGCCTTAGCAATGAAACAACGAGGACCACACGACCTGACTAGCTCTACCACCCTGTCTAATGATTCATATTGGACAGTTGTAAATTCCTTGGAGGTATAAAAATTAATGGAATCACCTTTAGGGAATGACAGATCGTGAATGAGTCGGAATTTACCTGGATCATGTTTAGGCACCAATCCAAGGGGAGAACTTTGGAAATTGGTGAAGGGTATTTCCTGAAATGGACCGGCGACACGACCTAAGCTAATTTCATGGAGGATTTTTTGCTCAACTATTGTGGCTGCCTGCAGTGCTGATTGGTGGTTACTCGAATGACGCATGCCCTGGGGACCCTCGTAATGAATAGGGAAACCTGTGGAAAAACCGTCCAGTAAAATGGCAGTCTCATCTTTGTCATATGCTGTAAGATACTGGGAAAAAACCTTACTGTCGATTGGTGTTGGCAGGGCACACTGCACCACCTCGTCTGACTGAGTGAGGACGGGCAGAGCGCATGTTGCAGCGATTGGTGGGGTGCTTACCGGAACACTTGGCACAGGTGTGCTTGAACGGGCACGTAGGATGGGGGCATGCGCCAAACTGCTCGAATTGGAAGCATTGACCTTTTTGAAATGTCTTGTTGCCGACAGCGAAGGTGCCGCGGTTGCGCATGTAGGGGGTACGTGTTGCATTACCCCGAAAGGAATAATTGCCAGGTTTGTGGGAGGCCTGTTCAAGACAGCGAAATCTTAGGTCCCAGTTTACCTGTCCAAACATCAGGTGATTAGCTCCCATCTCCTTTCGGAATGCCGGGTCATAGCGACACCATGCCATCCCCCCAAACCTACGTGACATTTCTGTGATATCGGCAATGTGCTTAAATAGCCCGGGTGCTTGGTGTGGGGAATTTTCAGTGAGTACGGCTGCATAGACAGAGAATGCGGTCACCCACTGGTGGATGGTAGTGATGGCTTTGGTTCGTGTTGGTTTGACCAGGGACAAACCATCCTGTTGGCCTATGGCTGTGATTTCTAAAGTTAAGCGCTGGTGCTGCTGCTCATTTATATCATCATCAGTATCGTCATCGATCAGTAAAAGTTGCAGGTTGATATAGTCCCCTCGCCTATTCCTGGCTTTGAGAGAGTCCGATAGATTGGCCCCCAGCGGCCTGTTTACAACATTATACGTAGGTAAAGGGGTGTACAACTCACCCCCTAGAAGGCCGCTGAGGACCGCATCAACATCGTCCTGGTCGCTATCGTCCGAATCGGCATCAACGACGTTACGGCTGGTTGAAGCGGATGGCACGGCTTTAGCGAGACGACTCGCACGTGGCACGGCTTCAGCGAGACGCCTCGCACGTGGAACGGCTTCAGCGTCTCGACTCGCACGAACGGGCTCAGGACCCGAAGCAGGCAGCAGACGACCTGATTGTTCGAGCTGCCGCATCACAGCAGCGGCAATGGCATCAGCCAACGGGGCCGTCCCTGCAGCGACATCCGGTGCGGCGACATCCGGTGCGGCGACATCCGGTGCGGCGACATCCGGTGCGGCGACATCCGGTGCGGCGACATCCGGTGCGGCGGTTGGCGTTCCGACAGCAGCTGGCGCTCGTTTGCCCAGCTTTCCCGTCTGCGTTCGTGTCACGTGGATACGACGTTTTGCTGGTAGCATCTGTGAAATGTCAACGAAAAAACGGAAAGTATTCAGCAAATTCAGTACATATGTAACTGTGACTGAAGCAGAACGCAGAATTGAATTGTCATTAATTTGTTGCTGTCAAAAAACATGTCGCATAAATCCAGGTCAACTGTGATGGAACAAGGACACAATGACAATTGAAGTCGTAGTAATGTGATGCTGGCGAACACATGTCACCTAAATCCAAGTCCACTGTGATTGAACAAGAACACAATAACAAATGAAGTCGTAGTAAGTTGTTGCTGTCAAACACATGTCACATAATTCCAGGTCAACTGTGATTGAACAAGAGCACAATGACAAGTGAAGTCTTAGCAAGTAGGTGCTGTCGAACACATGTCACATAAATCCAGGTCAACTGTGATTGGAAAAGAACACAAAGACAATGGAAGTTGTAGTGATTGTTTGTGTTGCTGATAAGAACCTGTCACATAAATTCAACTGACCTGTGATTGACAGTATGACAAATGAAGGCATAGTAAGTGTGAGCTGTCAAAAAACATGTCACATAACTCCAGGTCAGGCTGTAACCCACAAAGTTACCAACACAAGATATAAGTCATTGAACCAAGAAGGTTGACATAAACTGTGAAACATCCAGACGTAACCAACAAGCGGTACAGAAAGGGAATCAGGGGAAGGTCCAATATATAAACAAGTTCTGGTACCTCGACAACTAGAGGCTGGCAATTGACAATTCTATTCAAACCTGAACTTGTTTACAAGGAAACACCTAAGACAAATTCTGGTACCCCTCAACCCTGGGGTTATAACTCGAGGATATATCTCGAACCAGAACTTGGCGTACATAACTGTACAAATATCGAGGCACAACCGACAAGCGGGCCCGAATAGGGAATCATGGAACGATCCCAACAGATGTAAACAAACTGTGGTACCTCGACAACTAGAGGCTGACAATCGACGAATCGAACCACAGCCTGTTTACATATATAAGCGGTCAGACAAACTCCGGCACCCCGCAATCCTGGGGCTATCACTCGAGTGTATTGCATCGAACCAGAGTTTGAGTGACAATAAACCAGCTCCGGTACCTCGCAATCCTGAGGCTATAACTCGGAAACATGAATCCGAACCAGAAGTGGCTTATCTAGGAATCGTGACATCCTAAATGGAGGGACAAATGTAGTAAGGAACGCACAGGTCACCTGAAAGTAGGAGAAAACAGATGGTGGAATTATTTTGTTTTTGGTTTTGTTTTTATTTTAATGAAATTTGTGTGACAACAGTTAAAGGTTATGGGTAATTTCGGAAACCCAAGAATAGTGGAACATGTAGGCAAAACTTATGTAGGAAAACAAGCGTGCATTAATGCAGGTGTGGACAAAAGGAATTTGTTACGACTTGCTGAGGAACAGCGCCGCCCCACGGATAGATCTGAAGTAGAGCCGCTCCCCGGTAGCGTTAACATGTACGCCGTCGTCGCAAACAAGAGATCGGTAATCTAAAAGCATGCCGCGGTGCTTCCAGAAATGGATAGCGGGGAAAAACGAAATTAAACGTCGCAATTCCGCATTAACAGCATCGACCAAAACATTGTAACCGGGACGGAGAGGGTGTTTCAGTGCAGCCACGGTGTGCGCGCGAGAGCCGGAAGGGGGGTAGCGGTAGCAGAGTTGGCAAATGGCCACTTTAGAAAATCCGTCGACGCGAACGAAATGTCGAGCGATGTTTAAAAGATCCTTAGCTAGCTGCAGTGGTTCGCAGCTGGGTCGGTTAAGATCATTACCACCTAGGGTAAGGATCGCCTTAGTGGCGTGGGCCTCGGATATCCGCGGGGCAGCGTCGTTGACTAAGCCGAGGAGGGCCCCCCGCGAGACACAACGGACAGAGAGAAGCGAAGTGGGTCAAGTCCGCCATTGACGAACCCATGTGCGCGACAATAACGGTGGAAACGGGAGGCGAAACTGTCACCAATCAGTACGACACGAGTCTGATCCGATTGGGAAGCAGTCCCGCCGGCAAACCGATACATCGGCGTTGCCATTTGTTTACAGAAACAGGCGTAATGGACGCACCAAGGAAATGTCCCGGCCGAATACGGAATAAAGGCCAAAAGTAGAACCGTTAGTAAGTACAAATCCGAAAGGGAAAGATCAATAAACGTACACAAAAGTAAATGAATCAATTGAACAAAGTCGTGCAACACACTGTCTCATAAACAGACAGATTAATATCGAAAAAACAGCAGAATATACGATACTAAAATAAACACGAATCACTTTATTCGATTGGGAAAAGAAATGGCAGACTTTTCCCATGATGCCCTGTACTGGGCCAGCCCACCAACTGGTAGGGGTGTATTTCGGATTCCCATTATCATGCAACACCCAACAAACATAAATGTCCTTTTGGTTATACCAAGAAGTTGTTATTTCAAAACCTAGCCACATATCCTATCCACATAATAGTTTTGCCCTTTTTGTAACGTATTATGCCAGTTAAAACATCCAACGAATGAGTTTCGTTAATGTGTCACAAAACCACTACCTTGTATACGTGGCAACGACTTGTGAACTGAAGAAGAAAACATAGTACTTTACAATGGATTCTATTTAACTGTATTATTTTCTTAAGAATTCATTATCTTACGGAATAGGTTCAAAGTAAGCAAAAATAATGCAAACAAGTCATGTTTTCACACACACACACACACACACACACACACACACACACACACACACACACACACACACACACACACACACACACACACACACACACACACACACACACACACACACACACACACACACACACACACACACACACACACACACACACACAAACACAAACACAAACACACACACACAAACACACAAACACAAACACACATACACATACATACATTCACACACATACATTCACACACATACACACACACACACATACACACATACACACATACACACATACACACATACACACATACACACATACACACATACACACATACACACATACACACATACACACATACACACATACACACATACACACATACACACATACACACATACACACATACACACATACACATACATACATTCACACACATACATTCACACACATACACACACATACATACACACATACACACATACACACATACACACATACACACATACACACATACACACATACACACATACACACATACACACATACACACATACACACATACACACATACACACATACACACATACACACATACACACATACACACATACACACATACACACATACACACATACACACATACACACATACACACATACACACATACACACATACACACATACACACATACACACATACACACATACACACATACACACATACACACATACACACATACACACATACACACATACACACATACACACATACACACATACACACATACACACATACACACATACACACATACACACATACACACATACACACATACACACATACACACATACACACATACACACATACACACATACACACATACACACATACACACATACACACATACACACATACACACATACACACATACACACATACACACATACACACATACACACATACACACATACACACATACACACATACACACATACACAAATGACCTGGATTTATGCGACATGTTTTTTGACAGCAACAAATTAACGACAATTCAATTGTCAGTGCGTTCTGCTTCAGTCACAGTTACATATGTACTGAATTTGCTGAATACTTTCCGTTTTTTCGTTGACATTTCACAGATGCCACCACCGAAACGTCGTATCCACGTGACACGAACGCAGACGGGAAAGCTGCGCAAACGAGCGCCAGCTGCTGTCGGAACGCCAACCGCCGCACCGGATGTCGCCGCACCGGATGTCGCCCCACCGGATGTCGCTGCAGGGACGGCCCCGTTGGCTGATGCCATTGCCGCTGCTGTGATGCGGCAGCTCGAACAATCAGGTCGTCTGCTGCCTGCTTCGGGTCCTGAGCCCGTTCGTGCGAGTCGTCTCGCTGAAGCCGTTCCACGTGCGAGTCGTCTCGCTGAAGCCGTGCCACGTGCGAGTCGTCTCGCTGAAGCCGTGCCATCCGCTTCAACCAGCCGTAACGTCGTTGATGCCGATTCGGACGATAGCGACCAGGACGGTGTTGATGCGGTCCTCAGCGGCCTTCTAGGGGGTGAGTTGTACACCCCTTTACCTACGTATAGTGTTGTAAACAGGCCGCTGGGGGCCAATCTATCGGACTCTCTCAAAGCCAGGATTAGGAGAGGGGACTATATCAACCTGCAACTTTTACTGATCGATGACGATACTGATGATGATATAAATGAGCAGCAGCACCAGCGCTTAACTTTAGAAATCACAGCCATAGGCCAACAGGATGCTTTGTCCCTGGTCAAACCAACACGAACCAAAGCCATCACTACCATCCACCAGTGGGTGACCGCATTCTCTGTCTATGCAGCCGTACTCACTGAAAATTCCCCACACCAAGCACCCGGGCTATTTAAGCACATTGCCGATATCACAGAAATGTCACGTAGGTTTCGGGGGATGGCATGGTGTCGCTATGACACGGCATTCCGAAGGGAGATGGGAGCTAATCACCTGATGTTTGGACAGGTAAACTGGGACCTAAGATTTCGCTGTCTTGAACAGGCCTCCCACAAACCTGGCAATTATTCCTTTCGGGGTAATGCAACACGAACCCCCTACATGCGAAACCGCGGCACCTTCGCTGTCGGCAACAAGACATTTCAAAAAGGTCAATGCTTCCAATTCGAGCAGTTCGGCGCATGCCCCCATCCTACGTGCCCGTTCAAGCACACCTGTGCCAAGTGTTCCGGTAAGCACCCCACCAATCGCTGCAACATGCGCTCTGCCCGTCCTCACTCAGTCAGACGAGGTGGTGCAGTGCGCCCTGCCAACACCAATCGACAGTAAGGTTTTTTCCTAGTATCTTACAGCATATGACAAAGATGAGACTGCCATTTTACTGGACGGTTTTTCAACAGGTTTCCCTATTCATTACGAGGGTCCCCAGGGCATGCGTCATTCGAGTAACCACCAATCAGCACTGCAGGCAGCCACAATAGTTGAGCAAAAAATCCTCCATGAAATTAGCTTAGGTCGTGTCGCCGGTCCATTTCAGGAAATACCCTTCACCAATTTCCAAAGTTCTCCCCTTGGATTGGTGCCTAAACATGATCCAGGTAAATTCCGACTCATTCACGATCTGTCATTCCCTAAAGGTGATTCCATTAATTTTTATACCTCCAAGGAATTTACAACTGTCCAATATGAATCATTAGACAGGGTGGTAGAGCTAGTCAGGTCGTGTGGTCCTCGTTGTTTCATTGCTAAGGCTGATATACAAGACGCGTTTCGACTCATTCCCATTAGACCGCAAGATTACCCATTACTCGGGTTTACGTGGCAAGGAATGTTCTACCATGACAAAGTGCTCCCTATGGGTTCAGCAGTTAGTTGCCAGACCTTCGAGCATTTCAGTCGTGCCCTGCAATGGATCCTACAGTCACATTACAGTGTTGTAAATGTCACTCATTTGTTCGACGATTTCATCTTCGTTGGGTCTCATAATGAACCCACTTGTCTTAATTCCTTGCTTTCTTTCGAGAGTCTTGCTCAGGAGTTGTGCATCCCATTAAATTATGACCAAGAGATGTCTTCCTGCAACCTGCCAAATTGTATACGGTATTGAGATTGACACTAATGCAATGCAACTTCGTTTACCTCAGGATAAACTATCGAAGGCTCTGTCATTAGTAAACCGCATGGCAAAGTGCCGAAAAGTGACTTTGCGTGACCTGTTATCACTAATTGGTCTGCTCTCATTTGCATGCCGTGTTGTTTCTGCAGGTAGAAGTTTTTTACGCCGTTTACTTAATCTCACGGTCGGCGTAACTCGCCTGCACCACTACGTCACACTGAATTCTGAAGCACGTGCTGACTTGTATGCATGGCAACTCTTTCTCCACTCTTTCAATGGGAAGAGTATGTTCCTGGAGCAGAAGTTTCTCTCGTCCCAAACAATTAAGTTGTATACAGATGCGTCCAGTGAGTTAGGCTTTGCTGTTATTTTCGGTAAAAAGTGGGTCGCGGGTTCATGGCACAAACACTTCACCTCAGCTGATATCACCCTTCTGGAGTTATATCCGTTGGTCTTGGCCACAGATATGTTCGGGAAGTATTTTGCCAACCACTGCATTCTCTCTATGACTGATAATTTTGGGGTGGTCGATATCATTAATAAGACTACATCAAAAAATCGACCTATTATGAAACTCGTCAGACAGCTAGTGTTGGCATGTTTGAAATACAACATCCTCTTCCGATCTCGCCACATTCCTGGCTATCAGAATGTCATTGCTGATCATCTTTCTCGCTTGCAGATCGACAAAGCACGACAGATGGCACCGTGGCTAGATGTCGCTCCGGCCAGGATTCCAGAGTCTTTGAGACCAGAAGTGTTGCTACTTTAGAGCATGACTTAATCAGAGCTTCTCTCGCACCTACAACTCGTGCATCATATAGACGCAGTGTAAATATGTTACGTCAGTACTTATCATCTGTCCATCCTGGCGTTAGGTATTTTCCTGTTTCTCATACTGATCTGGCTGGATTTATTACCCATCTCTTTGCAGCCAATTATGCTTTTTCCACTATTCTTTCCACTGTGTCAGCTATTTCTTACAGTCACAAAATTGTTGGGTTAGCCACTCCTGCTGAAAATTTTTACATTCGAAAACTTCTAGTAGGGGTACACAAGATATCTCGTACAATGGATTTGAGACGACCTATCGATCAACACATGCTAGCTCTCCTAGTCCGTGCTGCAAAATCTGTCATCAGAGACAAATATTTGCAGCGATGCACAGCCGCTATGTTCATGTTGGCTTTTCACGGTGTTTTAAGAATTGGAGAAATTACAGTGCGACCTGGAGTGTTAGCTGAACATGTAATCAAACGAAGCAATCTTCTTATCGTGCCAGCTCGTGACCAAGTTAAGTCTTCCTTACAACTAACAATTCAGCATGCTAAACACCAACACAGGCCCATTGTTCTCGAAATCAATTCACAGTCACACAACTGTCCTGTCGTACAGATCTGTCGCTACTTACGTACCCGTGGCTCATCACCAGGACCACTTTTTGTTTTCCCTGACAAAACACCCATTTCGCGAACATATTTTTCTTCTCAATTATCAGCATGTCTTTCTCATGCCGGTTATTACCCCAGCCTTTACAAATGTCATTCATTTAGAATAGGTGCAGCCACTACTGCAGCAACACGGGGGTACACGGATGTGCAGATCCAAGCTATGGGCAGGTGGAAATCTGCTGCTTTCCGGCGATATATCCGGATCCCTATGATGACACTCTAACAATGTTCACTTGTCAACATCTATTTCTTTTTGCCTCTATAACAAATTTCCGCTGATATATCCAGTAGCCTGGTACATAATTTCCCTGTACGTTTAGGTACTTGCACCAGTCTGGCACGCTTAGCCGGGTCTGAGAGGCTGGCTGGTGTTTACTTATATATAGCAAATGTTTTCCCCCGCCACATTGACCCCCCCTAGCCTGGTGCTGCTGCTGGTTGTCCTACTTATGGGCTATACCTTTTAGTTTCACATTCTGTCTATTGCATACAAGGTACTTGCTATTTAGACACACATTTAATGTGCTATTGGTTAATTTTGTCAGTCTGTCCAGCTTAGCCGGGTCTAAGATACAGATATACAGTTAATGCACTATTGGTTACTTTTGTCAGTCTGTCCAGCTTAGCCGGGTCTAAGATGCAGACACACAGTTAATGCACTATTGGTTACTTTTGTCAGTCTGTCCAGCTTAGCCGGGTCTAAGATGCAGATACACAGTTAATGCACTATTGGTTACTTTTGTCAGTCTGTCCAGCTTAGCCGGGTCTAAGATGCAGATACACAGTTAATGCACTATTGGTTACTTTTGTCAGTCTGTCCAGCTTAGCCGGGTCTAAGATGCAGATACACAGTTAATGTGCGATCGTTCCTTTTTAACAGTCTGTCCAGCTTATGGTTTACTGTTATGCCCACACCTGTGTGGGTTATCTTTTGCTTAAATTAGGTTGCCATTATTTACACAGATGATTTGGCACTTAAAGCATATTTGGGTTGGTAATTATAGCTGTTAGCCTGATGATGTGCGGTGGCTTTGGGTGGGGGGACACTCCTCATTATGATCAGTGTCTGTGGCTGGTAGCCCCTCACCTTTGATGTTGTATATTAACCGCTTGATGCATGTATATCTTTGTCTGAATGTTAACTTTGCCTACACAATTACCTGCTATATATACATGCGTTTGTTCCATTGTATGTTTCATATCAACTGGCAATAAATTATGCCCATTACCAACCTTATCGGTACGTATCCATTGTCATTTATTGAACATCAAACGAGCTGCGGCCACATTTCCTTGCCAGTTAATTTGTGCACAATACACAACAGAAAACATAAATAACAACTTCTTGGTATAACCAAAAGTAAATTTATGTTTGTTGGGTGTTGCATTATAATGGGAATCCGAAATAGTTATAACCTTACACCCCTACCAGTTGGTGGGCTGGCCCAGTGCAGGGCATCATGGGAAAAGTCTGCCATTCTTCCCCAGTTCTTTTCCCAATCGAACAAAGTGAGTCGTGTTTATTTTAGTATCGCATATTCTGCTGTTTTATTCGATATTAATCTGTCTGTTCATGAGACACCACCGCCTCCTCTCCTCCACCTCACATTTCTTGTTTTTTGGTGTGTAGTGTGTTACTTATACTTTATTTGTCAGATAGACATATCCCTTGTATTTCTTACTATGCTGCTTATTCTACAGTGCATATTTGTGTATTAGCAGCTTGACTGATTGTTTATCTATGGGCTGGTAGCTCCTCACCTCACCTTTGATGTTGTATATTAACCGCTTGATGCATGTATATCTTTGTCTGAATGTTAACTTTGCCTACACAATTACCTGTTATATACATGCGTTTGTTCCATTGTATGTTTCATATCAACTGGCAATAAATTATGCCCATTACCAACCTTATCGGTACGTATCCATTGTCATTTATTGAACATCAAACGAGGTGCGGCCACATTTCCTTGCAAGATAATGTGTGCACAATACACAACAGAAAACATAAAATACTTTATGTATTAGGCACCTGCTGGGTGTGACAAATACAACACAAGACTTGTTTGACCGAAAACATTGATCTGATTGCTTAATAAACTGCTGCATCGTATATTCCCTTTTCAGTGTTTCATATTTATGCATGCACCTTTCTCCAATATATCTTTATTTGGTTTCAGCAACGAAACGGGGGCTTAGTCAGTTGGGTTTAGATGTAACTGTAGAATCGGACAAATAGTGCGTGTTTCGAAGTTTCACATTATCGTTCATCTGGGCTTGAACATACACAATAGTTACATATAATTCCGTTTGAGCCTTCCCACTACACTCAACACAGCACCGTGTACATATGCTGTATTTCCCTCTGGATAAAACATCATGACACTATTTCTCAATTACCATAACGACCGCCATAACCACCACTACCACCACACGTATGCCGCCATACAACTACTACAACACTTGCATTGACATAATCACTACAACTACTATTACCTTATTCTTGAAAACAAACGTTAAGTTTACCTGACGTCATGTTTGTCTACGGTTATTACTACATGCTCATCCAGCTGGAATAATAGCAACACTGACTAT
>OZ024865.1:5924511-5947011 GCA_964017155.1 Oasisia sp. SBJ-2009 | reverse complement strand
CACACACACACACACACACACACACACACACACACAATCACTCACACACATATATACAGGGGTAAACACGATAGACTAACATTTTATTGTTATCGACTCGAAAATCGTCGAACACGTTACGCGGTAACACAAATAAAATAACCGACGTGACATAAGCCACACCGCTGATGTGTTGAAGGTTAACAATTTGCCAGTGGTTTAGATCGTACTCACTTCGTCCATCAGTCCATGGAAGTGACAAGGCGGAGATTCACACAGCTGATTGCCAATCATCATTGGGCACATCATGTTGGCAATCCGACCTAAGTGAAGAAATGAATCGTGTTAACTACTTGTTACTGGTTACCGGCTACTCGAAGATGTAGCTAAAGCTAACTTCCAGTCTAATCAAATTAATTACTTCTTTTAATGCGTCTTCTTTGTTAACCGACAATATGTTCAGTGCTGTAAAAGTACAGTTGTTTTCGTCGTGATTTGCTGTCAATACGTTATGTGTACATTCTGCCACCATTGCCAAACCGGTATATTACGTTCTAAAACCAGAAGTGTGATTAATGATATTTTCAAACCCAACCGTATAAACGCAACTCGAAGACTCTAGAATAAATAGCCAGCCGGGAAAAGTTTCACTGAGAAACATATGCATTAGCAATAAAACAAACAATGTATACATTTTCATAAACACTTATCTATTATAACTATATACCATTTTATTTATTCAAATCAATACTAACTTCTTACACTCAATGCAAGATGTTAGACCAACACAATATGCCATATATGTTGGTATATTTTGGCATATAATAAATTACATACTGATATTTATGCATAATTGTGTCAGTGTGTATAATGGCAGCGTTTCTTTGACACGAATATACAAGAGCATTATTTCACGAGAGATATGCATTTAGTATATTGAAATAGCTGGACGATTGTGAAAAATAATGGAATTACTGTTTACCTGCGAAGGGTTTAGTTGCCCTCAGACGACCGTCGACGTACACCCTCATGGATTTTCCGTCCCACGACAGAACCACGTGATGCCACAGACAGTCATAGGCCTGCGGAGTGTAGACATGCTTTTTGTAAAGCACGCAAACACGACGGCCTCTTCCTAACATAGTCTAGTGTAATTTATTCGACTCTGAATTTCACAATTGTTTTCGTCGGAGGTGGAATTGGCTAGTAATAGTTATATTATATATACAACTCATCATGATATACCTTAAGAAGGAACAATGTAAATAAATAGCAAAATATTATTCGTTTTATTTCCATAGTGAAACTCTAAAATATAAGTAATACGTGAACCTATCAATGACCAAAATGCCACAGCACGGACACAGCACGCCATGAGCAGGGACATGACATAGAAACTTGTCACATACAGTCATCTAGTCAGGAAATGGACTAGTCAAATGTAAGTACCACACATACACGCACGCGCACGCGCACTCGCACGCGCACGCGCACGCGCACTCACACGCACACGCACACGCACACGCGCACGCGCACGCGCACGCGCACGCGCACGCGCACACGCACACGCACACGCACACGCACACGCACACGCACACGCACACGCACACGCACACATACACACACACAAACAAATACATAAACACACACACATACATGTATATATATATATATATATATATATATATATATATATATATATATATATACACATGTAATACGTGTAATTTCGATATTACCGTCAAATAGGATGCGTCCGCCAGAACGTTCCCGCTTGACTCTAGGCGTGCCTTCAGTAGGTCTGGAGCAGGCGAAGACACGAAGACGGAAACATTGGCGGCTGGATCCGATCCACACATGTTGCTGACAACGAGGCCCTGGCATTAACAGAAACAAAACCGTGAAATCATAAGTAGAGTGAATCACTTATTCCTATTGATATATACCACTCCTGCAGTATTTGTCACATGTTGATTTCGAACACGGTAACAACTAACAATGAATTTGATTAACTGCCCGAGCAAGTATTAGAATTCCCAGAATGCAAAGCGCCGACAGTGGCAGCGATTTATGGAATGCTCGTTTTAGATGTGATTTTATGCTGTTAATGTTTTTATTACACACCTGAGGTTTCATAGTAAGTTTTATAATGCTACGCAGAACTGGACTGTATTGTGCCGAAATGCGAAGTTTCTATCCTGTGAGCGTATTTCGGGACTTTTACACGATTGTTGCACCTGTACCAAGAGCTGCGATAACCTACACTCGTCAGGAATTGTTCAGCCATGACATTGCTTCTGTCACTGGTCGCAAGCCTGTGCTGCCCCATGCATTGTTTACGGTAATTAAGAAGGCGGGTATTTCTGCATTCACCCGTGGGTGCAGGGCAGGTCGTAACAAGCAACACCCAATACGCCAGATAACTGGACATCGACCAAGCGCTGCACTCGTTTGGCGGCAATGCAGCGTGAACTGTACAAACCTGGCATTGACCAAGGCTGATCACCAGGCTACAGTGTCTGCAGTGACGGCGTCAGCAGCGAAAGCGTCAGCGGCGACAGCGTCAGCGGCGACAGCGTCAGCGGCGTCAGCAGCGACGGCATCAGCGGCTTCAGCAGCGACGACATCAGGGGCGTCAGCGGGGACGGCATCAACGGCGTCAGCGGGGACGGCATCACCGGCGTCAGCAGCGATGACATCAGCGGCGTCAGCGGGGACGACAGCAGTGCCACCAGCAGTGACAGGAGAGCAGATACGTATTGTTTTAATGAATGCGCAGAGTGTCAGGAACAAAACGATGCTGATTAATGAATATGTCCGTGATGACGACATCGATATTCTTGCAATCACCGAGACGTGGCTGAAGCGAGGTGGTGATTCATCTATTATCACTGAACTTGCTCCTGACGGCTACAGTTTCGTCCATGTGCCAAGGCAGCGCGGCAGAGGCGGTGGTGTCGGTCTACTTCATCGTGAAACATACTCGTGCAAACTACTCGCATCGCCATGTTTTAAACACATGGAACTACTGCGTGCTCGCCTCACGGGAACCAACGTACGCCCTTTCGATGTTTACGTTGTGTACCATCCACCTGTGTCAACCAAGAACTCGGGCACTCTCACCGATTTCATAACTGAACTAGAAACGTTATTCAATGCCATTACACTATCTGTTGTGCCAGCAATAGTTGTCGGTGATTTTAATATCCATTACGATGACCCTTCAAAGGCTGACAAACTAATTGATCTATTAGATACATTTGGTTTAATTCAACATGTGAAAACTCCGACACATATACACGGACACATCCTCGACCTCGTGATCAGTCGGGCTGTTGACCAATCAGTGGCATCAGTTACAGTAAAGCCTATGTCAATAGCTGATCACCACTGCATTGACTGTGTGCTAGCAATGCACAGACCGTCCATGCCCCCTGTTAATGTTCCTGTCAGAGACTTTCGTCAGCTGCAAAGTGAACATTTCGCGGATGACATTGCCTACCAGTGTCAACAACTGCTGCAAAGGCATCTTGAAAATACTCAAGAGATGGTTAAAGACTATGACACAGTTCTCCGGACGGTCCTTGAAAAACACGCCCCAATCACGAACAGATTGAAGCGAAGGGCTAGGCCATGTCCGTGGTACACCAACGATGTGAAAGAAGCTAGAGAGAAGAAGCGCCAGTGTGAGCATCGCTGGAGGTCGACCAAACTCGAAGTTCACCGCCAGCTCTATGTTGAGGCCCGAAATACGTCAACGGCCTGCATAGCCAAGGCAAAGTGTAAACACTACCAGGACACACTGCAGGGAGCTGACAACAAGTCGATGTTCCGGCTTGTCAGGTCTTTTGGAGCTAAACAGAAGGCCATCTACCCAGAATTTTGCTCCACTGAAGATGGTTGTAGCAAGTTTGCACAACACTTCAGTGAGAAAGTGCGAATGATTCGGGCAGAGCTAGAAGTGCCGCGCTCTTTAAACCCACCACTGGTAGAGAAAACATGCTTCACAGAACCACTCGTTTCGTTCGACCCCACATCTGATGTAGAAATAGAAAAGTTTGTGTTAGGTCTAACTAAGACCTGTGAACTTGATCCGCTGCCACGCAAACAGATTCAGCAGTGCCTGTCATCATTGGTGCCGGTCATCGCCGCTATTACTAATAAGTCATTGGAGGAAGGGACAATGCCATCTGCTCTAAAGATGGCCTGTGTTCACCCATTATTAAAGAAGCCGTCTTTAGACCGTGATATTCTACGTAACTATCGACCCGTTAGCACTCTCTCTCATCTATCCAAGGTTATTGAAAAGGTCGTTGCTCTGCGATTGTCTGATCATCTTGATTCACAAAACCTGAACGAACCATTCCAGTCCGCATATCGAAGACTACATTCAACAGAAACCGCCTTGTTGAGAGTCTGCAGCGATATCCGGGCGGCCTTGGATCGCAAGAAAGGTACTCTGCTTGTCCTACTTGACCTGAGTTCAGCTTTCGACACAATTGACCACACCATACTACTCAATCGGCTCAGCAAGCGTTATGGTATTCAGGGTTACGCCCTACGGTGGGTTGCATCCTATCTGCAGGACCGCAAACAGAGGGTTGTGATTGGTCAGGCTACATCAGAAAACTACACGTGTACCACAGGAGTGCCGCAGGGATCCGTGCTGGGCCCAGCACTGTTCTCATTGTATGTCCAACCAGTCGGCGATGTCATCAGAAGACACGGCGTCAAGTTTCACCACTACGCTGACGACCTGCAATTGATGCATACGTTTGATCTCAATCCTACATCACTATCCGAAGCTATACGACGTCTTCAAGACTGCATAATGGACATTCGAGAGTGGCTCACCTCAAATTATCTCAAAGTAAATGATCAGAAAACTGAGTTCCTTCCGATTGTGCCTGTATCCGCAAAGAAATTAATTAAAGAACTTAGCATCAGTGTTGGTGGTGCACTCATCCAAGCCGTTGATAAAGTGAAAAACCTTGGTGTGTACTTGGACAATCACATGAACATGTCTGCCAACACATCAGAAATTGTTCGATGCTGCTATTTCCACATCCATCACATCGGTCAAATTAACAAGTTCTTGCCAAGACAGACGAGGGAGAGGGTGGTCAACGCACTCGTGACATCAAGGCTTGACTATTGTAATTCTCTTCTATATGGCACAGTTGACAAGAACTTTGCCAGACTACAGCGTCTTCAAAATACTGCCGCTAGACTGATCATGCGCGTACCAAAATACTCCAACATCACGCCTGTGCTGAAGGAACTCCATTGGCTTCCGGTCCGGGAACGTGTCTGTTTCAAAATAATGTTACTCGTCCACAGAGCGGTCAACTGTCGTGGACCAGTGTACTTGCGTGACCTTATTTGCATCTACACGCCAACCAGAGCACTTCGCTCAGAGGGAACCAAACAGCTTAAAAGACCTAAAACAAATTGCAAAGCTGGAGATGCGAGTTTCCCCGCAGCTGCTCCGGACCTGTGGAACAGACTACCGTTCTCAGTAAGAGAACTGTGCAATGAGAACTCTTTTAAGAATGCCTTAAAGACGCTCTATTTTAACCAATACTTTGGCTGATGCATAAATAATTAAATGAAGAGACAATGCGTCGAAGAGAACATTACTTCTGCCTAAATGACCTTGTGTATATTTTTTTAGCCTTTCTATATTTATTTATTTATTTATTTATAATGTTTTTATTAGTCTGTCTTTATGCACTTTTATATAATATACAGTTAATTTTGTTTTAGTTATACATTTGGGTAATTCGTTTTAAGAACATGTTATCATGTACAGGTAAAGCGCCCTGAATAGTTTTTAAGCTAGATTTGGCGCTATATAAGTTTATTTTATTTATTTATTTATTTATTATCATAATAAATTAGGGCACTTTTTATTGTTTCTCAATATATATATATATATATATATATATATATATATATATATATATATATATATATATATATATATATATATATATATATATATGTGTGTGTGTGTGAGTGTGTATGTATGTCGATGGAAAGATGTCTTGTTATTTTACGGCATTATGTGTCATATTATTTCAAAACAATACGTTGGCTTTGGGCGTAAAATCAGTGTACATAACGTTTCGTATTACCATTTTCACCGCCGAACAAAATGCTCGAAAGTTATATATGGATACCTGTTTTTACAATACTTTATGCGTAACACACCTGATCGCCACCACAAATGTTGTAGAAGAAACTGATGGAGAATTGCTTGAAGTGGTCATAGTTGTTCACGAAGTACGGGATCTCGAGAACGGACTGTTTGAACTGGGCGCACTTGCGATGTCTACACTGGGATCAGGAGACGATTATCACGTTGCTGTTCTTCACCGAGATATCGTTCGAACCTTGTACTCCCTCATTGCCGTCAAACGACAGGTGAGTGATCAACCGTTTCTCCGCTGCTGAAACTATACATACACATATATAACTAATTAAGTTAATATATATAAATATCTATATATCTATATATATATACAAATATAATATATATATATATATATATATATATATATATATATATATATATATATATATAATAGTAATAATAATATCTTCATCGTCCTTTATTAAAATGGAAATGCACTTTGAACTTAAGTATTTGCATAGATCATACTGTTTAAATCACCTAGTAAAATATGTACACATTGATGAAAATGATATAATTTTCGACAGCCATTCTTGCAGCAAAAAAGATATGATTAAATACTGGAAACAATACAGTGAAACAATTCGATGGCATTAAAATATAAATAATTAAATTTGAGCAAATACCACTGCAGTGGCAGCATTAGAGACTGTGATAAGTTGGTCATCCAGTGGTCTTCTGTGACGTCATACGCCTGAAGGAGGTTGGAATGAATGGTTTAATGGCTACGGAATCATGTCGTTGTCATGCCTTAAACACTCTAACGTACATATTTATCAGTCCATTGGACAATTTTGTATCTGCATGTGAGATTCCTACAAATACCCACAATTCTGTCTTATGCTCTTTATTTCAGTCTTGCAAATGTGAAATCCGAACCCAAACAATACTTCATGGATTTGTGATATCTACGCTATAAGATTACTTAACGCATATTTTTTTTTTTAAATTACAGTAAAAGTAAGTTCTTATATAACGTGAAGGTATATAAATGCGCGAAGGTTGCTCGTACAAGTATCCACCATTATCTACAGCCAGTCACTCATATATATATATATATATATATATATATATATATATATATATATATATATATATATATATATATATATATATATATATATAACTGAGTGGACTGGAACAATGCAGACTGCACAATCGTGCCCAAGTTTTAGCATCGCAGTTCAGGATTACAACCCGAGTTCTCTCAGTCGATCATCGGAAACCTTATCCTTGGGCTACTACGCTCTGCAAGCGCCACTACTCACTTGGAACACGGGGGATTTCAATCGGTCCATTGTAAGGAGCATACTTGGGACACTTTGGTCCTTTGAACACGGGAACGCATGTGAGGATATTCGGCTCCCAGAACTGGCAATCAGGACACTTCATGGGTGTTGCCGTCCATACGCCTCCGTGAGGGACGCACATGTAGAAGCGTTGACAGTCGTGCGGGTCGGGGGCAAACCCCGGTGAGGCAGTGGACGGTGCGCACAATGGACAATCGGCTGAAGCAGAACCGTATCGTCTCAATCGGAGTAAACAGGAAAAATGTAATGGTTTTAATATTCTTACTATGCTTGCTTTTACTGGAAACAGTGTATCCTATATTCACACACAATATTGGTATCTCGGAACAATACAATTGAATGAGAGCGCAGTGCCAAGATTAGTGAACTATTATATATGTATATATATATACAAGCAAACGCACTATTATGTATATATATTTTATATATGTACAAGTATGTACATACTATAAATAAATATATATATATATATATATATATATATATATATATACTTCCTGTATGGCCTTGTTTGTTCGCAAGCAAAGTATGCCAGGGGTACAATGCGTGCCACACATAATTAACTAATTAAGTTAATATAAATATATATCTATACATATAATATATATATATATATATATATATATATATATATATATATATATATATATATATGAACTTACCTTGAACATTAAAGTTCCATGGCGATACATCGGGCTTCCATATTCCTTTAAACCAGCCGTGGAAGCATGATGCGTTTCTCCAGGGCTCTTTCACAGCAAAAGTGTTGTCCATCCAATTCTCCCACGGAGATCCCGATGGAAAGCCGGGTACATAATTCCATGGCTCATAGTATAACTCATTCTCTGCATGTATGATATCTGGAGAACAGCAGCCTACAACAAATTATCACAAATATTCAATACTTTCATGTGAGGATTCTAACTAATTATATACCACACTAAAAGGTTATCCACCATACGATCTTAGATATACTTATTTAGAATTACTTAAGTAAGTAAGTGTTACATAATCGCAATTATATGTATATATATATATATATATATATATATATATATATATATATATATATATTATATATGTATGTATATATGTATATATGTATATGTATATGTATATGTATATGTATATGTATATGTATATGTATATGTATATGTATATGTATATGTATATGTATATATATATATATATATATATATATATATATATATATATGTCGAACACTTAGCAAGCGTAAGATATGCAAAGTGGCATACTTACCATATACCCTCAAAGCAAGAGAACACAGCACAAGCAAAGTGAACTGGGTGGAATTCATTTTCGAATTTCTTGACACCGTCGTCTTTAAAGGCAGCTATAAACACAGCAATATTAAATGCGTATATATATATATATATATATATATATATATATATATATATATATATATATATATATATATATATATATATATATATATATATATATATATATATATATATATATATATATGTATATATGTATATATATATATATATATATATATATATATATATACACACATCCATTTATAGCAGCAGCATCACAATATACACTATAACCTGAACAAAACGTTCGTTTGTTATCAATATGTCAGTCCCCATTTTTACAAGGTATATTTGTAATACACAACTTGCAATGGGTTTGCCAGACGAGACATGTACGCGATGTAAACAGTAGTCGATGGCTGATGTAAGACAGTCCACCATTTGTTTATAGACAACCTTCCGTATTATGTCGGCATTAAAGTGTAATCGTATATTACCGACTAGTTGGATGTGGCAAATTCGACAGTCATCATAAGGTACACAAATAGCCCAGTTTTATTGGGCGTGTTGTAGAGAATGATCCCAGTTTAACCTTAGAAGTGTCCTTATGACGTTAATCACAAAGTCGCATTTGCGTGATGTAAGATAATGTTTACTAGATATAACATGTATATCATGTATACAAACTATAAAACTCCAAATCTACGTATAGAAAATAAGCCATTTATGTAAACTATGAAACCACAAAATTATATGCGTTTCTGCCTTTTCACCTAACATCGCATAACCAACCAAACAACACTGCGTATGGCTTACTTACTTGTAGAGGTGGCGCTGTTCAGACCGTCTTCTGTTGTGTTCAGTTGCCGGAATCCACCAAGCCGATACAACAACTGAGAAAGCTGCTGCTCTTTTATAGCGTGCCAAGCCTCAAACATTCTTTTTTAATTTTTGTCAAATCCTATAATTACCTCATTACGAATAAAGGAACCGTGTACCCAGATATCAATGGAACAGAGGTGAACGTGTTAAGGTAATCCGGATTAATTTCAACGTACGTCTGTGTAAGATCATAACAGTAATGCAAATACCTGTTTACCAATTCAGACAAGTATGTGTTGCACTATTAATACTACGTCATCACTTGCGTATCTACGTGTACTTGATTCCGGTCGTTGTCTCACCTAATTACACAGACATCGGTCGAAGCAAAACAATTATGATATGTGTTAATATAGCAGAACATTGAACTTCTCTGACGTAGAAATGGGGGCACTGACGTCACCACAAAAACACCGTCTGGAACTAGCCTATGACCAAACACCATGCATGTTTAATTTACCGCGTTCCTATCAACGCACAACGAGTAGACGACGGCAGCTCTTTTTTCACTCGAGCATTATCGTGTATTATTCCTATCTCGTCCTACATTTGCTATATGTCACAACTAACACAGACTCACCTAGCCTGTTGATGATGCAGTTCCTAAAGCTTGTGTTCAACTGTTATATGAAATGGTCTCAGGTCTCAGGTTGTTTATTACAAACAGCCCAAACTTGGGCTAACGCAGGAGTGTGTAGTACTTCTTGTTCGCATGCGTCAGGTATTATGTTTGTTTGTTTGTCTGTTTGTTTGAGCTTGTTTGTTTTTATGTTTTACAGGCAATTTAGGTGATTGGGTGTTGTGAAGGGGAGGTTCGTGATTGCTGCTTGAAAAGCTATTCGGTTATCTATTTCAGTAATGTGTTGTGGGATCATATTCCAGGAGAACACTGCAGTGTTGATGCGGCACCTGGTGGCCACGTAATGGCCACGGTTTTTTTGCTGGTCGTAATAGACCCGGTGGTGGTGTGATGTTGATTATGTTATTTAACATTTTGTAAAATGTCATGACTTGTTTGAAAATCCTGCGTAGCTGAAGAGTGGACCATCCAAGGGTGCCTATTAGGTCTGTCGTGACTGTTTGGCGTCGATGGTTGTTTTTAACTAATCTGGCTGAAAGGTGCTGCACCTTTTCAAGATGTTTAATTTGGATAGTGGTGTGTGGATTCCATACAGGAGAGGCATATTCAAGATTTGGTCGGACTAGCATGTTATAGGCAGTTTCTTTAACATCTGGTTTGCATGGTCCGAGGGTTGGTTTGATCATACCTAAGACTTTTGAAGATTTGGAAGCTATGTCAGTGATGTGATTCGCCCAGGTTAGTTTAGTATCTAATGTTATTCCAAGATATGGGTGGCTGGAGACTTTGGAGAGTGGCACACCACAGAGGGAATACGAATGTACTCTGAGTTTTGTTTTGTTTGTTATTGGGAGAAGCACACATTTGCACATGCATTACAGAAGCGTATTCTGCGGCGATGACTAATATTTCTTTCAAAAACCAAATGTAATAAATATATCTCAGAATAGAAGACGTACATCAGTAGACAATTAAATGTTATTATATAGCTGTTTACCCATGAATATATTTCGCCCGCCCGCCCGCCCGCCCGCCCGCCCGCCCGCCCGCCCGCCCGCCCGCCCGCCCGCCCGCCCGCCCGCCCGCCCGCCCGCCCGCCGCCCGCCCGCCCGCCCGCCCGCCCGCCCGCCCGCCCGCCCGCCCGCCCGCCCGCCCGCCCGCCCGCCCGCCCGCCCGCCCGCCCGCCCGCCCGCCCGTCCGTCCTCCGCCCGTCCGTCGTCCGTCCGTCCGTCCGTCCGTCCGTCCGTCCGTCCGTCCGTCCGTCCGTCCGTCCGTCCGTCCGTCCGTCCGTCCGTCCGTCCGTCCGTCCGTCCGTCCGTCCGTCCGTCCGTCCGTCCGTCCGTCCGTCCGTCCGTCCGTCCGTCCGTCCGTCCGTCCGTCCGTCCGCCCGCCCGCCCGCCCGTCCGCCCGCCCGCCCGCCCGCCCGCCCGCCCGCCCGCCCGCCCGCCCGCCCGCCCGCCCGCCCGCCCGCACGCTCGCCCGCCCGCCCGTCCGTCGTCCGTCCGTCCGTCCGTCCGTCCGTCCGTCCGTCCGTCCGTCCGTCCGTCCGTCCGTCCGTCCGTCCGTCCGTCCGTCCGTCCGTCCGTCCGTCCGTCCGTCCGTCCGTCCGTCCGTCCGTCCGTCCGCCCGCCCGCCCGCCCGCCCGCCCGCCCGCCCGCCCGCCCGCCCGCCCGCCCGCCAGCCCGCCCGCCCGCCCGCCCGCCCGCCCGCCCGCCCGCACGCCCGCACGCCCGCACGCCCGCCCGCCCGCCCGCCCGCCCGCCCGCCCGCCCGCCCGCCCGCCCGCCCGCCCGCCCGCCCGCCCGCCCGCCCGCCCGTCTTTAGATACTTCAATGTATATTCTTCACTGCATATACAGCACTACATATACCGCACTGTATAAATTAAACTGTTTTAACCATTTACAAACCTATTCCGATTGTGCTATGACTGCCACTCGCATGCATTACAAAAAAAGTTTAAAATTACAAAACACCTGGGAGATGACACATCACCACATGCTTGTATCAATTGGTAAAGAGGCGTTTGTATTACTGTTATGATCATTGACCTTACAGAGACGTACGTACGTTTAAATTAAGCCGGGATTACGTTAACAGGTGCATCTCTGTTCAATTGATGTCTGGGTACACGACTCGTTTATTCGTCATTAGGTAATGACAGGATGTGGGTACTAGGGGCATATGCTAGGTACAAATTATTAGAAGATGGAGCGGAGCGGTGGGGGTGGAGGAGGGAGGAAGGTCAATGTCAAAGGTCAAATGACCCAGGCAAAATTCAACGTAAATGTCAACGGAAAGGGCAAGGGCATTGGCACGGGCACGGGCGCGGGCGCGGGCGCGGGCGCGGGCGCGGGCGCGGGCGCGGCGCGGGCGCGGGCGCGGGCGCGGGCGCGGGCGCGGGCGCGGGCGCGGGCGCGGGCGCGGGCGCGGGCGCGGGCGCGGGCGCGGGCGCGGGCGCGGGCGCGGGCGCGGGCGCGGGCGCGGGCGCGGGCGCGGGCGCGGGCGCGGGCGCGGGCGCGGGCGCGGGCGCGGGCGCGGGCGCGGGCGCGGGCGCGGGCGCGGGCACGGGCACGGGCACGGGCACGGGCGCGGGCGGGCGCGGGCGGGCGCGGGCGGGCGGGCGGGCGGGCTGACGGAAGGACGGACGGACGGACGGACGGACGGACGGACGGGCGGGCGGGCGGGCGGGCGGGCGGGCGGGCGGGCGGGCGGACGGACGGGCGGGCGGACGGACGGACGGACGGACGGACGGACGGACGGACGGACGGACGGACGGACGGACGGACGGACGGACGGACGGACGGACGGACGGACGGACGGACGGACGGACGGACGGACGGACGGACGGACGGACGGACGGACGGACGGACGGACGGACGGACGGACGGACGGACGGACGGACGGACGGACGGACGGACGGACGGACGGACGGACGGACGGACGGACGGACGGACGGACGGACGGACGGACGGACGGACGGACGGACGGACGGACGGACGGACGGACGGACGGACGGACGGACGGACGGACGGACGGACGGACGGACGGACGGACGGACGGACGGACGGACGGACGGACGGACGGACGGACGGACGGACGGACGGACGGACGGACGGACGGACGGACGGACGGACGGACGGACGGACGGACGGACGGACGGACGGACGGACGGACGGACGGACGGACGGACGGACGGACGGACGGACGGACGGACGGACAAGTTGATTTTTGTGCGTGCGTAATCGCACATGTACTGTTCTCCATATACTAGGTTTGTCTAAGACATTCAGTTTAGAACATCATAATATATTCATCGGTAAATAGCGACATATTAACATTTAATTTTCTACTGAAATACCTCTTCTATTCTGTGATATATTGATTCCATTTGGTTTTTCACAGAAATAATAGTCATAGCCGCAGTATATGTTTTTGTTATGCATGTGCAGAGGTAGCCATTCAGTTCACATAAGAGTTGAACACCAGTTTTTTAGGAACTGCATCACCAACAGGCACCACTCGGGCTAGGTGAGTATGTATTAGTTGTGACACATAGCAAATGTAGGACGTTAGTCGGTGTCTCGAAATAGGAATAATACACGATAATGCTCGAGTGAAAGGAAATACCCTCCATCCCAGTCTGATACTGTCATCCACGATAACAAGGTAGAGGTAGTTGACGAGTATAAATACCTCGGCACAACAATTGACAATAAGTTGAAATGGGACCGCCACTGCAGTGTCACGTACAAGAAATGCCAGCAGCTTCTTTACTGCCTTAGAAAACTTCGATCCTTTAATATTGATAACACCATTTTATCCATGTTTTACAAATCTTGTATACAGAGTGTTTTGACATTTTCTTTTATATGTTGGTTTGGGAACGTTAGCCAGAAAGACAAGAATAAATTGCAGCGCGTTGTAAATATTAGTAGCAAAATAACCGGCCTCAAACAAACCTCTGTCACTGCTTTGTACGAAAAGCAGGTTCTCCGTAAAGCCAATAAAATAATTAACGACAGCACACACATCCTATATAACGAGTACGTCCTTCTGCCCTCGTCCAGAAGGTTCAGAACAATAACATCCAAAACAAACAGAAAGCGAGATTCATTCATCCCAATGTCAGTACGACTCCTAAATTCAAAACGATAATCACCTCTGGCGTTATGTGTGTATGTTGTATTTTTTGTTGTTGTTTTTTTGTAAAAGGAAGACCACAATTACAATTTAACTTTAATTTTAAAATTATATTATAACATTTATCTTGTATTTTATTATGATTGATGTTCACTTACTGTTTTAATCATGAATTTATTAGCATTTTTTTATTTCTCTACTCTGTATTTTATATTTTTATGACGACGAACGCTGCAAAATGAATTTCCCGGTTCGGGACAATAAAGTGTTATTGTATTGTATTGTATTGTATTGTATTGTATTGTATTGTATTGTATTGTATTGTATTGTATTGTATTGTATTGTATTGTATTGTATTGTATTGTATTGTATTGTATTGTATTGTATTGTATTGTATTGTATTGTATTGTATTGTATTGTATTGTATTGTATTGTATTGTATTGTATTGTATTGTATTGTATTGTATTGTATTGTATTGTATTGTATTGTATTGTATTGTATTGTATTGTATTGTATTGTATTGTATTGTATTGTATTGTATTGTATTGTATTGTATTGTAAAAAGAGCTGCCGTCGTCTACTCGTTGTGCGTTGATGGCAACGCAGTAAATTAAACATGCGTGGCGTTGGGTCATAGGCTAGTTCCAGACGGTGTTTTTGTGGTGACGTCAATGCCCCCATTTCTACGTCAGACAAGTTCAATGTTTTGATATGTTAACACATCACAATTGTTTTCCTTTGACCGATATCTGTGTAATTAGGTGAGATAACGACCGGAATGATGTACCCCTAGATACGCAGGTTATGACGTAGTATTAATACTGCTTGGAGTCGTGACGTCAACTAGGGTATTTGCCGCTGCATTTATCGAAGTGCAACAAGTAAATGTTCTGTAGGCTTGTTAGCCTAAACAATCAGACGTGCTTCTTACGGTTATTATTTGTTGTCTCTCAAAGCTGTGATCATCGTAAACAGCTAAATTACCAGATTTAGTGCAGCTGTTTATTGCATAGCTCAATATTTTACAAAAACGAGGCTTAAGCTTACACCACACCTGGGAGATGACGTATCAACAAATACTTGTCTGAAGTGGTAAAGAGGCATTTTTGTTAGTGTTATGATCTTACAGAGACGTACGTACGTTGAAATTAATCCGGATTACCTTAACACGTTCACCTCTGTTACATTGATATCTGGGTACACGGCTCGTTTATTCGTAATGAGGTAATTTTAGGATTTAACACAAATTAAAAAAGAATGTTTGAGGCTTGGCACGCTATAAAAGAGCAGCAGCTTTCTCAGTTGTTGTATCGGCTTGGTGGATTCCGGCAACTGAACACAACAGAAGACGGTCTGAACAGCGCCACCTATACAAGTAAGTAAGCAACACGCAGTGTTGTTTGGTTGGTTATGCGATGATAGGTGAAAAGGCAGAAACGAATATAATTTTGTTTTTTTATAGTTTACATCAATGGCTTATTTTCTATACGTAGAGTTGGAGTTTTATAGTTTGTATACATGATATACATGTTATATCTAGTAAACATTATCTTACATCATGCAAATGCGACTTCGTGATTAACATCATAAGGACACGTCTAAGGTTAAACTGGGATCATTCTCTATAACACGCCCAAGAAAACTGGGCTATTTGTGTACCTTATGATGACTGTCGAATTTGCCACATCCAACTAGTCGGTAATATACGATTACTCTTTTACGCCGACAAAGTACGGAAGGTTGTCTTTAAACAAATGGTGGACTGTCTTACATCAGCCATCGACTACTGTTTACATCGCGTACATGTCTCGTCTGGCAAACCCATTGCACGTTGTGTATTACAAATATACCTTATAAAAATGGGGACTGACCTATTGATAACAATCGAACGTTTTTTTCAAGTGATAGTGTATATTGTGATGCTGCTGCTATAAATATATATATATATATATATACATATATATATATATATATACATATATATATATATATATATATATATATACATATATATATATGTATATATATATATATATATATATATATATATATATATATATATATACGCATTTAATATTGTTGTGTTTATAGCTGCCTTTAAAGACGACGGTGTCAAGAAATTCGAAAATGAATTCCACCCAGTTCACTTTGCTTGTGCTGTGTTCTCTTGCTTTGAGGGTATATGGTAAGTATGCCACTTTGCATATCTTACGCTTGCTAAGTGTTCGACATATATATATATATATATATATATATATATATATATATATATATATACATACATACATATAATTGCGATTATGTAACACTTACTTACTTAAGTAATTCTAAATAAGTATATCTAAGATCGTATGGTGGATGTGGATAACTTTTTAGTGTGGTATATAATTAGTTAGAATCCTCACATGAAAGTATTGAATATTTATGATAATTTGTTGTAGGCTGCTGTTCTCCAGATATCATACATGCAGAGAATGAGTTATACTATGAGCCATGGAATTATGTACCCGGCTTTCCATCGGGATCTCCGTGGGAGAATTGGATGGACAACACTTTTGCTGTGAAAGAGCCCTGGAGAAACGCATCATGCTTCCACGGCTGGTTTAAAGGATTATGGAAGCCCGATGTATCGCCATGGAACTTTAATGTTCAAGGTAAGTTCATATATATATATATATATATATATATATATATATATATATATATATATATATATATATATATTTATAGTATGTACATACTTGTACATATATAAAATAAATATACATAATAGTGCGTTTGCTTGTATATATATACATATATAATAGTTCACTAATCTTGGCACTGCGCTCTCATTCAATTGTATTGTTCCGAGATACCAGTATTGTGTGTGAATATAGGATACATTGTTTCCAGTAAAAGCAAACATACTAAGAAAATTAAAACCATTACATTTTTGCTGTTTACTCCGATTGAGACGATGCGGTTCTGCTTCAGCCGATTGTCCATTGTGCGCACCGTCCACTGCCTCACCGGGGTTTGCCCCCGACCCGCACGACTGTCAACGCTTCTACATGTGCGTCCCTCACGGAGGCGTATGGACGGCAACACCCATGAAGTGTCCTGATTGCCAGTTCTGGGAGCCGAATATCCTGACGTGCGTTCCCGTGTTCAAAGGACCAAAGTGTCCCAAATATGCTCCTTACACTGGACCGACTGAAATCCCCCGTGTTCCAAGTGAGTAGTGGCGCTTGCAGAGCGTAGTAGCCCAAGGATAAGGTTTCCGATGATCGACTGAGAGAACTCGGGTTGTAATCCTGAACTGCGATGCTAAAACTTGGGCACGATTGTTCAGTCTGCATTGTTCCAGTCCACTCAGTTATATATATATATATATATATATATATATATATATATATATATATATATATATATATATATATATATATATATATATATATATATATATATATATATATATATGAGTGACTGGCTGTAGATAATGGTGGATAGTTGTACGAGCAACCTTCGCGCATTATATACCTTCACGTTATATAAGAACTTACTTTTACTGTAATTTAAAAAAAAAAAAAATGCGTGAATCAATCTTATAGCGTAGATATCACAAATCCATCAAGTATTGTTTGGGTTCGGATTTCACATTTGCAAGACTGAAATAAAGAGCATAAGACAGAATTGTGGGTATTTGTAGGAATCTCACATGCAGATACAAAATTGTCCAATGGACTGATAAATATGTACGTTAGAGTGTTTAAGGCATGACAACGACATGATTCCGTAGCCATTAAACCATTCATTCCATCCTCCTTCAGGCGTATGACGTCACAGAAGACCACTGGATGACCAACTTATCACAGTCTCTAATGCTGCCACTGCAGTGGTATTTGATCAAATTTAATTATTTATATTATAATGCCATCGAATTGTTTTACTGTATTGTTTCCAGTATTTAATCATATCTTTTTTGCTGCAAGAATGGCTGTCGAAAATTATATCATTTTCATCAATGTGTACATATTTTACTAGGTGATTTAAACAGTATGACCTATGCAAGTACTTAAGTTCAAAGTGCATTTCCATTTTAATAAAGGACAATGAAGATATTATTATTACTATTATATATATATATATATATATATATATATATATATATATATATATATATATATATATATAAATATATATATTATATTTGTATATATATATAGATATATAGATATTTATATATATTAACTTAATTAGTTATATATGTGTATGTATATAGTTTCAGCAGCGGAGAAACGGCTGATCACTCACCTGTCGTTTGACGGCAATGAGGGAGTACAAGGTTCGAACGATATCTCGGTGAAGAACAGCAACGTGATAATCGTCTCCGGATCCCAGTGTAGACATGGCAAGTGCGCCCAGTTCAAACTGTCCGTTCTCGAGATCCCGTACTTCGTGAACAACTATGACCACTTCAAGCAATTCTCCATCAGTTTCTTCTACAACATTTGTGGTGGCGATCAGGTGTGTTACGCATAAAGTATTGTAAAAACAGGTATCCATATATAACTTTCGAGCATTTTGTTCGGCGGTGAAAATGGTAATACGAAACGTTATGTACACTGATTTTACGCCCACAGCCAACGTATTGTTTTGAAATAATATGACACATAATGCCGTAAAATAACAAGACATCTTTTCATCGACATACACACACACACACACACACACACACACACACACACACACACATATATATATATATATATATATATATATATATATATATATATATATATATATATATATATATATATATATATATATATATATATTGAGAGACAATAAAAAGTGCCCTAATTTATTATGATAATACTTGCTCGGGCAGTTAATCAAATTCATTGTTAGTTGTTACCGTGTTCGAAATCAACATGTGAAAAATACTGCAGGAGTGGTATATATCAATAGGAATAAGTGATTCACTCTACTTATGATTTCACGGTTTTGTTTCTGTTAATGCCAGGGCCTCGTTGTCAGCAACAGGTGTGGATCGGATCCAGCCGGCAATGTTTCCGTCTTCGTGTCTTCGCCTGCTCCAGACCTACTGAAGGCACGCCTAGAGTCAAGCGGGAACGTTCTGGCGGACGCATCCTATTTGACGGTAATATCGAAATTACACGTATTACATGTATATATATATATATATATATATGTATATATATATATATATATATATACATGTATGTGTGTGTGTGTGTGTGTGTGTGTGTGTGCGTGCGTGCGTGCGTGCGCGTGCGCGTGCGCGTGCGCGTGCGCGTGCGCGTGCGCGTGCGCGTGCGCGTGCGCGTGCGCGTGCGCGTGCGCGTGCGCGTGCGCGTGCGCGTGCGCGTGCGCGTGCGCGTGCGCGTGCGCGTGCGCGTGCGCGTGCGCGTGCGCGTGCGCGTGCGCGTGCGCGTGCGCGTGCGCGTGCGCGTGCGCGTGCGCGTGCGCGTGCGCGTGCGCGAGCGCGTCCGCGTCCGCGTGTGCGTGTGAGTGCGCGTGCGCGTGCGAGTGCGCGTGCGCGTGCGCGTGCGCGTGCGCGTGCGCGTGCGCGTGCGCGTGCGCGTGCGCGTGCGCGTGCGCGTGCGTGTATGTGTGGTACTTACATTTGACTAGTCCATTTCCTGACTAGATGACTGTATGTGACAAGTTTCTATGTCATGTCCCTGCTCATGGCGTGCTGTGTCCGTGCTGTGGCATTTTGGTCATTGATAGGTTCACGTATTACTTATATTTTAGAGTTTCACTATGGAAATAAAACGAATAATATTTTGCAATGTATTTACATTGTTCCTTCTTAAGGTATATCATGATGAGTTGTATATCAAATATAACTATTACTAGCCAATTCCACCTCCGACGAAAAAAATTGTGAAATTCAGAGTCGAATAAATTACACTAGACTATGTTAGGAAGAGGCCGTCGTGTTTGCGTGCTTTACAAAAACATGTCTACACTCCGCAGGCCTATGACTGTTTGTGGCATCACGTGGCTATGTCGTGGGACGGAAAATACATGAGGGTGTACGTCGACGGTCGTCTGAGGGCAACTAAACCCTTCGCAGGTAAACAGTAATTCCATTATTATTCACAATCGTCCAGCTATTTCAATATACTAAATGCATATCTCTCGTGAAATAATGCTCTTTTATATTCGTTACAAAGAAATGCTTCCATTATACACACTAACAAAATTTTGCATAAATATCAGTATGTAGTTTATTATATGCCAAAATATACCAACATATATGGCATATTGTGTTGGTCTAACATCTTGCATTGAGTGTAAGAAGTTAGTATTGATTTGAATAAATAAAATGGTATATAGTTATAATAGATATGTGTTTATGAAAATGTTTACATTGTTTGTTTTATTGCTAATGCATATGTTTCTCAGTGAAACTTTTCCCGGCTGGCTATTTATTCTAGAGTCTTCGAGTTGCGTTTATACGGTTGGGTTTGAAAATATCATTAATCACACTTCTGGTTTTAGAACGTAATATACCGGTTTGGCAATGGTGGCAGAATGTACACATAACGTATTGACAGCAAATCACGACGAAAACAACTGTACTTTTACAGCACTGAACATATTGTCGGTTAACAAAGAAGACGCATTAAAAGAAGTAATTAATTTGATTAGACTGGAAGTTAGCTTTAGCTACATCTTCGAGTAGCCGGTAACCAGTAACAAGTAGTTAACACGATTCATTTCTTCACTTAGGTCGAATTGCCAACATGATGTGCCCAATGATGATTGGCAATCAGCTGTGTGAATCTCCGCCATGTCACTTCCATGGACTGATGGACGAAGTGAGTACGATCTAAACCACTGGCAAATTGTTAACCTTCAACACATCAGCGGTGTGGCTTATGTCACGTCGGTTATTTTGTTTGTGTTACCGCGTAACGTGTTCGACGATTTTCGAGTCGATAACAATAAAATGTTAGTCTATCGTGTTTACCCCTGTATATATGTGTGTGAGTGATTGTGTGTGTGTGTGTGTGTGTGTGTGTGTGTGTGTGTGAGTGTTGATATATATATATATATATATATATATATATATATATATATATATATATATATATATATATGGGTGTGCATGTGGGCCTATGTGTGAGTGTGTGTATGTGTGTATGGCGTGGATGTCTGTTTTGCTGTGTGCGGCCCCTTATGGCAACATCAGCCTGTGTGTCTAATAAATGTGAGTTAAACTAACCATTACAATGCGTGAAATATAGGCATATTTGACACTATATTGCTCCAGTTCACTCAGCTGTATCAGTGTTTGCCTGACTACAGACAGTGATGGATATGTGTACGAGTAGCCTTGGCGTATTAATTTTCGCCTGGCTGAGTGCTTCCCAGAGAAGTTGATATTTTATTTGACTGAACAGATCTGTCAGGGAGTAAAGTGAAAAAGCAGTTTGATCAGTCCTGAGCTGCGCTATATAAGAACTTACCTTTTACTTTACAAGCATACATAGGAATTTGCATAATTATTAGCAAAAGCATTAAGATTGTTTTTATGTCTTTCTATAGATTTCTTTCTACAAATCCGCGTTGACCTGGAAAGAGGTGAAAACCATCAAAAAGTTCCCTGGCACCACCTATTGAGATGCAACGTGATGTCGACGACTCCATTAAGCAACCGCTCTCCGGGAACGAAGTAGGAAAAACACGACGTCATCCGGCGGCTGTCAAGCACATCCTTTCAGGCTAAACGTTAGATTTGGATATACCCTCAGTTTCGAGAAGAGGTCAGGCTATTATGCAATACATGAAGATGCTTTTCTGTAGTTTGTTGTATTTATTCAAGATAATGGTGTTATGAATGTCGTCTCGTCTGATAATAAAATGCTTGCTTTGCTTGACGTGAACACAATCGATTTATGTTATCGAGCAATTTTTCTTTTATTTTTCGATGCAGTATAGTACATCGAAGTATTTTGTCGAACAGGTGTCAACGAGTTTTCGTACATACATACATACATACATACATACATACATACATACATACATACATACATACATACATACATACATACATACATAATAATCATACAATACTTAGTTTTGTACATTCATATGTACAAACAA
>OZ024865.1:5914511-5922011 GCA_964017155.1 Oasisia sp. SBJ-2009 | reverse complement strand
TGACACCCACTGACATAATAGTCAGTGTTGCTATTATTCCAGCTGGATGAGCATGTAGTAATAACCGTAGGCAAACATGACGTCAGGTGAACTTAACGTTTGTTTTCAAGAATAAGGTAGTAGTAGTTGTAGTGATTATGTCAATGCAAGTGTTGTAGTAGTTGTATGGCGGCATACGTGTGGTGGTAGTGGTGGTTGTGGCGGTCTTTATGGTAATTGAGAAATAGTGTCATGATGTTTTATCCAGAGGGAAATACAGCATATGTACACGGTGCTATGTTGAGTGTAGTGGGAGGGCTCAAACGGAATTATATGTAACTATTGTGTATGTTCAAGCCCAGATGAACGATAATGTGAAACTTCGAAACACGCACTATTTGTCCGATTCTACAGTTACATCTAACCCCAACTGACTAAGCCCCCGTTTCGTTGCTGAAACCAAATAAAGATATATTGGAGAAAGGTGCATGCATAAATATGAAACACTGAAAAGGGAATATACGATGCAGCAGTTTATTAAGCAATCAGATCAATGTTTTCGGTCAAACAAGTCTTGTGTTGTATTCGTCACACCCAGCAGGTGCCTAATACATAAAGTATTTTATGTTTTCTGTTGTGTATTGTGCACAAATTAACTTGCAAGGAAATGTGGCCGCAGCTCGTTTGATGTTCAATAAGTGACAATGGATACGTACTGATAAGGTTGGTAATGGGCATAATTTATTGCCAGTTGATATGAAACATACAATGGAACAAACGCATGTATATAACAGGTAATTGTGTAGGCAAAGTTAACATTCAGACAAAGATATACATGCATCAAGCGGTTAATATACAACATCAAAGGTGATGTGAGGGGCTACCAGCCCATAGATAAACAATCAGTCAAGCTTCTAATACACAAATATACAGTGTAGAATAAGCAGCATAGTAAGAAATACAAGGGATATGTCTATCTGACAAATAAAGTATAAGTAACACACTACACACCAAAAAACAAGAAATGTGAGGTGGAGGAGAGGAGGCGGTGGTGTCTCATAAACAGACAGATTAATATCGAATAAAACAGCAGAATATGCGATACTAAAATAAACACGACTCACTTTGTTCGATTGGGAAAAGAACTGGGGAAGAATGGCATACTTTTCCCATGATGCCCTGCACTGGGCCAGCCCACCAACTGGTAGGGGTGTAAGGTTATAACTATTTCGGATTCCCATTATCATGCAACACCCAACAAACATAAATTTACTTTTGGTTATACCAAGAAGTTGTTATTTATGTTTTCTGTTGTGTATTGTGCACAAATTAACTTGCAAGGAAATGTGGCCGCAGCTCGTTTGATGTTCAATAAATGACAATGGATACGTACCGATAAGGTTGGTAATGGGCATAATTTATTGCCAGTTGATATGAAAAATACAATGGAACAAACGCATGTATATAACAGGTAATTGTGTTAGCAAATTTAACATTCAGACAAAGATATACATGCATCAAGCGGTTAATATACAACATCAAAGGTGAGGGGCTACCAGCCACAGACACTGATCATAATGGGGAGTGTCCCCCCACACAAGGCCACCGCACATCATCAGGCTAACAGCTATAATTACCAACCCAAATATGCTTTAAGTGCCAAATCATCTGTGTAAATAATGGCAACCTAATTTAAGCAAAAGATAGCGCACACAGGTGTGGGCATAACAGTAAACCATAAACTGGACAGACTGTTAAAAAGGAACGATCGCACATTAACTGTGTATCTGCATCTTAGACCCGGCTAAGCTGGACAGACTGACAAAAGTAACCAATAGTGCATTAACTGTGTATCTGCATCTTAGACCCGGCTAAGCTGGACAGACTGACAAAAGTAACCAATAGTGCATTAACTGTGTATCTGCATCTTAGACCCGGCTAAGCTGGACAGACTGGCAAAAGTAACCAATAGTGCATTAACTGTATATCTGTATCTTAGACCCGGCTAAGCTGGACAGACTGACAAAATTAACCAATAGTGCATTAACTGTGTATCTGCATCTTAGACCCGGCTAAGCTGGACAGACTGACACAATTAACCAATAGCACATTAAATGTGTGTCTAAATTGCAAGTACCTTGTATGCAATAGACAGAATGTGAAACTAAAAGGTATAGCCCATAAGTAGGACAACCAGCAGCAGCACCAGGCTAGGGGGGGGGTCAATGTGGCGGGGGAAAAAATTGGATATATATAAGTAAACACCAGCCAGCCTCTCAGACCCGGCTAAGCGTGCCAGACTGGTGGAAGTACCTAAACGTATAGGGAAATTATGTACCAGGCTACTGGATATATCAGCGGAAATTTGTTATAGAGGCAAAAAGAAATAGATGTTGACAAGTGAACATTGTTAGAGTGTCATCACAGGGATCCGGATATATCGCCGGAAAGCAGCAGATTTCCACCTGCCCATAGCTTGGATCTGCACATCTGTGTACCCCCGTGTTGCTGCAGTAGTGGCTGCACCTATTCTAAATGAATGACATTTGTAAAGGCTGGGGTCATAACCGGCATGAGAAAGACATGCTGATAATTGAGAAGAAAAATATGTTCGCGAAATGGGTGTTTTGTCAGAGAAAACAAAAAGTGGTCCTGGTGATGAGCCACGGGTACGTAAGTAGCGACAGATATGTACGACAGGACAGTTGTGTGACTGTGAATTGATTTCGAGAACAATGGGCCTGTGTTGGTGTTTAGCATGCTGAATTGTTAGTTGTAAGGAAGACTTAACTTGGTCACGAGCTGGCACGATAAGAAGATTGCTTCGTTTGATTACATGTTCAGCTAACACTCCAGGTCGCACTGTAATTTCTCCAATTCTTAAAACACCGTAAAAAGCTAACATGAACATAGCGGCTATGCATCGCTGCAAATATTTGTCACTGATGACAGATTTTGCAGCACGGACTAGGAGAGCTAGCATGTGTTGATCGATAGGCCGTCTCAAATCCATTGTACGAGATGTCTTGTGTACCCCTACTAGAAGTTTTCGAATGTAAAAATTGTCAGCAGGATTGGCTAACCCAACAATTTTGTGACTGTAAGAAATAGCTGACACAGTGGATAGAATAGTGGAAAAAGCATAATTGGCTGCAAAGAGATGGGTAATAAATCCAGCCAGATCAGTATGAGAAACAGGAAAATACCTAACGCCAGGATGGACAGATGATAAGTAGTGACGTAACATATTTACACTGCGTCTATATGATGCACGAGTTGTAGGTGCGAGAGAAGCTCTGATTAAGTCATGCTCTAAAGTAGCAACACTTCTGGTCTCAAAGACTCTGGAATCCTGGCCGGAGCGACATCTAGCCACGGTGCCATCTGTCGTGCTTTGTCGATCTGCAAGCGAGAAAGATGATCAGCAATGACATTCTGATAGCCAGGAATGTGGCGAGATCGGAAGAGGATGTTGTATTTCAAACATGCCAACACTAGCTGTCTGACGAGTTTCATAATAGGTCGATTTTTTGATGTAGTCTTATTAATGATATCGACCACCCCAAAATTATCAGTCATAAAGAGAATGCAGTGGTTGGCAAAATACTTCCCGAACATATCTGTGGCCAAGACCAACGGATATAACTCCAGAAGGGTGATATCAGCTGAGGTGAAGTGTTTGTGCCATGAACCCGCGACCCACTTTTTACCGAAAATAACAGCAAAGCCTAACTCACTGGACGCATCTGTATACAACTTAATTGTTTGGGACGAGAGAAACTTCTGCTCCAGGAACATACTCTTCCCATTGAAAGAGTGGAGAAAAAGTTGCCATGCATACAAGTCAGCACGTGCTTCAGAATTCAGTGTGACGTAGTGGTGCAGGCGAGTTACGCCGACCGTGAGATTAAGTAAACGGCGTAAACAAGTTCTACCTGCAGAAACAACACGGCATGCAAATGAGAGCAGACCAATTAGTGACAACAGGTCACGCAAAGTCACTTTTCGGCACTTTGCCATGCGGTTCACTAATGACAGAGCCTTCGATAGTTTATCCTGAGGTAAACGAAGTTGCATTGCATTAGTGTCAATCTCAATACCGTATACAATTTGGCAGGTTGCAGGAAGACATCTCTTGCTCACATTTAATGGGATGCACAACTCCTGAGCAAGACTCTTGAAAGAAAGCAAGGAATTGAGACAAGTGGGTTCATTATGAGACCCAACGAAGATGAAATCGTCGAGCAAATGAGTGACATTTACAACACTGTAATGTGAATGTAGGATCCATTGCAGGGCACGACTGAAATTCTCGAAGGTCTGGCAACTAACTGCTGAACCCACAGGGAGCACTTTGTCATGGTAGAACATTCCTTGCCACGTAAACCCGAGTAATGGGTAATCTTGCGGTCTAATGGGAATGAGTCGAAACGCGTCTTGTATATCAGCCTTAGCAATGAAACAACGAGGAACACACGACCTGACTAGCTCTACCACCCTGTCTAAGGATTCATATTGTACAGTTGTAAATTCCTTGGAGGTATAAAAATTAATGGAATCACCTTTAGGGAATGACAGATCGTGAATGAGTCGGAATTTACCTGGATCATGTTTAGGCACCAATCCAAGGGGAGAACTTTGGAAATTGGTGAAGGGTATTTCCTGAAATGGACCGGCGACACGACCTAAGCTAATTTCATGGAGGATTTTTTGCTCAACTATTGTGGCTGCCTGCAGTGCTGATTGGTGGTTACTCGAATGACGCATGCCCTGGGGACCCTCGTAGTGAATAGGGAAACCTGTGGAAAAACCGTCCAGTAAAATGGCAGTCTCATCTTTGTCATATGCTGTAAGATACTGGGAAAAAACCTTACTGTCGATTGGTGTTGGCAGGGCGCACTGCACCACCTCGTCTGACTGAGTGAGGACGGGCAGAGCGCATGTTGCAGCGATTGGTGGGGTGCTTACCGGAACACTTGGCACAGGTGTGCTTGAACGGGCACGTAGGATGGGGGCATGCGCCAAACTGCTCGAATTGGAAGCATTGACCTTTTTGAAATGTCTTGTTGCCGACAGCGAAGGTGCCGCGGTTGCGCATGTAGGGGGTTCGTGTTGCATTACCCCGAAAGGAATAATTGCCAGGTTTGTGGGAGGCCTGTTCAAGACAGCGAAATCTTAGGTCCCAGTTTACCTGTCCAAACATCACGTGATTAGCTCCCATCTCCCTTCGGAATGCCGTGTCATAGCGACACCATGCCATCCCCCGAAACCTACGTGACATTTCTGTGATATCGGCAATGTGCTTAAATAGCCCGGGTGCTTGGTGTGGGGAATTTTCAGTGAGTACGGCTGCATAGACAGAGAATGCGGTCACCCACTGGTGGATGGTAGTGATGGCTTTGGTTCGTGTTGGTTTGACCAGGGACAAAGCATCCTGTTGGCCTATGGCTGTGATTTCTAAAGTTAAGCGCTGGTGCTGCTGCTCATTTATATCATCATCAGTATCGTCATCGATCAGTAAAAGTTGCAGGTTGATATAGTCCCCTCGCCTAATCCTGGCTTTGAGAGAGTCCGATAGATTGGCCCCCAGCGGCCTGTTTACAACATTATACGTAGGTAAAGGGGTGTACAACTCACCCCCTAGAAGGCCGCTGAGGACCGCATCAACATCGTCCTGGTCGCTATCGTCCGAATCGGCATCAACGACGTTACGGCTGGTTGAAGCTGATGGCACGGCTTCAGCGAGACGACTCGCACGTGGCACGGCTTCAGCGTCTCGACTCGCACGAACGGGCTCAGGACCCGAAGCAGGCAGCAGACGACCTGATTGTTCGAGCTGCCGCATCACAGCAGCGGCAATGGCATCAGCCAACGGGGCCGTCCCTGCAGCGACATCCGGTGCGGCGACATCCGGTGCGGCGACATCCGGTGCGGCGACATCCGGCGCGGCGACATCCGGTGCGGCGACATCCGGTGCGGCGGTTGGCGTTCCGACAGCAGCTGGCGCTCGTTTGCGCAGCTTTCCCGTCTGCGTTCGTGTCACGTGGATACGACGTTTTGGTGGTAGCATCTGTGAAATGTCAACGAAAAAACGGAAAGTATTCAGCAAATTCAGTACATATGTAACTGTGACTGAAGCAGAACGCAGAATTGAATTGTCGTTAATTTGTTGCTGTCAAAAAACATGTCGCATAAATCCAGGTCAACTGTGATGGAACAAGGACACAATGACAATTGAAGTCGTAGTAATGTGATGCTGGCGAACACATGTCACCTAAATCCAAGTCCACTGTGATTGAACAAGAACACAATAACAAATGAAGTCGTAGTAAGTTGTTGCTGTCAAACACATGTCACATAATTCCAGGTCAACTGTGATTGAACAAGAGCACAATGACAAGTGAAGTCTTAGCAAGTAGGTGCTGTCGGACACATGTCACATAAATCCAGGTCAACTGTGATTGGAAAAGAACACAAAGACAATGGAAGTTGTAGTGATTGTTTGTGTTGCTGATAAGAACCTGTCACATAAATTCAACTGACCTGTGATTGACAGTATGACAAATGAAGGCATAGTAAGTGTGAGCTGTCAAAAAACATGTCACATAACTCCAGGTCAGGCTGTAACCCACAAAGTTACCAACACAAGATATAAGTCATTGAACCAAGAAGGTTGACATAAACTGTGAAACATCCAGACGTAACCAACAAGCGGTACAGAAAGGGAATCAGGGGAAGGTCCAATATATAAACAAGTTCTGGTACCTCGACAACTAGAGGCTAGCAATTGACAATTCTATTCAAACCTGAACTTGTTTACAAGGAAACACCTAAGACAAATTCTGGTACCCCTCAACCCTGGGGTTATAACTCGAGGATATATCTCGAACCAGAACTTGGCGTACATAACTGTACAAATATCGAGGCACAACCGACAAGCGGGCCCGAATAGGGAATCATGGAACGATCCCAACAGATGTAAACAAACTGTGGTACCTCGACAACTAGAGGCTGACAATCGACGAATCGAACCACAGCCTGTTTACATATATAAGCGGTCAGACAAACTCCGGCACCCCGCAATCCTGGGGCTATCACTCGAGTGTATTGCATCGAACCAGAGTTTGAGTGACAATAAACCAGCTCCGGTACCTCGCAATCCTGAGGCTATAACTCGGAAACATGAATCCGAACCAGAAGTGGCTTATCTAGGAATCGTGACATCCTAAATGGAGGGACAAATGTAGTAAGGAACGCACAGGTCACCTGAAAGTAGGAGAAAACAGATGGTGGAATTATTTTGTTTTTGGTTTTGTTTTTATTTTAATGAAATTTGTGTGACAACAGTTAAAGGTTATGGGTAATTTCGGAAACCCAAGAATAGTGGAACATGTAGGCAAAACTTATGTAGGAAAACAAGCGTGCATTAATGCAGGTGTGGACAAAAGGAATTTGTTACGACTTGCTGAGGAACAGCGCCGCCCCACGGATAGATCTGAAGTAGAGCCGCTCCCCGGTAGC
>OZ024865.1:5904511-5909511 GCA_964017155.1 Oasisia sp. SBJ-2009 | reverse complement strand
CCAGAACTTGGCGGGAAACTTGGTGGATGCAGATGTTTGAATTTGGTGGTGTATAAAAGTTGAAAAACAAGCGGAAGTATTGATTGATAAGTATTATTTTTGTGCTAAGGTTATTCATAAGGGTGTACTAGACATATATTGAGTGGCAGTTTTGGTTAAATTTAGTTAGTAAACAGTATTTTTGAACAAATTAGTATACGTGGGTGATAATAGGGTAATCTAGCCTTCGACAAATTGTAAACAAGACTGAGCAAAATCTGTTTATTTGATATCGTATATAAGAGACAAAGCAATAAGCGTAACAACTATATGTGTAAGGTAACACTCTGAATAGGTATCATTGTTATTAAAAATAAACAAGCTTTTTAGTAGGAATCCTTAGTTTGTGCAGACTATTATTTATAGTGGGTGAAATAGGGTAATCTAGCTTTCAACAAGATTGTAAACAAAATTTAGCAAATCTGATAAATTGATATGATATATAACAGATAAAGTGGTAAGCAAAACAGCTGCATACATAGGATAATTCTTTGATTCGGTGCCATTGTTATTAAAAATAAGCAAGTGTTTTAGCAGAAAGCCCTAGTCTGTTTATATAGGTAGTGTCCAAAGTATCCGCTAGGGAACGGTACCAGTACAGAATAAAATTATTGTTCATGGTAGCATAGGAAGTAAGTTGTTTATAACACGTAGTGTGCTGCAGTTGCTGTACACAATAAACAAACAGTCTTTCTAAAGACTAAGTTGGTATAAACGAAGTTGATTTGATCAATCGTATTATGGCACCTTCCAAGCGGCAAGTGAAGGCAAGGAGGCACTTGCTGTGTGATCACTGCCACAGCTTGGTGGATTTTGCCTTATCGGGGTGCGGAAAGTCTTGGTCAGAGACAACGGAGGAAGGGTTTACTTTCCAATGTTTAGGGTGTTGGAAAGTGGACTGTCTGACGGCAGAGCTAGCTAAGCTAACGGATCTTGTGAAGGAGATGGAGAGAGGAGGGAGGATGATAGCAAGGAAAACAAATGGAGAAAGAACACAGAAAACATGCCATGCATGAAGGAGACAGTGGAGAAAGTGACAGTAGAGAAGGAGGGAGGGACAAGGGGACAGGAGATGATAGAAGTAGATGCGACAGGAGGAAAGACGAAGGGAAGAAAGGAACTGAGAGTAGATATGACCAAACGGAAGTCAATAACAAGGAAGATGTCAGGAAGAAAAGAGACAGGAAAGAGAGGAACAGAGAAAGCGGCAGGGGGGGGGGAGTCAGCAACCAGGGAGATGCAAAACGGAGGAGCTACTCTGAAGCAGTGATCGAGGGTGCATTGAGAACAGAAAGGGTTTTTATGGGCGACTCAATTTTGCGAAAGACGGACAAGACGTTAAACAAAGGAGAAGATGTTGTTGTTTGTCTTCCGGGCGCTCGGATTGAGCATGTGACAGATAGGGTAGAGAACGTGTTGGGGCATGGCCAGGGAGGATCGATATTAGTACATGTAGGGACGAACAATGCAGACAGGGAGGGGACAACTAGAATAGTGCAAAGATACAGACAGTTGGTAGGGAAACTGAAGAAGACAAGAGTTGAACAGATCATTATCTCAGGAATCTTGCCAGTAATCGGAGGAAGGGGAGCAACCTATAGAAACTGTAAGAGGATGGCAATCAATGCTCTGGTGGAGCAGATGTGTGAAGGAGAAGGAGTTGGATTTGTAGATTTGTGGGGATACTTTGTTGGGAAGGAAGATATGTACGTGAGAGATGGCCTCCATCTAAGCGGAAAGGGCGCAGCAGTGTTCTCCGAGAACCTGCTTCAATCTATGGACAGAGGAACAGGTTGCAATTTTTTAAACTAGTTTCGCAGGGGGGATACACAGAGAAGCCAAATACTAGAGGCATAGCTAAAGACAGCAAAAAGAAATCAGCAAAAAACAGCCTGGAAAGCCCTACGAAATTTGGTTATAAATGTGTTTGTTTAAATGCAAGGAGCATAGTAAACAAAAGAAATGAACTCAACATTATGGTAGAAGATATTGACCCTCACATAATAGGTATAACTGAATCTTGGGCCACCCCCGATATATCAGATGCCGAATTAGGAATGACAGGATATGTAATGTTTAGGAAAGATAGATTAGGAAGAAGGGGAGGCGGAGTTATTTTATATATTAAAGAATCCATCCAGGCTTATGAAATAAAATTAGAAAAAGAAGCAGAATGTGAAGCTGTCTGGTGTAACATAGTTACAGGAAACTCAACATTAACTGTTGGGTTAGTTTATCGTAGTCCAAACATAAGCATAGAAGAGAATGAAAAAATGCACAACGCTATAAAAGAAGTGAGTAAACGGGACTGTATTATTATGGGGGATTTTAACCATGGGTATATAAAGTGGACATCTCTACAGAGTCCTGGGAGAGAGGATCAAGAGTTTTTAAATTTAGTACAAGATAGTTTCCTTTTTCAACATGTGTTAGAACCAACCAGGGACAAGAACGTGTTGGACATAGTTTTGAGCTCAGAGAAGGAATTTGTTGATAATGTCAATATATGTGAGCCACTGGGATGTAGTGATCATAACCAGATACATTTTATCATCAAAGTAAAAGGAGAACGGAACAGAAAAATACGGTACAGGAAAATTTTTCACAAAGGAAGATATAAGGACATGAGGGAATATTTAGCGAAGATAGACTGGAATAACACACTGAAGAATAAGACAGCAACAGAATGCTGGAATATCTTAAAGAGGGAAATTGACTGCGTCGTTGACAAATTTGTCCCCTTGAAAAAACAAGGGAAAAGGTCAAAGAAGAAACACTTATCGAAGGAAGCCATTAGAAAAATCAAGTACAAGCAAATGATGTGGAAGACATATAGACATACTGGAAGTGAAGAAGACTATGCCATTTATAAAGAAGCACTTAATCAAGCTACAGCTGAAATTAGAAATTCGAAGAGAAGCTATGAACAAAAAATAGCTTTCAACATAAAACATGACAGCAAGAGTTTTTATGCGTATGTTCGAAGTAAACAGAAAGTTCAAGATAAGGTCGGGCCACTAGAAGGTAGTGATGGAAACATAATAACGGAGGGATTCTTAATGGCAGAAAACCTAAATGAATACTTTAGTTCGGTGTTTACCAGGGAAGATATTAGTACATTACCAGTACTAGAGACTAAGTTCGAAGGGAGAGAGTGTGACTATTTAGGACAACTAACTGTAACCCCAAAAATGGTAGCTATGAAAATAAGAGATATGAAGGATAATAAATCACCAGGAGTGGATGGGATTCCTCCCAAATTACTACTGGAAATTGTAGAACAAATTAGCATACCACTTGCAACAGTGTTCAATTTGGCATTAGAGGAAGGAGTGGTTCCGGTAGAATGGAAAGAAGCAAACATCATACCATTATTTAAAAAAGGATCAAGAAGCAAGTCAGAGAACTATAGACCAGTGAGTTTAACATCGGTGATTTGTAAACTATTAGAAATACTAATTAAAGATCACTTGGTTGATTTTCTTGTTAAAAATAAATTGATAAACACATCTCAACATGGGTTTTTAAAAGCGAGGTCATGCTTAACAAATATGTTATGTTTTTTGGAAGATGTCACAAAGTGGGTAGATGAGGGATCACCAGTAGATATAATCTACTTGGATTTTAAAAAAGCCTGTGACAAAGTGCCACACCAAAGATTACTACTTAAACTAAAGGCCCATGGCATAGGAAATAGTATGATTAACTGGATAGAAAAATGGCTTATTGATAGAAGACAAAGAGTAGTAGTTGATGGGGAGGTTTCAAATTGGAAATCTGTTTTGAGTGGAGTACCGCAAGGATCAGTATTGGGACCTATTTTATTCTTAATATATATCAATGATTTGGATGATGACATAACAAGCAAGGTGTTGAAGTTTGCGGACGACACAAAAGTGTTTAGGAAAATAAAAAGCGATGCAGATAGACAGCATTTACAAGATGATCTAAATAAGTTGATAGAATGGTCTGAGAAATGGCAAATGCTGTTTAACTTTGGAAAGTGTAAGTGCCTCCACACAGGACATGGGAATGAAAATGCACAATATACAATGGGTGGTACTGTACTAAATACTACTGTAAAGGAAAAGGACTTAGGTTTAACCATTAGTGCTGACATGAAGGTATCAGAGCAGTGTGGAATTGCAGCAGCGAAGGCAAACCAAATTCTTGGATTAATTAGGCGAAATATAGCATACAAAGAAAAAGAACTAATAATACCGCTTTATAAAACAATAGTTAGGCCTCATTTAGAATATTGTATACAAGCATGGAGGCCATATCGCAAGAAGGATATTGATATGCTAGAAAGAGTACAAAGGAGAGCAACAAAAATGATACCAAAACTCAGGAATATTAGGTATGAAATGCGTCTAAAAGAATGTGGTCTAACAACACTAGAAACCAGAAGATTGAGAGGAGATCAGATTGAGGTTTTTAAAATATTGAATGGGTATGAAAATATTGACAGAAATATTTTTTTCACGGTCAAGGAAGAGAGAAGGACTAGAGGACATGGAGTTGCATTAGCAAAGAATCAGTGTAGACTAGATATTAGAAAATTTTCATTTTCCCAAAGAATAGTAAACGAATGGAACAAATTATCAGCTGATTGTGTAGGTGCTAGAAGTGTTAATATGTTTAAAAATAAAATTGACATATACCTAAGACGGGCAGGGTATACTTAGATAGATAGGTTGGACTCTCGATAAGCCAAACGGCTTCCTTGTCCACCTGCCATCTAGAGTTGATTCTCTAGGTGGCAATCTTGTTAAATCTTGTTAAATCTTGTTAAATCCGCACGCACGCACGCACGCACACACGCACACACGCACACACGCACACACGCACACACGCACACACGCACACGCACATTCACGCACACAGGCACACACGCACACTCGCACACTCGCACACACGCACACACGCACACACGCACACACGCAAACACGCAAACAGGC
>OZ024865.1:5897011-5902011 GCA_964017155.1 Oasisia sp. SBJ-2009 | reverse complement strand
ACACACTCACACACGCACACACGCACACACGCACACACGCACACACGCACATCCAGAACTTGGCGGGAAACTTGGTGGATGCAGATGTTTGAATTTGGTGGTGTATAAAAGTTGAAAAACAAGCGGAAGTATTGATTGATAAGTATTATTTTTGTGCTAAGGTTATTCATAAGGGTGTACTAGACATATATTGAGTGGCAGTTTTGGTTAAATTTAGTTAGTAAACAGTATTTTTGAACAAATTAGTATACGTGGGTGATAATAGGGTAATCTAGCCTTCGACAAATTGTAAACAAGACTGAGCAAAATCTGTTTATTTGATATCGTATATAAGAGACAAAGCAATAAGCGTAACAACTATATGTGTAAGGTAACACTCTGAATAGGTATCATTGTTATTAAAAATAAACAAGCTTTTTAGTAGGAATCCTTAGTTTGTGCAGACTATTATTTATAGTGGGTGAAATAGGGTAATCTAGCTTTCAACAAGATTGTAAACAAAATTTAGCAAATCTGATAAATTGATATGATATATAACAGATAAAGTGGTAAGCAAAACAGCTGCATACATAGGATAATTCTTTGATTCGGTGCCATTGTTATTAAAAATAAGCAAGTGTTTTAGCAGAAAGCCCTAGTCTGTTTATATAGGTAGTGTCCAAAGTATCCGCTAGGGAACGGTACCAGTACAGAATAAAATTATTGTTCATGGTAGCATAGGAAGTAAGTTGTTTATAACACGTAGTGTGCTGCAGTTGCTGTACACAATAAACAAACAGTCTTTCTAAAGACTAAGTTGGTATAAACGAAGTTGATTTGATCAATCGTATTATGGCACCTTCCAAGCGGCAAGTGAAGGCAAGGAGGCACTTGCTGTGTGATCACTGCCACAGCTTGGTGGATTTTGCCTTATCGGGGTGCGGAAAGTCTTGGTCAGAGACAACGGAGGAAGGGTTTACTTTCCAATGTTTAGGGTGTTGGAAAGTGGACTGTCTGACGGCAGAGCTAGCTAAGCTAACGGATCTTGTGAAGGAGATGGAGAGAGGAGGGAGGATGATAGCAAGGAAAACAAATGGAGAAAGAACAACAGAAAACATGCCATGCATGAAGGAGACAGTGGAGAAAGTGACAGTAGAGAAGGAGGGAGGGACAAGGGGACAGGAGATGATAGAAGTAGATGCGACAGGAGGAAAGACGAAGGGAAGAAAGGAACTGAGAGTAGATATGACCAAACGGAAGTCAATAACAAGGAAGATGTCAGGAAGAAAAGAGACAGGAAAGAGAGGAACAGAGAAAGCGGCAGGGGGGGGGGGAAGTCAGCAACCAGGGAGATGCAAAACGGAGGAGCTACTCTGAAGCAGTGATCGAGGGTGCATTGAGAACAGAAAGGGTTTTTATGGGCGACTCAATTTTGCGAAAGACGGACAAGACGTTAAACAAAGGAGAAGATGTTGTTGTTTGTCTTCCGGGCGCTCGGATTGAGCATGTGACAGATAGGGTAGAGAACGTGTTGGGGCATGGCCAGGGAGGATCGATATTAGTACATGTAGGGACGAACAATGCAGACAGGGAGGGGACAACTAGAATAGTGCAAAGATACAGACAGTTGGTAGGGAAACTGAAGAAGACAAGAGTTGAACAGATCATTATCTCAGGAATCTTGCCAGTAATCGGAGGAAGGGGAGCAACCTATAGAAACTGTAAGAGGATGGCAATCAATGCTCTGGTGGAGCAGATGTGTGAAGGAGAAGGAGTTGGATTTGTAGATTTGTGGGGATACTTTGTTGGGAAGGAAGATATGTACGTGAGAGATGGCCTCCATCTAAGCGGAAAGGGCGCAGCAGTGTTCTCCGAGAACCTGCTTCAATCTATGGACAGAGGAACAGGTTGCAATTTTTTAAACTAGTTTCGCAGGGGGGATACACAGAGAAGCCAAATACTAGAGGCATAGCTAAAGACAGCAAAAAGAAATCAGCAAAAAACAGCCTGGAAAGCCCTACGAAATTTGGTTATAAATGTGTTTGTTTAAATGCAAGGAGCATAGTAAACAAAAGAAATGAACTCAACATTATGGTAGAAGATATTGACCCTCACATAATAGGTATAACTGAATCTTGGGCCACCCCCGATATATCAGATGCCGAATTAGGAATGACAGGATATGTAATGTTTAGGAAAGATAGATTAGGAAGAAGGGGAGGCGGAGTTATTTTATATATTAAAGAATCCATCCAGGCTTATGAAATAAAATTAGAAAAAGAAGCAGAATGTGAAGCTGTCTGGTGTAACATAGTTACAGGAAACTCAACATTAACTGTTGGGTTAGTTTATCGTAGTCCAAACATAAGCATAGAAGAGAAAGAAAACATGCACAACGCTATAAAATAAGTGAGTAAACGGGACTGTATTATTATGGGGGATTTTAACCATGGGCATATAAAGTGGACATCTCTACAGAGTCCTGGGAGAGAGGATCAAGAGTTTTTAAATTTAGTACAAGATAGTTTCCTTTTTCAACATGTGTTAGAACCAACCAGGGACAAGAACGTGTTGGACATAGTTTTGAGCTCACAGAAGGAATTTGTTGATAATGTCAATATATGTGAGCCACTGGGATGTAGTGATCATAACCAGATACATTTTATCATCAAAGTAAAAGGAGAACGGAACAGAAAAATACGGTACAGGAAAATTTTTCACAAAGGAAGATATAAGGACATGAGGGAATATTTAGCGAAGATAGACTGGAATAACACACTGAAGAATAAGACAGCAACAGAATGCTGGAATATCTTAAAGAGGGAAATTGACTGCGTCGTTGACAAATTTGTCCCCTTGAAAAAACAAGGGAAAAGGTCAAAGAAGAAACACTTATCGAAGGAAGCCATTAGAAAAATCAAGTACAAGCAAATGATGTGGAAGACATATAGACATACTGGAAGTGAAGAAGACTATGCCATTTATAAAGAAGCACTTAATCAAGCTACAGCTGAAATTAGAAATTCGAAGAGAAGCTATGAACAAAAAATAGCTTTCAACATAAAACATGACAGCAAGAGTTTTTATGCGTATGTTCGAAGTAAACAGAAAGTTCAAGATAAGGTCGGGCCACTAGAAGGTAGTGATGGAAACATAATAACGGAGGGATTCTTAATGGCAGAAAACCTAAATGAATACTTTAGTTCGGTATTTACCAGGGAAGATATTAGTACATTACCAGTACTAGAGACTAAGTTCGAAGGGAGAGAGTGTGACTATTTAGGACAACTAACTGTAACCCCAAAAATGGTAGCTATGAAAATAAGAGATATGAAGGATAATAAATCACCAGGAGTGGATGGGATTCCTCCCAAATTACTACTGGAAATTGTAGAACAAATTAGCATACCACTTGCAACAGTGTTCAATTTGGCATTAGAGGAAGGAGTGGTTCCGGTAGAATGGAAAGAAGCAAACATCATACCATTATTTAAAAAAGGATCAAGAAGCAAGTCAGAGAACTATAGACCAGTGAGTTTAACATCGGTGATTTGTAAACTATTAGAAAGACTAATTAAAGATCACTTGGTTGATTTTCTTGTTAAAAATAAATTGATAAACACATCTCAACATGGGTTTTTAAAAGCGAGGTCATGCTTAACAAATATGTTATGTTTTTTGGAAGATGTCACAAAGTGGGTAGATGAGGGATCACCAGTAGATATAATCTACTTAGATTTTAAAAAAGCCTTTGACAAAGTGCGACACCAAAGATTACTACTTAAACTAAAGGCCCATGGCATAGGAAATAGTATGATTAACTGGATAGAAAAATGGCTTATTGATAGAAGACAAAGAGTAGTAGTTGATGGGGAGGTTTCAAATTGGAAATCTGTTTTGAGTGGAGTACCGCAAGGATCAGTATTGGGACCTATTTTATTCTTAATATATATCAATGATTTGGATGATGACATAACAAGCAAGGTGTTGAAGTTTGCGGACGACACAAAAGTGTTTAGGAAAATAAAAAGCGATGCAGATAGACAGCATTTACAAGATGATCTAAATAAGTTGATAGAATGGTCTGAGAAATGGCAAATGCTGTTTAACTTTGGAAAGTGTAAGTGCCTCAACACAGGACATGGGAATGAAAATGCACAATATACAATGGGTGGTACTGTACTAAATACTACTCTGAAGGAAAAGGACTTAGGTTTAACCATTAGTGCTGACATGAAGGTATCAGAGCAGTGTGGAATTGCAGCAGCGAAGGCAAACCAAATTCTTGGATTAATTAGGCGAAATATAGTATACAGAGAAAAAGAACTAATAATACCGCTTTATAAAACAATAGTTAGGCCTCATTTAGAATATTGTATACAAGCATGGAGGCCATATCGCAAGAAGGATATTGATATGCTAGAAAGAGTACAGAGGAGAGCAACAAAAATGATACCAAAACTCAGGAATATTAGTTATGAAATGCGTCTAAAAGAATGTGGTCTAACAACACTAGAAACCAGAAGATTGAGAGGAGATCAGATTGAGGTTTTTAAAATATTGAATGGGTATGAAAATATTGACAGAAATATTTTTTTCACGGTCAAGGAAGAGAGAAGGACTAGAGGACATGGAGTTGCATTAGCAAAGAAGCAGTGTAGACTAGATATTAGAAAATTTTCATTTTCCCAAAGAATAGTAAACGAATGGAACAAATTATCAGCTGATTGTGTAGGTGCTAGAAGTGTTAATATGTTTAAAAATAAAATTGACATATACCTAAGACGGGCAGGGTATACTTAAATAGATAGGTTGGACTCTCGATAAGCCAAACGGCTTCCTTGTCCACCTGCCATCTAGAGTTGATTCTCTAGGTGGCAATCTTGTTAAATCTTGTTAAATCCGCACGCACGCACGCACAAACGCACAAACGCACACACGCACACACTCACACACGCACACACGCACACACGCACACACGCACACACGCACACACGCACACACGCACACACGCACACACG
>OZ024865.1:5882011-5894511 GCA_964017155.1 Oasisia sp. SBJ-2009 | reverse complement strand
TGTTGTAGTAGTTGTATGGCGGCATACGTGTGGTGGTAGTGGTGGTTGTGGCGGTCGTTATGGTAATTGAGAAATAGTGTCATGATGTTTTATCCACAGGGAAATACAGCATATGTACACGGTGCTATGTTGAGTGTAGTGCGAGGGCTCAAACGGAATGATATGTAACTATTGTGTATGTTCAAGCCCAGATGAACGATAATGTGAAACTTCGAAACACGCACTATTTGTCCGATTCTACAGTTACATCTAAACCCAACTGACTAAGCCCCCGTTTCGTTGCTGAAACCAAATAAAGATATATTGGAGAAAGGTGCATGCATAAATATGAAACAGTGAAAAGGGAATATACGATGCAGCAGTTTATTAAGCAATCAGATCAATGTTTTCGGTCAAACAAGTCTTGTGTTGTATTCGTCACACCCAGCAGGTGCCTAATACATAAAGTATTTTATGTTTTCTGTTGTGTATTGTGCACAAATTAACTTGCAAGGAAATGTGGCCGCAGCTCGTTTGATGTTCAATAAATGACAACGGATACGTACCGATAAGGTTGGTAATGGGCATAATTTATTGCCAGTTGATATGAAACATACAATGGAACAAACGCATGTATATAACAGGTAATTGTTTAGGCAAAGTTAACATTCAGACAAAGATATACATGCATCAAGCGGTTAATATACAACATCAAAGGTGAGGTGAGGGGCTACCAGCCCATAGATAAACAGTCAAGCTTCTAATACACAAATATACAGTGTAGAATAAGCAGCATAGTAAGAAATACAAGGGATATGTCTATCTGACAAATAAAGTATAAGTAACACACTACACACCAAAAAACAAGAAATGTGAGGTGGAGGAGAGGAGGCGGTGGTGTCTCATAAACAGACAGATTAATATCGAATAAAACAGCAGAATATGCGATACTAAAATAAACACGACTCACTTTGTTCGATTAGGAAAAGAACTGGGGAAGAATGGCAGACTTTTCCCATGATGCCCTGCACTGGGCCAGCCCACCAACTGGAAGGGGTGTAAGGTTATAACTATTTCGGATTCCCATTATCATGCAACACCCAACAAACATAAATTTACTTATGGTTATACCAAGAAGTTGTTATTTATGTTTTCTGTTGTGTATTGTGCACAAATTAACTTGCAAGGAAATGTGGCCGCAGCTCGTTTGATGTTCAATAAATGACAATGGATACGTACCGATAAGGTTGGTAATGGGCATAATTTATTGCCAGTTGATATAAAACATACAATGGAACAAACGCATGTATATAACAGGTAATTGTGTAGGCAAAGTTAACATTCAGACAAAGATATACATGCATCAAGCGGTTAATATACAACATCAAAGGTGAGGGGCTACCAGCCACAGACACTGATCATAATGAGGAGTGTCCCCCCACACAAGGCCACCGCACATCATCAGGCTAACAGCTATAATTACCAACCCAAATATGCTTTAAGTGCCAAATCATCTGTGTAAATAATGGCAACCTAATTTAAGCAAAAGATAACCCACACAGGTGTGGGCATAATAGTAAACCATAAGCTGGACAGACTGTTAAAAAGGAACGATCGCACATTAACTGTGTATCTGCATCTTAGACCCGGCTAAGCTGGACAGACTGACAAAAGGAACCAATAGTGCATTAACTGTGTATCTGCATCTTAGACCCGGCTAAGCTGGACAGACTGGCAAAAGTAACCAATAGTGCATTAACTGTATATCTGTATCTTAGACCCGGCTAAGCTGGACAGACTGACACAATTAACCAATAGCACATTAAATGTGTGTCTAAATTGCAAGTACCTTGTATGCAATAGACAGAATGTGAAACTAAAAGGTATAGCCCATAAGTAGGACAACCAGCAGCAGCACCAGGCTAGGGGGGGGGGGTCAATGTGGCGGGGGAAAAAATTGGATATATATAAGTAAACACCAGCCAGCCTCTCAGACCCGGCTAAGCGTGCCAGACTGGTGGAAGTACCTAAACGTATAGGGAAATTATGTACCAGGCTACTGGATATATCAGCGGAAATTTGTTATAGAGGCAAAAAGAAATAGATGTTGACAAGTGAACATTGTTAGAGTGTCATCACAGGGATCCGGATATATCGCCGGAAAGCAGCAGATTTCCACCTGCCCATAGCTTGGATCTGCACATCTGTGTACCCCCGTGTTGCTGCAGTAGTGGCTGCACCTATTCTAAATGAATGACATTTGTAAAGGCTGGGGTCATAACCGGCATGAGAAAGACATGCTGATAATTGAGAAGAAAAATATGTTCGCGAAATGGGTGTTTTGTCAGAGAAAACAAAAAGTGGTCCTGGTGATGAGCCACGGGTACGTAAGTAGCGACAGATATGTACGACAGGACAGTTGTGTGACTGTGAATTGATTTCGAGAACAATGGGCCTGTGTTGGTGTTTAGCATGCTGAATTGTTAGTTGTAAGGAAGACTTAACTTGGTCACGAGCTGGCACGATAAGAAGATTGCTTCGTTTGATTACATGTTCAGCTAACACTCCAGGTCGCACTGTAATTTCTCCAATTCTTAAAACACCGTAAAAAGCTAACATGAACATAGCGGCTATGCATCGCTGCAAATATTTGTCACTGATGACAGATTTTGCAGCACGGACTAGGAGAGCTAGCATGTGTTGATCGATAGGCCGTCTCAAATCCATTGTACGAGATGTCTTGTGTACCCCTACTAGAAGTTTTCGAATGTAAAAATTGTCAGCAGGATTGGCTAACCCAACAATTTTGTGACTGTAAGAAATAGCTGACACAGTGGATAGAATAGTGGAAAAAGCATAATTGGCTGCAAAGAGATGGGTAATAAATCCAGCCAGATCAGTATGAGAAACAGGAAAATACCTAACGCCAGGATGGACAGATGATAAGTAGTGACGTAACATATTTACACTGCGTCTATATGATGCACGAGTTGTAGGTGCGAGAGAAGCTCTGATTAAGTCATGCTCTAAAGTAGCAACACTTCTGGTCTCAAAGACTCTGGAATCCTGGCCGGAGCGACATCTAGCCACGGTGCCATCTGTCGTGCTTTGTCGATCTGCAAGCGAGAAAGATGATCAGCAATGACATTCTGATAGCCAGGAATGTGGCGAGATCGGAAGAGGATGTTGTATTTCAAACATGCCAACACTAGCTGTCTGACGAGTTTCATAATAGGTCGATTTTTTGATGTAGTCTTATTAATGATATCGACCACCCCAAAATTATCAGTCATAAAGAGAATGCAGTGGTTGTCAAAATACTTCCCGAACATCTCTGTGGCCAAGACCAACGGATATAACTCCAGAAGGGTGATATCAGCTGAGGTGAAGTGTTTGTGCCATGAACCCGCGACCCACTTTTACCGAAAATAACAGCAAAGCCTAACTGACTGGACGCATCTGTATACAACTTAATTGTTTGGGACGAGAGAAACTTCTGCTCCAGGAACATACTCTTCCCATTGAAAGAGTGGAGAAAGAGTTGCCATGCATACAAGTCAGCACGTGCTTCAGAATTCAGTGTGACGTAGTGGTGCAGGCGAGTTACGCCGACCGTGAGATTAAGTAAACGGCGTAAAAAACTTCTACCTGCAGAAACAACACGGCATGCAAATGAGAGCAGACCAATTAGTGATAACAGGTCACGCAAAGTCACTTTTCGGCACTTTGCCATGCGGTTTACTAATGACAGAGCCTTCGATAGTTTATCCTGAGGTAAACGAAGTTGCAATGCATTAGTGTCAATCTCAATACCGTATACAATTTGGCAGGTTGCAGGAAGACATCTCTTGGTCATAATTTAATGGGATGCACAACTCCTGAGCAAGACTCTCGAAAGAAAGCAAGGAATTGAGACAAGTGGGTTCATTATGAGACCCAACGAAGATGAAATCGTCGAACAAATGAGTGACATTTACAACACTGTAATGTGAATGTAGGATTCATTGCAGGGCACGACTGAAATGCTCGAAGGTCTGGCAACTAACTGCTGAACCCATAGGGAGCACTTTGTCATGGTAGAACATTCCTTGCCACGTAAACCCGAGTAATGGGTAATCTTGCGGTCTAATGGGAATGAGTCGAAACGCGTCTTGTATATCAGCCTTAGCAATGAAACAACGAGGACCACACGACCTGACTAGCTCTACCACCCTGTCTAATGATTCATATTGGACAGTTGTAAATTCCTTGGAGGTATAAAAATTAATGGAATCAACTTTAGGGAATGACAGATCGTGAATGAGTCGGAATTTACCTGGATCATGTTTAGGCACCAATCCAAGGGGAGAACTTTGGAAATTGGTGAAGGGTATTTCCTGAAATGGACCGGCGACACGACCTAAGCTAATTTCATGAAGGATTTTTTGCTCAACTATTGTGGCTGCCTGCAGTGCTGATTGGTGGTTACTCGAATGACGCATGCCCTGGGGACCCTCGTAATGAATAGGGAAACCTGTTGAAAAACCGTCCAGTAAAATGGCAGTCTCATCTTTGTCATATGCTGTAAGATACTAGGAAAAAACCTTACTGTCGATTGGTGTTGGCAGGGCGCACTGCACCACCTCGTCTGACTGAGTGAGGACGGGCAGAGCGCATGTTGCAGCGATTGGTGGGGTGCTTACCGGAACACTTGGCACAGGTGTGCTTGAACGGGCACGTAGGATGGGGGCATGCGCCAAACTGCTCGAATTGGAAGCATTGACCTTTTTGAAATGTCTTGTTGCCGACAGCGAAGGTGCCGCGGTTTCGCATGTAGGGGGTTCGTGTTGCATTACCCCGAAAGGAATAATTGCCAGGTTTGTGGGAGGCCTGTTCAAGACAGCGAAATCTTAGGTCCCAGTTTACCTGTCCAAACATCAGGTGATTAGCTTCCATCTCCCTTCGGAATGCCGTGTCATAGCGACACCATGCCATCCCCCCAAACCTACGTGACATTTCTGTGATATCGGCAATGTGCTTAAATAGCCCGGGTGCTTGGTGTGGGGAATTTTCAGTGAGTACGGCTGCATAGACAGAGAATGCGGTCACCCACTGGTGGATGGTAGTGATGGCTTTGGTTCGTGTTGGTTTGACCAGGGACAAAGCATCCTGTTGGCCTATGGCTGTGATTTCTAAAGTTAAGCGCTGGTGCTGCTGCTCATTTATATCATCATCAGTATCGTCATCGATCAGTAAAAGTTGCAGGTTGATATAGTCCCCTCTCCTAATCCTGGCTTTGAGAGAGTCCGATAGATTGGCCCCCAGCGGCCTGTTTACAACATTATACGTAGGTAAAGGGGTGTACAACTCACCCCCTAGAAGCCCGCTGAGGACCGCATCAACACCGTCCTGGTCGCTATCGTCCGAATCGGCATCAACGACGTTACGGCTGGTTGAAGCGGATGGCACGGCTTCAGCGAGACGACTCGCACGTGGCACGGCTTCAGCGAGACGACTCGCACGTGGAACGGCTTCAGCGAGACGACTCGCACGAACGGGCTCAGGACCCGAAGCAGGCAGCAGACGACCTGATTGTTCGAGCTGCCGCATCACAGCAGCGGCAGTGGCATCAGCCAACGGGGCCGTCCCTGCAGCGACATCCGGTGCGGCGACATCCGGTGCGGCGACATCCGGTGCGGCGGTTGGCTTTCCGACAGCAGCTGGCGCTCGTTTGCGCAGCTTTCCCGTCTGCGTTCGTGTCACGTGGATACGACGTTTCGGTGGTGGCATCTGTGAAATGTCAACGAAGAAACGGAAAGTATTCAGCAAATTCAGTACATATGTAACTGTGACTGAAGCAGAACGCACTGACAATTGAATTGTCGTTAATTTGTTGCTGTCAAAAAACATGTCGCATAAATCCAGGTCATTTGTGTATGTGTGTATGTGTGTATGTGTGTATGTGTGTATGTGTGTATGTGTGTATGTGTGTATGTGTGTATGTGTGTATGTGTGTATGTGTGTATGTGTGTATGTGTGTATGTGTGTATGTGTGTATGTGTGTATGTGTGTATGTGTGTATGTGTGTATGTGTGTATGTGTGTATGTGTGTATGTGTGTATGTGTGTATGTGTGTATGTGTGTATGTGTGTATGTGTGTATGTGTGTATGTGTGTATGTGTGTGTGTGTATGTGTGTGTGAATGTATGTATGTGTATGTGTGTATGTGTGCATGTGTGTGCGTGTGCGTGTGTGCGTGTGTGCGTGTGTGCGTGTGTGCGTGTGTGCGTGTGTGCGTGTGTGCGTGTGTGCGTGTGTGCGTGTGTGCGTGTGTGCGTGTGTGCGTGTGTGCGTGTGTGCCTACGTGCCTGTTTGCGTGTGTGCGTGTGTGCGTGTGTGCGAGTGTGCGTGTGTGCGTGAGTGTGCGTGTGTGCGTGTGTGCGTGTGTGCGTGTGTGCGTGCGTGCGTGCGTACGTGCGTGAGTGTGTGAGTGTGTGTATGTGTGTGTGTTTGTGTTTGTGTGTGTGTTTGTGTGTGTGTGTGTTTGTGTTTGTGTTTGTGTTTGTGTGTGTGTGTGTGTGTGTGTGTGTGTGTGTGTGTGTGTGTGTGTGTGTGTGTGTGTGTGTGTGTGAAAACATGACTTGTTTGCATTATTTTTGCTTACTTTGAACCTATTCCGTAAGATAATGAATTCTTAAGAAAATAATACAGTTAAATAGAATCCATTGTAAAGTACTATGTTTTCTTCTTCAGTTCACAAGTCGTTGCCACGTATACAAGGTAGTGGTTTTGTGACACATTAACGAAACTCATTCGTTGGATGTTTTAACTGGCATAATACGTTACAAAAAGGGCAAAACTATTATGTGGATAGGATATGTGGCTAGGTTTTGAAATAACAACTTCTTGGTATAACCAAAAGGACATTTATGTTTGTTTGGTGTTGCATGATAATGGGAATCCGAAATACACCCCTACCAGTTGGTGGGCTGGCCCAGTACAGGGCATCATGGGAAAAGTCTGCCATTTCTTTTCCCAATCGAACAAAGTGAGTCGTGTTTATTTTAGTATCGTATATTCTGCTGTTTTTTCGATATTAATCTGTCTGTTTATGAGACAGTGTGTTGCACGACTTTGTTCAATTGATTCATTTACTTTTGTGTACGTTTATTGATCTTTCCCTTTCGGATTTGTACTTACTAACGGTTTTACTTTTGGCCTTTATTCCGTATTCGGCCGGGACATTTCCTTGGTGCGTCCATTACGCCTGTTTCTGTAAACAAATGGCAACGCCGATGTATCGGTTTGCCGGCGGGACTGCTTCCCAATCGGATCAGACTCGTGTCGTACTGATTGGTGACAGTTTCGCCTCCCGTTTCCACCGTTATTGTCGCGCACATGGGTTCGTCAATGGCGGACTTGACCCACTTCGCTTCTCTCTGTCCGTTGTGTCTCGCGGGGGGCCCCTCCTCGGCTTAGTCAACGACGCTGCCCCGCGGATATCCGAGGCCCACGCCACTAAGGCGATCCTTACCCTAGGTGGTAATGATCTTAACCGACCCAGCTGCGAACCACTGCAGCTAGCTAAGGATCTTTTAAACATCGCTCGACATTTCGTTCGCGTCGACGGATTTTCTAAAGTGGCCATTTGCCAACTCTGCTACCGCTACCCCCCTTCCGGCTCTCGCGCGCACACCGTGGCTGCTCTGAAACACCCTCTCCGTCCCGGTTACAATGTTTTGGTCGATGCTGTTAATGCGGAATTGCGACGTTTAATTTCGTTTTTCCCCGCTATCCATTTCTGGAAGCACCGCGGCATGCTTTTAGATTACCGATCTCTTGTTTGCGACGACGGCGTACATGTTAACGCTACCGGGGAGCGGCTCTACTTCAGATCTATCCGTGGGGCGGCGCTGTTCCTCAGCAAGTCGTAACAAATTCCTTTTATCCACACCTGCATTAATGCATTCTTGTTTTCCTACATAAGTTTTGCCTACATGTTCCACTATTCTTGGGTTTCCGAAATTACCCATAACCTTTAACTGTTGTCACACAAATTTCATTAAAATAAAAACAAAACCAAAAACAAAATAATTCCACCATCTGTTTTCTCCTACTTTCAGGTGACCTGTGCGTTCCTTACTACATTTGTCCCTCCATTTAGGATGTCACGATTCCTAGATAAGCCACTTCTGGTTCGGATTCATGTTTCCGAGTTATAGCCTCAGGATTGCGAGGTACCGGAGCTGGTTTATTGTCACTCAAACTCTGGTTCGATGCAATACACTCGAGTGATAGCCCCAGGATTGCGGGGTGCCGGAGTTTGTCTGACCGCTTATATATGTAAACAGGCTGTGGTTCGATTCGTCGATTGTCAGCCTCTAGTTGTCGAGGTACCACAGTTTGTTTACATCTGTTGGGATCGTTCCATGATTCCCTATTCGGGCCCGCTTGTCGGTTGTGCCTCGATATTTGTACAGTTATGTACGCCAAGTTCTGGTTCGAGATATATCCTCGAGTTATAACCCCAGGGTTGAGGGGTACCAGAATTTGTCTTAGGTGTTTCCTTGTAAACAAGTTCAGGTTTGAATAGAATTGTCAATTGCCAGCCTCTAGTTGTCGAGGTACCAGAACTTGTTTATATATTGGACCTTCCCCTGATTCCCTTTCTGTACCGCTTGTTGGTTACGTCTGGATGTTTCACAGTTTATGTCAACCTTCTTGGTTCAATGACTTATATCTTGTGTTGGTAACTTTGTGGGTTACAGCCTGACCTGGAGTTATGTGACATGTTTTTTGACAGCTCACACTTACTATGCCTTCATTTGTCATACTGTCAATCACAGGTCAGTTGAATTTATGTGACAGGTTCTTATCAGCAACACAAACAATCACTACAACTTCCATTGTCTTTGTGTTCTTTTCCAATCACAGTTGACCTGGATTTATGTGACATGTGTTCGACAGCACCTACTTGCTAAGACTTCACTTGTCATTGTGCTCTTGTTCAATCACAGTTGACCTGGAATTATGTGACATGTGTTTGACAGCAACAACTTACTACGACTTCATTTGTTATTGTGTTCTCGTTCAATCACAGTGGACTTGGATTTAGGTGACATGTGTTCGCCAGCATCACATTACTACGACTTCAATTGTCATTGTGTCCTTGTTCCATCACAGTTGACCTGGATTTATGCGACATGTTTTTTGACAGCAACAAATTAACGACAATTCAATTTTGCGTTCTGCTTCAGTCACAGTTACATATGTACTGAATTTGCTGAATACTTTCCGTTTTTTCGTTGACATTTCACAGATGCTACCACCAAAACGTCGTATCCACGTGACACGAACGCAGACGGGAAAGCTGCGCAAACGAGCGCCAGCTGCTGTCGGAACGCCAACCGCCGCACCGGATGTCGCCGCACCGGATGTCGCCGCACCGGATGTCGCCGCACCGGATGTCGCCGCACCGGATGTCGCCGCACCGGATGTCGCCGCACCGGATGTCGCCGCACCGGATGTCGCTGCAGGGACGGCCCCGTTGGCTGATGCCATTGCCGCTGCTGTGATGCGGCAGCTCGAACAATCAGGTCGTCTGCTGCCTGCTTCGGGTCCTGAGCCCGTTCGTGCGATTCGAGACGCTGAAGCCGTGCCACGTGCGAGTCGTCTCGCTGAAGCCGTGCCATCCGCTTCAACCAGCCGTAACGTCGTTGATGCCGATTCGGACGATAGCGACCAGGACGATGTTGATGCGGTCCTCAGCGGCCTTCTAAGGGGTGAGTTGTACACCCCTTTACCTACGTATAATGTTGTAAACAGGCCGCTGGGGGCCAATCTATCGGACTCTCTCAAAGCCAGGATTAGGCGAGGGGACTATATCAACCTGCAACTTTTACTGATCGATTACGATACTGATGATGATATAAATGAGCAGCAGCACCAGCGCTTAACTTTAGAAATCACAGCCATAGGCCAACAGGATGCTTTGTCCCTGGTCAAACCAACACGAACCAAAGCCATCACTACCATCCACCAGTGGGTGACCGCATTCTCTGTCTATGCAGCCGTACTCACTGAAAATTCCCCACACCAAGCACCCGGGCTATTTAAGCACATTGCCGATATCACAGAAATGTCACGTAGGTTTCGGGGGATGGCATGGTGTCGCTATGACACGGCATTCCGAAGGGAGATGGGAGCTAATCACCTGATGTTTGGACAGGTAAACTGGGACCTAAGATTTCGCTGTCTTGAACAGGCCTCCCACAAACCTGGCAATTATTTCTTTCGGGGTAATGCAACACGAACCCCCTACATGCGCAACCGCGGCACCTTCGCTGTCGGCAACAAGACATTTCAAAAAGGTCAATGCTTCCAATTCGAGCAGTTTGGCGCATGCCCCCATCCTACGTGCCCGTTCAAGCACACCTGTGCCAAGTGTTCCGGTAAGCACCCCACCAATCGCTGCAACATGCGCTCTGCCCGTCCTCACTCAGTCAGACGAGGTGGTGCAGTGCGCCCTGCCAACACCAATCGACAGTAAGGTTTTTTCCCAGTATCTTACAGCATATGACAAAGATGAGACTGCCATTTTACTGGACGGTTTTTCCACAGGTTTCCCTATTCATTACGAGGGTCCCCAGGGCATGCGTCATTCGAGTAACCACCAATCAGCACTGCAGGCAGCCACAATAGTTGAGCAAAAAAATCCTCCATGAAATTAGCTTAGGTCGTGTCGCCGGTCCATTTCAGGAAATACCCTTCACCAATTTCCAAAGTTCTCCCCTTGGATTGGTGCCTAAACATGATCCAGGTAAATTCCGACTCATTCACGATCTGTCATTCCCTAAAGGTGATTCCATAAATTTTTATACCTCCAAGGAATTTACAACTGTACAATATGAATCCTTAGACAGGGTGGTAGAGCTAGTCAGGTCGTGTGTTCCTCGTTGTTTCATTGCTAAGGCTGATATACAAGACGCGTTTCGACTCATTCCCATTAGACCGCAAGATTACCCATTACTCGGGTTTACGTGGCAAGGAATGTTCTACCATGACAAAGTGCTCCCTGTGGGTTCAGCAGTTAGTTGCCAGACCTTCGAGAATTTCAGTCGTGCCCTGCAATGGATCCTACATTCACATTACAGTGTTGTAAATGTCACTCATTTGCTCGACGATTTCATCTTCGTTGGGTCTCATAATGAACCCACTTGTCTCAATTCCTTGCTTTCTTTCAAGAGTCTTGCTCAGGAGTTGTGCATCCCATTAAATGTGAGCAAGAGATGTCTTCCTGCAACCTGCCAAATTGTATACGGTATTGAGATTGACACTAATGCAATGCAACTTCGTTTACCTCAGGATAAACTATCGAAGGCTCTGTCATTAGTGAACCGCATGGCAAAGTGCCGAAAAGTGACTTTGCGTGACCTGTTGTCACTAATTGGTCTGCTCTCATTTGCATGCCGTGTTGTTTCTGCAGGTAGAACTTGTTTACGCCGTTTACTTAATCTCACGGTCGGCGTAACTCGCCTGCACCACTACGTCACACTGAATTCTGAAGCACGTGCTGACTTGTATGCATGGCAACTTTTTCTCCACTCTTTCAATGGGAAGAGTATGTTCCTGGAGCAGAAGTTTCTCTCGTCCCAAACAATTAAGTTGTATACAGATGCGTCCAGTGAGTTAGGCTTTGCTGTTATTTTCGGTAAAAAGTGGGTCGCGGGTTCATGGCACAAACACTTCACCTCAGCTGATATCACCCTTCTGGAGTTATATCCGTTGGTCTTGGCCACAGATATGTTCGGGAAGTATTTTGCCAACAACTGCATTCTCTTTATGACTGATAATTTTGGGGTGGTCGATATCATTAATAAGACTACATCAAAAAATCGACCTATTATGAAACTCGTCAGACAGCTAGTGTTGGCATGTTTGAAATACAACATCCTCTTCCGATCTCGCCACATTCCTGGCTATCAGAATGTCATTGCTGATCATCTTTCTCGCTTGCAGATCGACAAAGCACGACAGATGGCACCGTGGCTAGATGTCGCTCCGGCCAGGATTCCAGAGTCTTTGAGACCAGAAGTGTTGCTACTTTAGAGCATGACTTAATCAGAGCTTCTCTCGCACCTACAACTCGTGCATCATATAGACGCAGTGTAAATATGTTACGTCACTACTTATCATCTGTCCATCCTGGCGTTAGGTATTTTCCTGTTTCTCATACTGATCTGGCTGGATTTATTACCCATCTCTTTGCAGCCAATTATGCTTTTTCCACTATTCTATCCACTGTGTCAGCTATTTCTTACAGTCACAAAATTGTTGGGTTAGCCGATCCTGCTGACAATTTTTACATTCGAAAACTTCTAGTAGGGGTACACAAGACATCTCGTACAATGGATTTGAGACGGCCTATCGATCAACACATGCTAGCTCTCCTAGTCCGTGCTGCAAAATCTGTCATCAGAGACAAATATTTGCAGCGATGCACAGCCGCTATGTTCATGTTGGCTTTTCACGGTGTTTTAAGA
>OZ024865.1:5857011-5874511 GCA_964017155.1 Oasisia sp. SBJ-2009 | reverse complement strand
TCACTCACACACATATATACAGGGGTAAACACGATAGACTAACATTTTATTGTTATCGACTCGAAAATCGTCGAACACGTTACGCGGTAACACAAACAAAACAACCGACGTGACATAAGCCACACCGCTGATGTGTTGAAGGTTAACAATTTGCCAGTGGTTTAGATCGTACTCACTTCGTCCATCAGTCCATGGAAGTGACATGGCGGAGATTCACACAGCTGATTGCCAATCATCATTGGGCACATCATGTTGGCAATCCGACCTAAGTGAAGAAATGAATCGTGTTAACTACTTGTTACTGGTTACCGGCTACTCGAAGATGTAGCTAAAGGTAACTTCCAGTCTAATCAAATTAATTACTTCTTTTAATGCGTCTTCTTTGTTAACCGACAATATGTTCAGTGCTGTAAAAGTACAGTTGTTTTCGTCGTGATTTGCTGTCAATACGTTATGTGTACATTCTGCCACCATTGCCAAACCGGTATATTACGTTCTAAAACCAGAAGTGTGATTAATGATATTTTCAAACCCAACCGTATAAACGCAACTCGAAGACTCTAGAATAAATAGCCAGCCGGGAAAAGTTTCACTGAGAAACATATGCATTAGCAATAACACAAACAATGTATACATTTTTATAAACACTTATCTATTATAACTATATACCATTTTATTTATTCAAATCAATACTAACTTCTTACACTCAATGCAAGATGTTAGACCAACACAATATGCCATATATGTTGGTATATTTTGGCATATAATAAATTACATACTGATATTTATGCATAATTGTGTCAGTGTGTATAATGGCAGCGTTTCTTTGACACGAATATACAAGAGCATTATTTCACGAGAGATATGCATTTAGTATATTGAAATAGCTGGACGATTGTGAAAAATAATGGAATTACTGTTTACCTGCGAAGGGTTTAGTTGCCCTCAGACGACCGTCGACGTACACCCTCATGTATTTTCCGTCCCACGACATAACCACGTGATGCCACAAACAGTCATAGGCCTGCGGAGTGTAGACATGTTTTTTGTAAAGCACGCAAACACGACGGCCTCTTCCTAACATAGTCTAGTGTAATTTATTCTACTCTGAATGTCACAATTTTTTTCGTCGGAGGTGGAATTGGCTAGTAATAGTTATATTATATATACAACTCATCATGATATACCTTAAGAAGGAACAATATAAATAAATTGCAAAATATTATTCGTTTTATTTCCATAGTGAAACTCTAAAATATAAGTAATACGTGAACCTATCAATGACCAAAATGCCACAGCACGGACACAGCACGCCATGAGCAGGGACATGACATAGAAACTTGTCACATACAGTCATCTAGTCAGGAAATGGACTAGTCAAATGTAAGTACCACACATACACGCACGCGCACGCGCACTCGCACGCGCACGCGCACTCACACGCACACGCACACGCGCACGCGCACGCGCACGCGCACGCGCACACGCACACGCACAAGCACACGCACACATACACACACACACACACACAAACAAATACATAAACACACACACATACATGTATATATATATATATATATATATATATATATATACATGTAATACGTGTAATTTCGATATTACCGTCAAATAGGATGCGTCCGCCAGAACGTTCCCGCTTGACTCTAGGCGTGCCTTCAGTAGGTCTGGAGCAGGCGAAGACACGAAGACGGAAACATTGGCGGCTGGATCCGATCCACACATGTTGCTGACAACGAGGCCCTGGCATTAACAGAAACAAAACCGTGAAATCATAAGTAGAGTGAATCACTTATTCCTATTGATATATACCACTCCTGCAGTATTTTTCACATGTTGATTTCGAACACGGTAACAACTAACAATGAATTTGATTAACTGCCCGAGCAAGTATTATCATAATAAATTAGGGCACTTTTTATTGTTTCTCAATATATATATATATATATATATATATATATATATATATATATATATATATATATATATATATATATATATATATATATATATATATATATATGTGTGTGTGTGTGTGTGAGTGTGTATGTATGTCGATGAAAAGATGTCTTGTTATTTTACGGCATTATGTGTCATATTATTTCAAAACAATACGTTGGCTGTGGGCGTAAAATCAGTGTACATAACGTTTCGTATCACCATTTTCACCGCCGAACAAAATGCTCGAAAGTTATATATGGATACCTGTTTTTACAATACTTTATGCGTAACACACCTGATCGCCACCACAAATGTTGTAGAAGAAACTGATGGAGAATTGCTTGAAGTGGTCATAGTTGTTCACGAAGTACGGGATCTCGAGAACGGACTGTTTGAACTGGGCGCACTGGCCATGTCTACACTGGGATCCGGAGACGATTATCACGTTGCTGTTCTTCACCGAGATATCGTTCGAACCTTGTACTCCCTCATTGCCGTCAAACGACAGGTGAGTGATCAACCGTTTCTCCGCTGCTGAAACTATATACATACACATATCTAACTAATTAAGTTAATATATATAAATATATATATATATATATATATATATATATATATATATACAAATATAATATATATATATATATATTTATATATATATATATATATATATATATATATATATATATATATATATATATATATATATAATAGTAATAATAATATCTTCATTGTCCTTTATTAAAATGGAAATGCACTTTGAACTTAAGTATTTGCATAGATCATACTGTTTAAATCACCTAGTAAAATATGTACACATTGATGAAAATGATATCATTTTTGACAGCCATTCTTGCAGCAAAAAAGATATGATTAAATACTGGAAACAATACAGTAACACAATTCGATGGCATTATAATATAAATAATTAAATTTGATGAAATACCACTGCAGTGGCAGCATTAGAGACTGTGATAAGTTGGTCATCCAGTGGTCTTCTGTGACGTCATACGCCTGAAGGAGGATGGAATGAATGGTTTAATGGCTACGGAATCATGTCGTTGTCATGCCTTAAACACTCTAACGTACATATTTATCAGTCCATTGGACAATTTTGTATCTGCATGTGAGATTCCTACAAATACCCACAATTCTGTCTTATGCTCGTGCAACTATCCACCATTATCTACAGCCAGTCACTCATATATATATATATATATATATATATAACTGAGTGGACTGGAACAATGCAGACTGAACAATCGTGCCCAAGTTTTAGCATCGCAGTTCAGGATTACAACCCGAGTTATCTCAGTCGATCATCGGAAACCTTATCCTTGGGCTACTACGCTCTGCAAGCGCCACTACTCACTTGGAACACGGGGGATTTCAGTCGGTCCAGTGTAAGGAGCATTCTTGGGACACTTTGGTCCTTTGAACACGGGAACGCACGTGAGGATATTCGGCTCCCAGAACTGGCAATCAGGACACTTCATGGGTGTTGCCGTCCATACGCCTCCGTGAGGGACGCACATGTAGAAGCGTTGACAGTCGTGCGGGTCGGGGGCAAACCCCGGTGAGGCAGTGGACGGTGCGCACAATGGACAATCGGCTGAAGCAGAACCGTATCGTCTCAATCGGAGTAAACAGCAAAAATGTAATGGTTTTAATATTTTTACTGTGTTTGCTTTTACTGGAAACAGTGTATCCTATATTCACACACAATATTGGTATCTCGGAACAATACAATTGAATGAGAGCGCAGTGCCAAGATTAGGGAACTATTGTATATGTATATATATATATACAAGCAAACGCACTATTATGTATATATATTTTATATATGTACAAGTATGTACATACTATAAATATATATATATATATATATATATATATATATATATATATATATATATGAACTTACCTTGAACATTAAAGTTCCATGGCGATACATCGGGCTTCCATAATCCTTTAAACCAGCCGTGGAAGCATGATGCGTTTCTCCAGGGCTCTTTCACAGCAAAAGTGTTGTCCATCCAATTCTCCCACGGAGATCCCGATGGAAAGCCGGGTACATAATTCCATGGCTCATAGTATAACTCATTCTCTGCATGTATGATATCTGGAGAACAGCAGCCTACAACAAATTATCATAAATATTCAATACTTTCATGTGAGGATTCTAACTAATTATATACCACACTAAAAGGTTATCCACATCCACCATACAATCTTAGATATACTTATTTAGAATTACTTAAGTAAGTAAGTGTTACATAATCGCAATTATATGTATGTATGTATATATATATATATATATATATATATATATATATATGTATATATGTATATATGTATATGTATATGTATATGTATATGTATATGTATATGTATATGTATATGTATATGTATATGTATATGTATATGTATATGTATATGTATATGTATATGTATATGTATATGTATATGTATATGTATATGTATATGTATATGTATATGTATATGTATATGTATATGTATATGTATATGTATATGTATATGTATATGTATATGTATATGTATATTTATATGTATATGTATATGTATATGTATATGTATATGTATATGTATATGTATATGTATATGTATATGTATATGTATATGTATATGTATATGTATATGTATATGTATATGTATATGTATATGTATATGTATATGTATATGTATATGTATATGTATATGTATATGTATATGTATATGTATATGTATATGTATATGTATATGTATATGTATATGTATATGTATATGTATATGTATATGTATATGTATATGTATATGTATATGTATATGTATATGTATATGTATATGTATATGTATATGTATATGTATATGTATATGTATATATATATATATATATATATATATATATATATATATATATATATATATGTATATGTATATATATATGTCGAACAAATAGCAAGCGTAAGATATGCAAAGTGGCATACTTACCATATACCCTCAAAGCAAGAGAACACAGCACAAGCAAAGTGAACTGGGTGGACTTCATTCTCGAATTTCTTGACACCGTCATCTTTAAAGGCAGCTATAAACACAACAATATTAAATGCGTATATATATATATATATATATATATATATATATATATATATATATATATATATATGTATATATGTATATATATATATATATATATATATATATATATATATATATATATACACACATCCATTTATAGCAGCAGCATCACAATATACACTATAACCTGAACAAAACGTTCGTTTGTTATCAATATGTCAGTCCCCATTTTTACAAGGTATTTTTGTAATACACAACGTGCAATGGGTTTGCCAGACGAGACATGTACGCGATGTAAACAGTAGTCGATGGCTGATGTAAGACAGTCCACCATTTGTTTATAGACAACCTTCCGTATTATGTCGGCATTAAAGTGTAATCGTATATTACCGACTAGTTGGATGTGGCAAATTCGACAGTCATCATAAAGTACACAAATAGCCCAGTTTTCTTGGGCGTGTTATAGAGAATGATCCCAGTTTAACCTTAGAAGTGTCCTTATGACGTTAATCACGAAGTCGCATTTGCGTGATGTAAGATAATGTTTACTAGATATAACATGTATATCATGTATACAAACTATAAAACTCCAAATCTACGTATAGAAAATAAGCCATTTATGTAAACTATGAAACCACAAAATTATATGCGTTTCTGCCTTTTCACCTAACATCGCATAACCAACCAAACAACACTGCGTATGGCTTACTTACTTGTAGAGGTGGCGCTGTTCAGACCGTCTTCTGTTGTGTTCAGTTGCCGGAATCCACCAAGCCGATACAACAACTGAGAAAGCTGCTGCTCTTTTATAGCGTGCCAAGCCTCAAACATTCTTTTTTAATTTTTGTCAAATCCTATAATTACCTCATTACGAATAAAGGAGCCGTGTACCCAGATATCAATGGAACAGAGGTGAACGTGTTAAGGTAATCCGGATTAATTTCAACGTACGTACGTCTCTGTAAGATCATAACAGTAATACAAATACCTGTTTACCAATTCAGACAAGTATGTGTTGCACTATTAATACTACGTCATCACTTGCGTATCTACGTGTACTTGATTCCGGTCGTTGTCTCACCTAATTACACAGACATCGGTCGAAGCAAAACAATTATGATATGTGTTAATATAGCAGAACATTGAACTTCTCTGACGTAGAAATGGGGGCACTGACGTCACCACAAAAAACACCGTCTGGAACTAGCCTATGACCAAACACCATGCATGTTTAATTTACCGCGTTCCTATCAACGCACAACGAGTAGACGACGGCAGCTCTTTTTTCACTCGAGCATTATCGTGTATTATTCCTATCTCGTCCTACATTTGCTATATGTCACAACTAACACAGACTCACCTAGCCTGTTGATGATGCAGTTCCTAAAGCTTGTGTTCAACTGTTATATGAAATGGTCTCAGGTCTCAGGTTGTTTATTACAAACAGCCCAAACTTGGGCTAACGCAGGAGTCTGTAGTACTTCTTGTTCGCATGCGTCAGGTATTATGTTTGTTTGTTTGTTTGTCTGTCTGTTTGAGCTTGTTTGTTTTTATGTTTTACAGGCAATTTAGGTGATTGGGTGTTGTGAAGGGGAGGTTCGTGATTGCTGCTTGAAAAGCTATTCGGTTATCTATTTCAGTAATGTGTTGTGGGATCATATTCCAGGAGAACACTGCAGTGTTGATGCGGCACCTGGTGGCCACGTAATGGCCACGGTTTTTTTGATGGTCGTAATAGACCCGGTGGTGGTGTGATGTTGATTATGTTATTTAACATTTTGTAAAATGTCATGACTTGTTTGAAAATCCTGCGTAGCTGAAGAGTGAACCATCCAAGGGTGCCTATTTGGTCTGTCGTGACTGTTTGGCGTCGATGGTTGTTTTTAACTAATCTGGCTGAAAGGTGCTGCACCTTTTCAAGATGTTTAATTTGGATAGTGGTGTGTGGATTCCATACAGGAGAGGCATATTCAAGATTTGGTCGGACTAGCATGTTATAGGCAGTTTCTTTTACATCTGTTTTGCATGGTCCGAGGGTTGGTTTGATCATACCTAAGACTTTTGAAGATTTGGAAGCTATGTCAGTGATGTGATTCGCCCAGGTTAGTTTAGTATCTAATGTTATTCCAAGATATGGGTGGCTGGAGACTTTGGAGAGTGGCACACCACAGAGGGAATACGAATGTACTCTGAGTTTTGTTTTGTTTGTTATTGGGAGAAGCACACATTTGCACATGCATTATAGAAGCGTATTCTGCGGCGATGACTAATATTTCTTTCAAAAACCAAATGTAATAAACATATCTCAGAATAGAAGACGTACATCAGTAGACAATTAAATGTTATTATATAGCTGTTTACCCATGAATATATTTCGCCCGCCCGCCCGCCCGCCCGCCCGCCCGCCCGCCCGCCCGCACGCCCGCCCGCCCGCCCGCCCGCCCGCCCGCCCGTCCGCCCGCCCGCCCGTCCGCCGTCCGTCCGTCCGTCCGTCCGTCCGTCCGTCCGTCCGTCCGTCCGTCCGTCCGTCCGTCCGTCCGTCCGTCCGTCCGTCCGTCCGTCCGTCCGTCCGTCCGTCCGTCCGTCCGTCCGTCCGTCCGTCCGTCCGTCCGTCCGTCCGTCCGTCCGTCCGTCCGTCCGTCCGTCCGTCCGTCCGTCCGTCCGTCCGTCCGTCCGTCCGTCCGTCCGTCCGTCCGTCCGTCCGTCCGTCCGCCCGCCCGCCCGCCCGCCCGCCCGCCCGCCCGCCCGCCCGCCCGCCCGCCCGCCCGCCCGCCCGCCCGCCCGCCCGCCCGCCCGCCCGCCCGCACGCTCGCTCGCCCGCCCGCCCGCCCGCCCGCCCGCCCGCCCGCCCGCCCGCCCGCCCGCCCGCCCGCCCGCCCGCCCGCCCGCCCGCCCGCCCGCCCGTCTTTAGATACTTCAATGTATATTCTTCACTGCATATACAGCACTACATATACCGCACTGTATAAATTAAACTGTTTTAACCATTTACAAACCTATTCCGATTGTGCTATGACTGCCACTCGCATGTATTACAAAAAAAGTTTAAAATTACAAAACACCTGGGAGATGACACATCACCACATGCTTGTATCAATTGGTAAAGAGGCGTTTGTATTACTGTTATGATCATTGACCTTACAGAGACGTACGTACGTTTAAATTAAGCCGGGATTACGTTAACAGGTGCATCTCTGTTCAATTGATGTCTGGGTACACGACTCGTTTATTCGTCATTAGGTAATGACAGGATGTGGGTACTAGGGGCATATGCTAGGTACAAATTATTAGAAGATGGAGCGGAGCGGTGGGGGTGGAGGAGGGAGGAAGGTCAATGTCAAAGGTCAAATGACAAATTCAACGTAAATGTCAACGGAAAGGGCAAGGGCAAGGGCATTGGCACGGGCACGGGCACGGGCACGGGCACGGGCACGGGCACGGGCACGGGCACGGGCACGGGCACGGGCACGGGCACGGGCACGGGCACGGGCACGGGCACGGGCACGGGCACGGGCACGGGCACGGGCACGGGCACGGGCACGGGCACGGGCACGGGCACGGGCACGGGCACGGGCACGGGCACGGGCACGGGCACGGGCACGGGCACGGGCACGGGCACGGGCACGGGCACGGGCACGGGCACGGGCACGGGCACGGGGACGGGCGGGCGGGCGCGGGCGGGCGCGGGCGGGCGGGCGCGGGCGGGCGGGCGGGCGGGCGGGCGGGCGGGCGGGCGGGCGGGCGGAAGGACGGACGGACGGACGGACGGACGGACGGACGGACGGACGGACGGACGGACGGACGGACGGACGGACGGACGGACGGACGGACGGACGGACGGACGGACGGACGGACGGACGGACGGACGGACGGACGGACGGACGGACGGACGGACGGACGGACGGACGGACGGACGGACGGACGGACGGACGGACGGACGGACGGACGGACGGACGGACGGACGGACGGACGGACGGACGGACGGACGGACGGACGGACGGACGGACGGACGGACGGACGGACGGACGGACGGACGGACGGACGGACGGACGGACGGACGGACGGACGGACGGACGGACGGACGGACGGACGGACGGACGGACGGACGGACGGACGGACGGACGGACGGACGGACAAGCATATTTGTGTGCGTGCGTAATCGCACATGTACTGTTCTCCATATATTAGGTTTGTCTAAGACATTCAGTTTAGAACATCATAATATATTCATCGGTAAATAGCGACATATTAACATTTAATTTTCTACTGAAATACCTCTTCTATTCTGTGATATATTGATTCCATTTGGTTTTTCACAGAAATAATAGTCATAGCCGCAGTATATGTTTTTGTTATGCATGTGCAGAGGTAGCCATTCAGTTCACATAAGAGTTGAACACCAGTTTTTTAGGAACTGCATCACCAACAGGCACCACTCGGGCTAGGTGAGTCTGTATTAGTTGTGACACATAGCAAATGTAGGACGTTAGTCGGTGTCTCGAAATAGGAATAATACACGATAATGCTCGAGTGAAAGGAAATACCCTCCATCCCAGTCTGATACTGTCATCCACGATAACAAGGTAGAGGTAGTTGACGAGTATAAATACCTCGGCACAACAATTGACAATAAGTTGAAATGGGACCGCCACTGCAGTGTCACGTACAAGAAATGCCAGCAGCGTCTTTACTGCCTTAGAAAACTTCGATCCTTTAATATTGATAACACCATTTTATCCATGTTTTACAAATCTTGTATACAGAGTGTGTTTTGACATTTTCTTTTATATGTTGGTTTGGGAACGTTAGCCAGAAAGACAAGAATAAATTGCAGCGCGTTGTAAATATTAGTAGCAAAATAACCGGCCTCAAACAAACCTCTGTCACTGCTTTGTACGAAAAGCAGGTTCTCCGTAAAGCCAATAAAATAATTAACGACAGCACACACATCCTATATAACGAGTACGTCCTTCTGCCCTCGTCCAGAAGGTTCAGAACAATAATATCCAAAACAAACAGAAAGCGAGATTCATTCATCCCAATGTCAGTACGACTCCTAAATTCAAAACGATAATCACCTCTGGCGTTATGTGTGTATGTTGTATTTGTTGTTGTTGTTGTTGTTGTTGTTGTAAAAGGAAGACCACAATTACAATTTAACTTTAAAATTATATTATAGAATTTATCTTGTATTTTATTATGATTGATGTTCACTTACTGTTTTAATAATGAATTTATTAGCATTTTTTTTATTTCTCTACTCTGTATTTTATATTTTTATGACGACGAACGCTGCAAAATGAATTTCCCGGTTCGGGACAATGAAGTGTTATTGTATTGTATTGTATTGTAAAAAGAGCTGCCGTCGTCTACTCGTTGTGCGTTGATTGCAACGCAGTAAATTAAACATGCGTGGCGTTGGGTCATAGGCTAGTTCCAGGCGGTGTTTTTGTGGTGACGTCAATGCCCCCATTTCTACGTCAGACAAGTTCAATGTTTTGATATGTTAACACATATCACAATTGTTTTCCTTTGACCGATATCTGTGTAATTAGGTGAGATAACGACCGGAATGATGTACCCCTAGATACGCAGGTTATGACGTAGTGTTAATACTGCTTGGAGTCGTGACGTCAACTAGGGTATTTGCCGCTGCATTTATCGAAGTGCAACAAGTATATGTTCTGTAGGCTTGTCACCCTAAACAATCAGACGTGCTTCTTGCGGTTATTTTTTGTTGTCTGTCAAAGCTGTGATCATCGTAAACAGCTAAATTACCAGATTTAGTGCAGCTGTTTATTGTATAGCTCAATATTTAAAAAAAACGAGGCTTAAGATTACACCACACCTGGGAGATGACGTATCAACAAATACTTGTCTGAAGTGGTAAAGAGGCATTTTTGTTAGTGTTATGATCTTACAGAGACGTACGTACGTTGAAATTAATCCGGATTACCTTAACACGTTCACCTCTGTTACATTGATATATGGGTACACGGCTCGTTTATTCGTAATGAGGTAATTTTAGGATTTAACAAAAATTAAAAAAGAATGTTTGAGGCTTGGCACGCTATAAAAGAGCAGCAGCTTTCTCAGTTGTTGTATCGGCTTGGTGGATTCCGGCAACTGAACACAACAGAAGACGGTCTGAACAGCGCCACCTATACAAGTAAGTAAGCAATACGCAGTGTTGTTTGGTTGGTTATGCGATGATAGGTGAAAAGGCAGAAACGAATATAATTTTGTTTTTTTATAGTTTACATCAATGGCTTATTTTCTATACGTAGAGTTGGAGTTTTATAGTTTGTATACATGATATACATGTTATATCTAGTAAACATTATCTTACATCATGCAAATGCGACTTCGTGATTAACATCATAAGGACACGTCTAAGGTTAAACTGGGATCATTCTCTATAACACGCCCAAGAAAACTGGGCTATTTGTGTACCTTATGATGACTGTCGAATTTGCCACTTCCAACTAGTCGGTAATATACGATTACACTTTTACGCCGACAAAGTACGGAAGGTTGTCTTTAAACAAATGGTGGACTGTCTTACATCAGCCATCGACTACTGTTTACATCGCGTACATGTCTCGTCTGGCAAACCCATTGCACGTTGTGTATTACAAATATACCTTATAAAAATGGGGACTGACCTATTGATAACAATCGAACGTTTTTTTCAAGTTATAGTGTATATTGTGATGCTGCTGCTATAAATATATATATATATATATATATATATATACATATATATATATATATATATATATATATATATATATATATATATATATATGTATATATATATATATATATATATATATATATATATATATATATATATATATATATATATATATATATATATACGCATTTAATATTGTTGTGTTTATAGCTGCCTTTAAAGACGACGGTGTCAAGAAATTCGAAAATGAAGTCCACCCAGTTCACTTTGCTTGTGCTGTGTTCTCTTGCTTTGAGGGTATATGGTAAGTATGCCACTTTGCATATCTTACGCTTGCTAAGTGTTCGACATATATATATATATATATATATATATATATATATATATATATATATATACATATACATATATATATATATATATATATATATATATATATATATATATATATATATATATATATATATATATATATATATATATATATATATATATATACATACATATAATTGCGATTATGTAACACTTACTTACTTAAGTAATTCTAAATAAGTTTATCTAAGATCGTATGGTGGATGTGGATAACTTTTTAGTGTGGTATATAATTAGTTAGAATCCTCACATGAAAGTATTGAATATTTATGATAATTTGTTGTAGGCTGCTGTTCTCCAGATATCATACATGCAGAGAATGAGTTATACTATGAGCCATGGAATTATGTACCCGGCTTTCCATCGGGATCTCCGTGGGAGAATTGGATGGACAACACTTTTGCTGTGAAAGAGCCCTGGAGAAACGCATCATGCTTCCACGGCTGGTTTAAAGGATTATGGAAACCCGATGTATCGCCATGGAACTTTAATGTTCAAGGTAAGTTCATATATATATATATATATATATATATATATATATATATATATATATATATATATATGTATATATATATATACATATATATATATATATATATATATATATATATATATATATATATATATATATATATATATTATATGTATATATATATTTATATTAACTTAATTAGTTAATTATGTACCCCTGGCATACTTTGCTTGCGAACAAACAAGGCCATACAGGAAGTATATATATATATATATATATATATATATATATATATATATATATATATATATATATATATATATATATATATATATATATATATATATATATATATAGTTATAGTATGTACATACTTGTACATATATCAAATATATATACATAATAGTGCGTTTGCTTGTATATATATACATATATAATATTTCACTAATCTTGGCACTGCGCTCTCATTCAATTGTATTGTTCCGAGATACCAATATTGTGTGTGAATATAGGATACACTGTTTCCAGTAAAAACAAACATAGTAAGAATATTAAAACCATTACATTTTTGCTGTTTACTCCGATTGAGACGATACGGTTCTGCTTCAGCCGATTGTCCATTGTGCGCACCGTCCACTGCCTCACCGGGGTTTGCCCCCGACCCGCACGACTGTCAACGCTTCTACATGTGCGTCCCTCACGGAGGCGTATGGACGGCAACACCCATGAAGTGTCCTGATTGCCAGTTCTGGGAGCCGAATATCCTCACGTGCGTTCCCGTGTTCAAAGGACCAAAGTGTCCCAAGTATGCTCCTTACACTGGACCGACTGAAATCCCCCGTGTTCCAAGTGAGTAGTGGCGCTTGCAGAGCGTAGTAGCCCAAGGATAAGGTTTCCGATGATCGACTGAGAGAACTCGGGTTGTAATCCTGAACTGCGATGCTAAAACTTGGGCACGATTGTTCAGCCTGCATTGTTCCAGTCCACTCAGTTATATATATATATATATGAGTGACTGGCTGTAGATAATGGTGGATAGTTGTACGAGCAACCTTCGCGCATTATATACCTTCACGTTATATAAGAACTTACTTTTACTGTAATTAAAAAAAAAAAAATATGCGTTAATAAATCTTATAGCGTAGATATCACCAATCCATCAAGCATTGTTTGGGTTCGGATTTCACATTTGCAAGACTGAAATAAAGAGCATAAGACAGAATTGTGGGTATTTGTAGGAATCTCACATGCAGATACAAAATTGACCAATGGACTAATAAATATGTACGTTACAGTGTTTAAGGCATGAAAACGACAGGATTCCATAGCCATTAAACCATTCATTCCATCCTCCTTCAGGCGTATGACGTCACAGAAGACCACTGGATGACCAACTTATCACAGTCTCTAATGCTGCCACTGCAGTGGTATTTCATCAAATTTAATTATTTATATTATAATGCCATCGAATTGTTTTACTGTATTGTTTCCAGTATTTAATCATATGTTTTTTGCTGCAAGAATGGCTGTCGAAAATTATATCATTTTCATCAATGTGTACATATTTTACTAGGTGATTTAAACAGTATGATCTATGCAAATACTTAAGTTCAAAGTGCATATCCATTTTAATAAAGGACAATGAAGATATTAGTATTAGTATTACTATTATATATATATATATATATATATATATATATATATATATATATATATATATATATATATATATATATATATATATATTATATTTGTATATATATAGATATATAGATATTTATATATATTAACTTAATTAGTTATATATGTGTATGTATATAGTTTCAGCAGCGGAGAAACGGTTGATCACTCACCTGTCGTTTGACGGCAATGAGGGAGTACAAGGTTCGAACGATATCTCGGTGAAGAACAGCAACGTGATAATCGTCTCCGGATCCCAGTGTAGACATGGCCAGTGCGCCCAGTTCAAACAGTCCGTTCTCGAGATCCCGTACTTCGTGAACAACTATGACCACTTCAAGCAATTCTCCATCAGTTTCTTCTACAACATTTGTGGTGGCGATCAGGTGTGTTACGCATAAAGTATTGTAAAAACAGGTATCCATATATAACTTTCTAGCATTTTGTTCGGCGGTGAAAATGGTAATACGAAACGTTATGTACACTGATGTTATGCCCACAGCCAACGTTTTGTTTTGAAATAATATGACATTTAATGCCGTAAAATAACAAGACATCTTTTCATCGACATACACACACACACACACACACACACACACACACACACATATATATATATATATATATATATATATATATATATATATATATATATGTATATATATTGAGAAACAATAAAAAGTGCCCTAATTTATTATGATAATACTTGTTCGGGCAGTTAATCAAATTCATTGTTAGTTGTTACCGTGTTCGAAATCAACATGTGAAAAATACTGCAGGAGTGGTATATATCAATAGGAATAAGTGATTCACTCTACTTATGATTTCACGGTTTTGTTTCTGTTAATGCCAGGGCCTGGTTGTCAGCAACATGTGTGGATCGGATCCAGCCTCCAATGTTTCCGTCTTCGTGTCTTCGCCTGCTCCAGACCTACTGATGGCACGCCTAGAGTCAAGCGGGAACGTTCTGGCAGACGCATCCTATTTGACGGTAATATCGAAATTACACGTATTACATGTATATATATATATATATATATATATATATATATATATATATATATATATATATATATATATATATATATACATGTATGTGTGTGTGTTTATGTATGTGTGTGTGTTTATGTATTTGTTTGTGTGTGTGTATGTGTGTGTGTGTGTGCGTGTGCGTGTGCGTGTGCGTGTGCGTGTGCGTGTGCGTGTGCGTGTGCGTGTGCGTGTGCGTGTGCGTGTGCGTGTGCGTGTGCGTGTGCGTGTGCGTGTGCGTGTGCGTGTGCGTGTGCGTGTGCGTGTGCGTGTGCGTGTGCGTGTGCGTGTGCGTGTGCGTGTGCGTGTGCGTGTGCGTGTGCGTGTGCGTGTGCGTGTGCGTGTGCGTGTGCGTGTGCGTGTGCGTGTGCGTGTGCGTGTGCGTGTGCGTGTGCGTGTGCGTGTGCGTGTGCGTGTGCGTGTGCGTGTGCGTGTGCGTGTGCGTGTGCGTGTGCGTGTGCGTGTGCGTGTGCGTGTGCGTGTGCGTGTGCGTGTGCGTGTGCGTGTGCGTGTGCGTGTGCGTGTGCGTGTGCGTGTGCGTGTGCGTGTGCGTGTGCGTGTGCGTGTGCGTGTGCGTGTGCGTGTGCGTGTGCCTGTGCGTGTGCGTGTGCGTGTGCGTGTGCGTGTGCGTGTGCGTGTGCGTGTGCGTGTGCGTGTGCGTGTGCGTGTGCGTGTGCGTGTGCGTGTGCGTGTGCGTGTGCGTGTGCGTGTGCGTGTGCGTGTGCGTGTGCGTGTGCGTGTGCGTGTGCGTGTGCGTGTGCGTGTGCGCGTGCGCGTGCGCGTGCGCGTGCGCGTGCGCGTGCGCGTGCGCGTGCGCGTGTGCGTGCTCGTGCGCGTGCGCGTGCGCGTGCGCGTGCGCGTGCGAGTGCGAGTGCGCGTGCGAGTGCGAGTGCGAGTGCGAGTGCGCGTGCGCGTGCGCGTGCGCGTGCGCGTGCGCGTGCGCGTGCGCGTGCGCGTGCGCGTGCGCGTGCGTGTAGTACTTACATTTGACTAGTCCATTTCCTGACTAGATGACTGTATGTGACAAGTTTCTATGTCATGTCCCTGCTCATGGCGTGCTGTGTCCGTGCTGTGGCATTTTGGTCATTGATAGGTTCACGTATTACTTATATTTTAGAGTTTCACTATGGAAATAAAACGAATAATATTTTGCAATTTATTTACATTGTTCCTTCTTAAGGTATATCATGATGAGTTGTATATAAAATATAACTATTACTAGCCAATTCCACCTCCGACGAAAAAAATTGTGAAATTCAGAGTCGAATAAATTACACTAGACTATGTTAGGAAGAGGCCGTCGTGTTTGCGTGCTTTACAAAAACATGTCTACACTCCGCAGGCCTATGACTGTTTGTGGCATCACGTGGCTATGTCGTGGGACGGAAAATACATGAGGGTGTACGTCGACGGTCGTCTCAGGGCAACTAAACCCTTCGCAGGTAAACAGTAATTCCATTATTTTTCACAATCGTCCAGCTATTTCAATATACTAAATGCATATCTCTCGTGAAATAATGCTCTTTTATATTCGTGTCAAAGAAATGCTGCCATTATACACAATGACACAATTTTGCATAAATATCAGTATGTAGTATATTATATGCCAAAATATACCAACATATATGGCATATTGTGTTGGTCTAACATCTTGCATTGAGTGTAAGAAGTTAGTATTGATTTGAATAAATAAAATGGTATATAGTTATAATAGATATGTGTTTATGAAAATGTTTACATTGTTTGTTTTATTGCTAATGCATATGTTTCTCAGTGAAACTTTTCCCGGCTGGCTATTTATTCTAGAGTCTTCGAGTTGCGTTTATACGGTTGGGTTTGAAAATATCATGAATCACACTTCTGGTTTTAGAACGTAATATACCGGTTTGGCAATGGTGGCAGAATGTACACATAACGTATTGACAGCAAATCACGACGAAAACAACTGTACTTTTACAGCACTGAACATATTGTCGGTTAACAAAGAAGACGCATTAAAAGAAGTAATTAATTTGATTAGACTGGAAGTTAGCTTTAGCTACATCTTCGAGTAGCCGGTAAGCAGTAACAAGTAGTTAACACGATTAATTTCTTCACTTAGGTCGGATTGCCAACATGATGTGCCCAATGATGATTGGCAATCAGCTGTGTGAATCTCCGCCATGTCACTTCCAGGGACTGATGGACGAAGTGAGTACGATCTAAACCACTGG
>OZ024865.1:5844511-5852011 GCA_964017155.1 Oasisia sp. SBJ-2009 | reverse complement strand
CACACAGGTGTGGGCATAACAGTAAACCATAAGCTGGACAGACTGTTAAAAAGGAACGATCGCACATTAACTGTGTATCTGCATCTTAGACCCGGCTAAGCTGGACAGACTGACAAAAGTAACCAATAGTGCATTAACTGTGTATCTGCATCTTAGACCCGGCTAAGCTGGACAGACTGACAAAAGTAACCAATAGTGCATTAACTGTGTATCTGCATCTTAGACCCGGCTAAGCTGGACAGACTAGCAAAAGTAACCAATAGTGCATTAACTGTATATCTGTAACTTAGACCCGGCTAAGCTGGACAGACTGACAAAATTAACCAATAGCACATTAAATGTGTGTCTAAATTGCAAGTACCTTGTATGCAATAGACAGAATGTGAAACTAAAAGTTATAGCCCATAAGTAGGACAACCAGCAGCAGCACCAGGCTAGGGGGGTCAATGTGGCGGGGGAAAACATTTCATATATATAAGTAAACACCAGCCAGCCTCTCAGACCCGGCTAAGCGTGCCAGACTGGTGCAAGTACATAAACGTATAGGGAAATTATGTACCAGGCTACTGGATATATCAGCGGAAATTTGTTATAGAGGCAAAAAGAAATAGATGTTGACAAGTGAACATTGTTAGAGTGTCATCATAGGGATCCGGATATATCGCCGGAAAGCAGCAGATTTCCACCTGCCCATAGCTTGGATCTGCACATCCGTGTACCCCCGTGTTGCTGCAGTAGTGGCTGCACTTATTCTAAATGAATGACATTTGTAAAGGCTGGGGTCATAACCGGCATGAGAAAGGCATGCTGATAATTGAGAAGAAAAATATGTTCGCGAAATGGGTGTTTTGTCAGGGAAAACAAAAAGTGGTCCTGGTGATGAGCCACGGGTACGTAAGTAGCGACAGATATGTACGACAGGACAGTTGTGTGACTGTGAATTGATTTCGAGAACAATGGGCCTGTGTTGGTGTTTAGCATGCTGAATTGTTAGTTGTAAGGAAGACTTAACTTGGTCACGAGCTGGCACGATAAGAAGATTGCTTCGTTTGATTACATGTTCAGCCAACACTCCAGGTCGCACTGTCATTTCTCCAATTCTTAAAACACCGTGAAAAGCCAACATGAACATAGCGGCTGTGCATCGCTGCAAATATTTGTCTCTGATGACAGATTTTGCAGCACGGACTAGGAGAGCTAGCATGTGTTGATCGATAGGCCGTCTCAAATCCATTGTACGAGATGTCTTGTGTACCCCTACTAGAAGTTTTCGAATGTAAAAATTGTCAGCAGGATCGGCTAACCCAACAATTTTGTGACTGTAAGAAATAGCTGACACAGTGGATAGAATAGTGGAAAAAGCATAATTGGCTGCAAAGAGATGGGTAATAAATCCAGCCAGATCAGTATGAGAAACAGGAAAATACCTAACGCCAGGATGGACAGAGGATAAGTACTGACGTAACATATTTACACTGCGTCTATATGATGCACGAGTTGTAGGTGCGAGAGAAGCTCTGATTAAGTCATGCTCTAAAGTAGCAACACTTCTGGTCTCAAAGACTCTGGAATCCTGGCCGGAGCGACATCTAGCCACGGTGCCATCTGTCGTGCTTGCACCCCAAAATTATCAGTCATAAAGAGAATGCAGTGGTTGGCAAAATACTTCACGAACATCTCTGTGGCCAAGACGAACGGATATAACTCCAGAAGGGTGATATCAGCTGAGGTGAAGTGTTTGTGCCATGAACCCGCGACCCACTTTTTACCGAAAATAACAGCAAAGCCTAACTCACTGGACGCATCTGTATACAACTTAGTTGTTTGGGACGAGAGAAACTTCTGCTCCAGGAACATACTCTTCCCATTGAAAGAGTGGAGAAAGAGTTGCCATGCATACAAGTCAGCACGTGCTTCAGAATTCAGTGTGACGTAGTGGTGCAGGCGAGTTACGCCGACCGTGAGATTAAGTAAACGGCGTAAAAAACTTCTACCTGCAGAAACAACACGGCATGCAAATGAGAGCAGACCAATTAGTGATAACAGGTCACGCAAAGTCACTTTGCCATGCGGTTTACTAATGACAGAGCCTTCGATAGTTTATCCTGAGGTAAACGAAGTTGCATTGCATTAGTGTCAATCTCAATACCGTATACAATTTGGCAGGTTGCAGGAAGACATCTCTTGCTCACATTTAATGGGATGCACAACTCCTGAGCAAGACTCTTGAAAGAAAGCAAGGAATTGAGACAAGTGGGTTCATTATGAGACCCAACGAAGATGAAATCGTCGAACAAATGAGTGACATTTACAACACTGTAATGTGACTGTAGGATCCATTGCAGGGCACGACTGAAATGCTCGAAGGTCTGGCAACTAACTGCTGAACCCATAGGGAGCACTTTGTCATGGTAGAACATTCCTTGCCACGTAAACCCGAGTAATGGGTAATCTTGCGGTCTAATGGGAATGAGTCGAAACGCGTCTTGTATATCAGCCTTAGCAATGAAACAACGAGGACCACACGACCTGACTAGCTCTACCACCCTGTCTAATGATTCATATTGGACAGTTGTAAATTCCTTGGAGGTATAAAAATTAATGGAATCACCTTTAGGGAATGACAGATCGTGAATGAGTCGGAATTTACCTGGATCATGTTTAGGCACCAATCCAAGGGGAGAACTTTGGAAATTGGTGAAGGGTATTTCCTGAAATGGACCGGCGACACGACCTAAGCTAATTTCATGGAGGATTTTTTGCTCAACTATTGTGGCTGCCTGCAGTGCTGATTGGTGGTTACTCGAATGACGCATGCCCTGGGGACCCTCGTAATGAATAGGGAAACCTGTTGAAAAACCGTCCAGTAAAATGGCAGTCTCATCTTTGTCATATGTTGTAAGATACTGGGAAAAAACCTTACTGTCGATTGGTGTTGGCAGGGCGCACTGCACCACCTCGTCTGACTGAGTGAGGACGGGCAGAGCGCATGTTGCAGCGATTGGTGGGGTGCTTACCGGAACACTTGGCACAGGTGTGCTTGAACGGGCACGTAGGATGGGGGCATGCGCCAAACTGCTCGAATTGGAAGCATTGACCTTTTTGAAATGTCTTGTTGCCGACAGCGAAGGTGCCGCGGTTGCGCATGTAGGGGGTTCGTGTTGCATTACCCCGAAAGGAATAATTGCCAGGTTTGTGGGAGGCCTGTTCAAGACAGCGAAATCTTAGGTCCCAGTTTACCTGTCCAAACATCAGGTGATTAGCTCCCATCTCCCTTCGGAATGCCGTGTCATAGCGACATCATGCCATCCCCCCAAACCTACGTGACATTTCTGTGATATCGGCAATGTGCTTAAATAGCCCGGGTGCTTGGTGTGGGGAATTGTCAGTGAGTACGGCTGCATAGACAGAGAATGCGGTCACCCACTGGTGGATGGTAGTGATGGCTTTGGTTCGTGTTGGTTTGACCAGGGACAAAGCATCCTTTTGGCCTATGGCTGTGATTTCTAAAGTTAAGCGCTGGTGCTGCTGCTCATTTATATCATCATCAGTATCGTCATCGATCAGTAAAAGTTGCAGGTTGATATAGTCCCCTCGCCTAATCCTGGCTTTGAGAGAGTCCGATAGATTGGCCCCCAGCGGCCTGTTTACAACATTATACGTAGGTAAAGGGGTGTACAACTCACCCCCTAGAAGGCCGCTGAGGACCGCATCAACATCGTCCTGGTCGCTATCGTCCGAATCGGCATCAACGACGTTACGGCTGGTTGAAGCGGATGGCACGGCTTCAGCGAGACGACTCGCACGTGGCACGGCTTCAGCGTCTCAACTCGCACGAACGGGCTGAGGACCCGAAGCAGGCAGCAGACGACCTGATTGTTCGAGCTGCCGCATCACAGCAGCGGCAATGGCATCAGCCAACGGGGCCGTCCCTGCAGCGACATCCGGTGCGGCGACATCCGGTGCGGCGACATCCGGTGCGGCGACATCCGGTGCGGCGACATCCGGTGCGGCGACATCCGGTGCGGCGGTTGGCGTTCCGACAGCAGCTGGCGCTCGTTTGGCAGCTTTCCCGTCTGCGTTCGTGTCACGTGGATACGACGTTTTGGTGGTAGCATCTGTGAAATGTCAACGAAAAAACGGAAAGTATTCAGCAAATTCAGTACATATGTAACTGTGACTGAAGCAGAACGCAGAATTGAATTGTCGTTAATTTGTTGCTGTCAAAAAACATGTCGCATAAATCCAGGTCAACTGTGATGGAACAAGGACACAATGACAATTGAAGTCGTAGTAATGTGATGCTGGCGAACACATGTCACCTAAATCCAAGTCCACTGTGATTGAACAAGAACACAATAACAAATGAAGTCGTAGTATGTTGTTGCTGTCAAACACATGTCACATAATTCCAGGTCAACTGTGATTGAACAAGAGCACAATGACAAGTGAAGTCTTAGCAAGTAGGTGCTGTCGAACACATGTCACATAAATCCAGGTCAACTGTGATTGGAAAAGAACACAAAGACAATGGAAGTTGTAGTGATTGTTTGTGTTGCTGATAAGAACCTGTCACATAAATTCAACTGACCTGTGATTGACAGTATGACAAATGAAGGCATAGTAAGTGTGAGCTGTCAAAAAACATGTCACATAACTCCAGGTCAGACTGTAACCCACAAAGTTACCAACACAAGATATAAGTCATTGAACCAAGAAGGTTGACATAAACTGTGAAACATCCAGACGTAACCAACAAGCGGTTAAGAAAGGGAATCAGGGGAAGGTCCAATATATAAACAAGTTCTGGTACCTCGACAACTAGAGGCTGGCAATTGACAATTCTATTCAAACCTGAACTTGTTTACAAGGAAACACCTAAGACAAATTCTGGTACCCCTCAACCCTGGGGTTATAACTCGAGGATATATCTCGAACCAGAACTTGGCGTACATAACTGTACAAATATCGAGGCACAACCGACAAGCGGGCCCGAATAGGGAATCATGGAACGATCCCAACAGATGTAAACAAACTGTGGTACCTCGACAACTAGAGGCTGACAATCGACGAATCGAACCACAGCCTGTTTACATATATAAGCGGTCAGACAAACTCCGGCACCCCGCAATCCTGGGGCTATCACTCGAGTGTATTGCATCGAACCAGAGTTTGAGTGACAATAAACCAGCTCCGGTACCTCGCAATCCTGAGGCTATAACTCGGAAACATGAATCCGAACCAGAAGTGGCTTATCTAGGAATCGTGACATCCTAAATGGAGGGGCAAATGTAGTTAGGAACGCACAGGTCACTTGAAAGTAGGAGAAAACAGATGGTGGAATTATTTTGTTTTTGGTTTTGTTTTTATTTTAATGAAATTTGTGTGACAACAGTTAAAGGTTATGGGTAATTTCGGAAACCAAGAATAGTGGAACATGTAGGCAAAACTTATGTAGGAAAACAAGAATGCATTAATGCAGGTGTGGACAAAAGGAATTTGTTACGACTTGCTGAGGAACAGCGCCGCCCCACGGATAGATCTGAAGTAGAGCCGCTCCCCGGTAGCGTTAACATGTACGCCGTCGTCGCAAACAAGAGATCGGTAATCTAAAAGCATGCCGCGGTGCTTCCAGAAATGGATAGCGGGGAAAAACGAAATTAAACGTCGCAATTCCGCATTAACAGCATCGACCAAAACATTGTAACCGGAACGCGGAGAGGGTGTTTCAGTGCAGCCACGGTGTGCGCGCGAGAGCCGGAAGGGGGGTAGCGGTAGCAGAGTTGGCAAATGGCCACTTTAGAAAATCCGTCGACGCGAACGAAATGTCGAGCGATGTTTAAAAGATCCTTAGCTAGCTGCAGTGGTTCGCAGCTGGGTCGGTTAAGATCATTACCACCTAGGGTAAGGATCGCCTTAGTGGCGTGGGCCTCGGATATCCGCGGGGCAGCGTCGTTGACTAAGCCGAGGAGGGCCCCCGGCGAGACACAACGGACAGAGAGAAGCGAAGTGGGTCAAGTCCGCCATTGACGAACCCATGTGCGCGACAATAACGGTGGAAACGGGAGGCGAAACTGTCACCAATCAGTACGACACGAGTCTGATCCGATTGGGAAGCAGTCCCGCCGGCAAACCGATACATCGGCGTTGCCATTTGTTTACAGAAACAGGCGTAATGGACGCACCAAGGAAATGTCCCGGCCGAATACGGAATAAGGGCCAAAAGTAAAACCGTTAGTAAGTCCAAATCCGAAAGGGAAAGATCAATAAACGTACACAAAAGTAAATGAATCAATTGAACAAAGTCGTGCAACACACTGTCTCATAAACAGACAGATTAATATCGAAAAAACAGCAGAATATACGATACTAAAATAAACACGACTCACTTTGTTCGATTGGGAAAAGAAATGGCAGACTTTTCCCATGATGCCCTGTACTGGGCAGGGGTGTATTTCGGATTCCCATTATCATGCAACACCCAACAAACATAAATGTCCTTTTGGTTATACCAAGAAGTTGTTATTTCAAAACCTAGCCACATATCCTATCCACATAATAGTTTTGCCCTTTTTGTAACGTATTATGCCAGTTAAAACATCCAACGAATGAGTTTCGTTAATGTGTCACAAAACCACTACCTTGTATACGTGGCAACGACTCGTGAACTGAAGAAGAAAACATAGTACTTTACAATGGATTCTATTTAACTGTATTATTTTCTTAAGAATTCATTATCTTACGGAATAGGTTCAAAGTAAGCAAAAATAATGCAAACAAGTCATGTTTTCACACACACACACACACACACACACACACACACACACACACACACACACACACACACACACACACACACACACACACACACACACACACACACACACACACACACACACACACACACACACACACACACACACACACACACACACACACACACACACACACACACACACCACACACACCACACACACACGCGCGCGCGCACACACACACACACACACACACACACCAGACACACACCATACACACACCATACACACCACACACACACACACACACACACACACACACACACACACACACACACACACACACACACTCACACACACACCACACCACACCACACGACACACACACACACACACCACACACACATACTCTCACACACACACACACACACACACACACACACACACACACACACACACACACACACACACACACACACACACACACACACACACACACACTCACACACACACACACACACACACACACACACACACACACACACATCTCCCTTTGTTTTCATCGTCTTCCGTATCTTTCTATCTCTCTGTTGACATTTTTTCACCGTCTGTTTCTGTTTCATCTGTGTCCCCGGCCCCTTACTGAAACGGCGTGCTTAATTTTGAGATGTCCGCCAGGTGGCACCACTCTATATTTTGACACCACTAGTATTGCCCCCTGCCGGACCACCAACATTTACAATTG